>CM046887.1:9788046-9976165 GCA_025688845.1 Cucumis hystrix
ACTGATATGTGCATCCTTCGGGAGCACTAGACTGATATGTGCATCCTACGGGATCACAAGACTGTGATTGTGCAGGGTACCCCATAGGAAGCTATTAATTTATTTTCCCCTAACGGGACCAGTAGTGGGTCTCTTACTGAGTATATTAATACTCACCCTTTTTATGTTTAACTTTTCAGGCAAAGGTAACACGAGGGGCAGACCGACGAGGGACAAGAAGGAATCGTGATTTGCCTTATGGGACTGTTTTCTAATTGCTTCTGTTGACGGTTTGAAAATATTTTGATTTAACTAAGTCTACAAATAGTTAAATTTTTTGTAAACAGCATTTGAAATTTTGTATTTTGGAAATAGGGCCCGATTAAAATTTCCCTTAGTTTTCTTAAGGTTTCAACTGAATCTTGCTATGTCTTTTGTCAACAAACGGTTTTGAGTAAACGTAACGACTTAGACAAGGTCGAAAAGTCTGGGTCGTCACAGTTCCTTCGGAGGTGTGAGCATTTTGAACTTTAGCAGAAGAATCTAAGCAGTTACCCATTGAACTTCTAAGCAACTCATGTTCCAATAGTATTTCAAAATGGCTTGGGAGGCAATTTGAAAAGCAAAGGGAGAGAGTTACCTCAGTTAAAAGAACTCTCAGATAACTCAAAGCTCAAAGTCTTCACCAATTGTCATCTTCAACTCTTTAAAATCTACAAACAAAATGATAATAGCATTAAAACTAAGAACTTTAACTTTTAAGTCTAAGAATCATGTCCTTGAAATAGTAACAAAATAGAAACTCAAAGTCTCTTTTTCTTCTTCCATTCCTAGGCTCCATCGTAATGAAAGCATGAAATGTGTTAAAAATGAAGGAAATTCAAGTATTGCATAAAACTATTCCACACATTTACCAATGTTAATTTACTTTTTTTATTTCAACCAACCATGCAGTGACCTCTGGTCGCTTGTTCTTGAAAAACAAAGTTACTAAGATCAAATTGAAGAAATCAAGAAGCAATATAGAAACTCTTTCACAGTATAACATAAATCAAGATCAAAATATGCATTCTCAACTTGCCTAGAATTAATATTGCTAAGCAAAGAAGAAAACATATTTCACTTTAGACAGAAAGCAAAAATTCTTTTAGTGACAGAGAAGAAAACAAATTTTGGCTTTGAGCAGTGAAGAATGTCTTAATCATAGAAAAAACATACAAGTAGGGAACAAGCATTTCTACCTGCTGCTGGTAGTACTCAGCTACATAATCTTCAGGACCTGAATACATTCACCAAGAAAAGAGTGAGAGAAAAAGATGAATGAAGTTCCAAGCTTCTTTTGCTTCTTTATTTTCTTCCTTCCTTAACTAACCAAAATCTAACTATGCTCTATGTCAATCCCAAATTACAAAAAATAGTAGTAGCTATACAAACAGAAACATGTTTTTACAAAGGCAAAAGAAAGATGAAAATTTTAACAGGATCTAGGACCATAAACTAGCCAACTCAAAGTAGAAACCCAAAATATTGGGGAACTACTGCTTAACTCTCTATACCACAAACAATGAACTTCATAACTTAAATATGGAGAAAAAAAATACTAAACTGTAAGAATCAATCAACCACAAAACATTCACATCCAATTATAGCAAAATAAATAATTCTCCAGCTTCTCGTTCAGGCCTTTGAAACTTGGTATTACATATTCTCTTCTCCAAATTTTAAATTAAGAGTGATTAGGTCAATAACTCATTAAATACACAAAATAAAGCCAACGAAACCTAAAATTTTCCCGTTATTCAACGCAAAAAGAAAAGAAAAAAATCTGACAGAGAACGAAAAGAAAAATAGTACTATGTCAGGATAGAAATTAAAGAGGAAGTAACAAGTGGGAGAAGAATAAATACTCTTCAGAAACAAAGAAAAAATGAATTAAAATAAAATGAATTTATGCAGTACCTATATTAGAAAGTGAGAAGAAAACAACAAATGAAGACATATAAACGGAATATTTCTAGTAAAGAACAAGGCAAGGAAGAGCATTGAATACGATATTGCAACCCTTGGTTACATGAAGAAATAAATGGATGTGCAAAGGTAGTTCCAAAGTTATAAGTATGAAGTTACATCAAGAAATTACATTTGTACAACAATCCGTTATCAACTTCAAAAACAACTATAACTGTGCAACCCTTGGTTGGATGATATTTGTCTATCAACCTAATTAGGCAAAAGAGATTGAATTAGGGGGAATAACAAAATGAAAGAAAATCTGGATGTAAAAGACAAGAAGTACCATTCTTCATCCTTGTAAGAAAAATGCTTGTTTCTGTGTTGTAATATACTTTGACTTGTATTCTTGATATATAAAATAAAAAATGAAGTTCCACACAGAATTAAAAAGAACAAAACCCATACAATTAGATCAAAGAAATGAAAATAACATTTAAAACATACATGCGCTCAACCTCAACATGCAATATCTCATCTTCAAGTTCTTGCATAAATTGTGTGTATGTCATCAAGCCTTCTCTGAATCAAAAATTATCAACATTGCATTGAAAATAAAGTTAAAAGAATGAAGTTAGATAACACAATTCAATACAATTATGAGACAAAGCAATGCCATACTCCCTATTTACCATAAAACCAACTCATAACTATTGTTTTTACATATTCATACGATGAAGATTCTGCACGTGTATAAAGAAAAAAAGAATTCACAACAACTCACCAACCGTTTAAGTTTCTCCTTCCCCAGGTTGTAAGGCATTGAGGCCAAAGTTGGGTTAAAGTAGGCAAGCAAACCAGCCTGTGAATGTTGAAGGTTGTGAAGAACTTTCTTTGTTAAACTTTTGTATTTAAAGTTGTATCGTGTACTGTTATAGAACTCTTGATTCAAAGTTAATAAGAAAAGTTGTTTGATTCTATTTTCGTTACGTGGTGATTTCTAAGTTAAGTTAATGTTAAGTTTGCATTATTTGTTTAAGGTTCAAAGTTGCTACGTCGCGTTTTGTTTGGCATGACAAGTAAGGATGCGTGCAAAGCGGGGCATAACAACATTCTTGTAAATCAGCAATTGATAAACTTATCAAGCCTATAAACATGTCTATAAAGCAAAGTGTACGTAACATGATTTTCACCTTAAACAACTTTTTCAAACATTTATTGATCACATTAAAAAACTCTATAGCAAGGAATTTCATGTTTATAAAACTGTATAACTAACATGACATTATTACGTTGTTGTAGGACATGTCTGATACAACCAATGTTTCACTCTAACATTAGTTATACGATGTAGCACTACAAGAAATATCATATCTCTCGATGCATCAACGCATCATAATGTGGTCTCAAATAGCCTTAAAGCTCAATAATTCAATCACGTCGCCAATGTAAATCCCAAAGTCATGTGGAAAAAATTTAATACATGCCTGCATATATCTTTCTTTCTTTTATCTCAAGTTTGCTCTCAACTTGCGCTTAAATTTTAGAAATCTTTGACTTGCGCTCTCAACTTGCGTTTAAACCAATCTTTAACTCAATGCTAAATATGACCTACTAAAAAATCTCATTAAACTCTTATAAACTTGGAATTCTCATGCTTTGAATTCCCTAATTTTCCTTATTAATTATGTGACCTGAAGCACGATATACATAAGATGTCATCTTCAACTTCCTAACTTGAAGAAAATAGTTAAACTTCCTAACTTGAAGAAAATGTCATCTTCATCTTCAACCCCTACTTCAGCAGCTCGTAACTTACTCAATTCTTAACCAAATTAAATGAAATTTATGTCCAATTTACTTTCAAGTCCTCTACAACTTACCTAAAGATGTGAAGACCTAAAAATTAATGGATGTTTCCAAAATTCCCTCAAATCATAGATTACTTCCAATTCGCATTTTCCAGCAAGCTTTCACCCAAATCCAATCATTTTCAGGTCAAACGTTATCATACAAATTGTGAGAAAAAGAAGAAGCTTTCCATCCTGACCAATTTGAGTTTCGGATTCCACTTCTACACTTCAAACTCTCTAGATTCGCGCATGAAACACGTGTTCTGTCTTCACACGTTCAATTTTCATCACCTTCCCATTAGTTTCAGATCACGATTTCTTCATAAACTTTGTTAGAATTGAAATATCTTTCTAACCTGATCAATCTCGACTTCTAACTCCTTTTGTGTAGCTTGGAAATATTAATGAAAAACCAGTAGCTTAATTGCTGTAAGATCCGAGAACTTGCTGTAGTTGATGAATCCTCTAAAATGTTTGATCTTCCGGCAGCTTAAAACTTCATGAAATCCGTAGACTTCTTCTCTATCAGCTTTCTTCCTACGTTTTCTCTGAAAAATTTGGTGAAATGAATGCTTAACTTAAACAAAGACTTTATAACTTAAACAAAGGCTCCAGACTACAATCATAAAAAATTACTGTTTCGCACTTAAAATCTCTCGACCTTCCTCCTTTCTTTCTTTCCTCTTCTTCTTTCTTTCTTTCTTTCTTTCTTCTTCTCTTCCTTTTGCTTTTACTCCAATGGATTTGCTTCTGTCATTTTCCTATAATAACAAAATAACAAATTTACTCCTAATCCTTTCAATATAATGAACGACCGGATTAAGGAAAAGACTAGCGTTTGCAATTGGTCTCTCAAAGGCCAGTGGATTGAGGATTAATTATGATTGCAATTATATGTTTGATTCAATGATTAGAACAAGGATAGAAAACCTAATTTCCTCATTACAAATCGCTGGAGAAAACCTTGCACTTACATTCCCTTAATTCTTGAACTCTTGAAAGAAAACTAATATTCAATAAAACACTTTGTTTTTCTTACATGTTTGTCACAATCAACCCCCTCCCCCAATATCACCATATTACCTGATTCTTGAAATTACTAATATCTTTTTTGGGTCTTGATATGACCCCAACATACCTGTACCACCTACAACCATTTTGTAAGTTGGGTAATAATTTCTTTGAAGGGTTTCTTCCATTCTCAATTTACATAAATGACACTTTTTGAGATGGTATAATTTTGTTGTCTATTGCATGCATACTTTTTACAGTTGTACCAATTCTCTTGTGCATTAGAAACCATTTCTTTTGTATCTTGATTCTAAAAAGATCCTACCAAATTATCTCTTTCAATGCCTCAACCAACATCTAAAGATTCTCAACACCTGAGATCTTAACATCTTATTGACTTTAAATAAGTAAACTTAACCTAGCCCGCCAACCCGTTTGGACAGACGAACGGCGACGACATGCATATGGAGATATAGCCAAATTTAATTTTCATTTGTCTATCTCCTTACTCTAACATCGGAACCTTTACGGCTCAAACCCACTACAACTGGAAGAGTATTAATGGAGGAAACTTCCACATTCTAAGATTAGCAAGGTGAGATTCTCTTTTTGAATAAACTAATAATATTTTTTCCAAAAAAAAAAAATTGATCAACAAATTTGTAATTTAACATTACTATTATTATTATCATTATTTTATTCTATTATAATCTACCCAAACCATTTCCCACCCACATAAATTTAAACCATTCTCGCATAATTGCGAGTCATCTAATATCTTATTCATTACTTTATAATTAATTTCCTAAATACAAATTCAAGAACTAGAAGTATAGACAAAAAAAAAAAAACCAACTTAAAGAATAGTCTCAGCAATTAAGCCATCTATGCCATTGAAATCAGAGGTTGGAATCTATTGTTCATATATTATCTATTGTACTAAAAAAGTCAAACAAATGAAATTAGGAGAGAGAATGTAATAATAATGTTGTTGTGCATAGACATTATTAGTGGTTGCGTTTGTTTGGTTTTGATTGAGTTAAATGTTTTCACATGGAGTTGTAAACTTGTAAATGGATATAGGTATTATTTTCTGATGCAGGTAGTTTCTATGCAGCTTTTATTCATAGAGTAGTGTTTATCTGTTTGTGATTAATATGAACCATTTGCCTTTTCAGATGCCTAAGTTTTTCAAGTGGTCCTTTTTGTGTTATTGTTTGTATTTTTTTTCTTTTCTTTTCTTTTCTTTTTTATAATTCATAGGACCATTGTACTTTTTTTGTCATTCTGATTAAGTGGTTTAAGAGATTTTTTTCAGTTTGAATCATCAATTTAATTCACTGCAGACAATACATTAAATTGAATTGGATAGGTTTTAGTGTACCTAGAGATATCATGAAAAGGACCAAGTTTATCTCATTTTTTAAAGAAATTTTAAAATATAAATTGAACACATCTAGATTTTTTTTGTAATGATATTTTGTTGACCTGTGAACTTGTTTTTTTTTTTTTTTTTTATATTTTATAATTTAGGAATATAATATTACACCCATGTTATACGTTTTTTTTTTTTTTTTTTTCTATTTTGACAATTACCCTTTTTTTAATCTTATTTTTCAGTTTAATTATTATTCTTGACATTATGCATAATAAACCACATCCTTTTCTTTTTCTTTTCCTCCTCCAACCAGGGAGTCTCATCCTCCCATGACAGTTCCCTAAACGAGCTATCGTAGTGTGTCTAATATTGCTCTCCTTTGATGTTTCTTTGTTTATATGTCTGAATCAGTACGATCTAGAGCATTACATGCATTCAAGACAGCTATAGGTCATTTAGGATTAATTTGGAGCAATTTGGAGCTTAATAGATTGTGTTTAGCTATTGTCGAATGGTACTTGATTTTAGCTAAGGAATCAAACTTGAATGATTTATGCAGGGGTGGGTGCTCAATTGCATATATGCTTGCATGTTTTTGCATAACTTTGAGGTATTATAATCTTTTGCCGATTTAAAAAACAAAAATTAAGCTCCATATGAATTAAGCTTTTTGTTGATACGTAACTCTTGCATGTCTGGTTAACCCCTGGAGCATCTAAGCACGGGTTTTGTGACTTGAATTCTATTGAATATTTGTGATTCATGCAATTTTTATCATTGAATGAATGCATGAATGAAAGGCATGGTTGAAATGAATGTTTGATTGCATTTAAAAAATCATGCATGGATGTTCTTTCTTGTTTGCTAGGTGCTTTACTATGATAGTCTATGACACACTAATTATCTTAACCTAAGCTCACTTGATTTTAAATAGGAACAAGAGCGTTCATAATTTTGGGGTTCTTTTATTTTTTATTTTTCGTTATCTCATGCACTAATGAATCCTTCGCTAAGCCATGATGAACTGAGATTCTTTAGAAAAGGGTACTTGTTCTTAAATTTGATTGTTGTCACCTCATTGAGTCTACTAATGAATCCTAGAATAGAAAAAGCCCAACCGAAGGAAAGCAAACCTTGATACCAAAGAAAAATATAAATCAAAAGAAAGAAAAGAGTGGCAAAGCTAAGCAAATGCTTGCTTTAAATCAAAAGGTGAGGCTTGAGCAAAAGTAAAAAAAAAAAAGCTTGATAAGAAAATGTGTGAATTTTTTGCCCGGGAAGTCAAACATTTATATTGTCACACCCCATCCCAAAGCACCTCCTTGCTAGGTCTGAGATGTGGCATGAAGCCAACATCATTCTTCTTCTAACGACATCTGTCGACGTGCTTAACCTGTAACTCCTATCGCTCTCTTTTTCCTTAAACTTAGACATAAAATGCAGAAAGAAAGGTCTAACTTGAAAACAACAATTTAAAATCTTTGCAAAATATTCTTAGGTTTACCTAACCAATGGACAACTTGTTCAACAATCTTATATAGACAAAATGAAGTTGAGAGTTCCCAAAACCAAAACAAAAAACTCAACAATCTCAGACTAATGGTTTGCTTTAATTCAAATACAGATCAACAATACAATATTCATCACATTATATTCAACATGCTTTACTACTAGGCTTTCATAACCCAAGAATCAGCAATGATGCAATCAAACTTACTACTCTTGAATACAACGCATAACTCATAAAAAAATAACTCTAGAAATAGATCTTTAAAACTTTGGAAAGAAATGTCACTCACAAACTTGATTTATTTTCATTTTTCTTTCCTTCCGGACGCCTTTTCAACCTCTTATCACCTGGTTTATCTCTTCTATTTCTCAATGCCTAGCTCCTTCAAACTAACTTTTCCTCTCTTCTTGACTTCAACTTATGGCCCCTCTTACCTTATTTATACTCTTGTTAAGATAGATTAGACATCGCTAAGCTCCCTTAATTCTACCAGCTTCTCCTTAATGCTTTACACATGTCTATTTCTAAACTTAATTAATTCTAATTAAGCCACCTTAAACTTATCTTAGCTCCTAATTTGCCACGTGTCTCACTTTGGAGAACACTTCTCATTCATCTGTGTCTAATCGCCACGCTCCTTTCTTCATTGCCTACTCATCTCGCGTTGCCTAACTCCACAACATGTGATGCCATAAAACGCCAACAAAATATATACAACTCCATGGTTCTATCTTTTCCTCGAACGACTAACTCCTACACACCTCCTTTTCAAACACGGTTTCACATATACCTTGAATATCCTTTTAGTATACAGATACCACGTAAGACTCTTATATGCATTACAATCAAAGATCGCCTAAAATTCTTTATATTTGACCATGGCTTACTTAGAAACCTCTCTTTTCGCTTACAGTTAGACTAGAGAGTATAAATCTTGTATGCGATAGACATGTCAATAAAGTTAAGCAACACATAAGATTAAGTCTGTTCATTTTATCGAATGATCTTAACTTAGTTGTCTAGCATAGTCGCATATTTAGAACGACAATGTCATATTCACAATAGCAGTTAAACACATGCTCGTTTAAAAACAAGCAAATACTAGAGAGAAATCCAGCCATGTTCGTCTGCTCTTGAAGTACCCTTTGTCTGCCTCTCTTCGCCACATCTCACCAAATTGCCACATCATCCAGTCCTTGTGGACCTCAGACCATCTTCAACAACAGTCATTGTTAAAACTTTCCCTTTTCATTTCTCTCTATTTCCTTCTCTTTCTCAAACCTGTTTAACCCAAACGTTGCACCTCTGTCAGCAACCAATCTTTTTGTTTAAATAATCCTTCCTTTTTCGTTTCTCCTTTTGTTTCGAGCTATGACTCTCATTCATATTGCAGACATATTTTTTTAATAAGAATCACCACCCAAAATTGGGCGTCGAACGCTTGCAGGTGCCTTAAACCAGTTTGCTCATAATGTTCAAGGTTTAAATCTGTAAGTTTGGACATTTTTTAAATACCTAATATCATCGTTTCAGTAGGGATAGTTGCTTGTATTTTCCTTACAAATTATATATAGATGTTCTAATGTTATTCTAAACCATTCAAACTCGTTATTTTTATTATTTTAGGTTAGTTTCAAAGTGTTTAATTAAGTTTTGTTTAGTAGTAGACCTCTTTCAACTATTTTGAATAAAAGTCATTTCAATTTTCAACCTTCAACATTCTCTATTTGAGCTGATTTTATTATTTTTTTTTCAAATAATGCTATTTAAATAATTAATGTTAAGAATTAGGTTGTTAAAGAAGTATTGTCAAAAATAGGTGGCGAAATCGTGGACCGAGTACACGACTTGACATGGAAGTCGTATACCCTAGTACATGACTTCACTGCCATGTCTGCTACTGACTTACCAGTGTGATAGCCAAGATTGTCATGTTGTCTAACATAAATGAAGTTGGGGGATCGAGTACATGTTGGAATTTATGTCCTCAAACTCATAAGTTTGTAATTTAAAATCATATTCTATTCAATAAAGTTGTTATTGAGAAATTATTAGCGAAATTGATTACTATAATCTTCAATCCGATAAACTAAGGTCCCAAGGCTATCTTTAGCAAACTTGAACTTTATATAGAGATATAAACTTGGATAAAGTTTGAGTATATAACCTAAACGATTTATAGTATATGAATAAGATTGGATGCCTTAATATGGCCGGGACACTATGGATTCGACTCACTTTGTAGTTAGTACAAACGGTGTGATTCTGAATTGTTCATGTAGAAACATGAAAATGAGCACATCCTATGTAAAGAATTTACATATAAGATGGAACCATGAAATAGTCACTTTTATGTTGTAACATTGTTTACTGCATAAAACTGACTATTCGTTTATTAATAATCTATTTAACTTAATTCTTAATCCTAAACTAACCATGAACTTTTGTTCGCACGAGATTATCCTTAGATCTGTATAGGTGAAATTAGCTCATCAACACTCGCCCAATAAGTCTCCCATTTAAGGGATAGGATAAATGGATAGTTTGGAACATAAGATGCAAAATGAAATTCACTTCTACCCATTATAGGGTTAGTAAATAGGTTGTTCATTTAAGGACAAACTCTACCCTCTCCTTGGCACAAGAGAGATAATTCATTTATAGGTTAGACCTTAAACAAATTGTTCAATAGTGGGTCAGTGGGACTTAAAGAGCAAGATGTAATCTTGAACATAAAATGATATTTTGACCCAACCAAGATTATGAACAATCTGTGAAGGATTAACTTACCAATCATGATTATATCACATGGGCACAAATATATCTATAGTGAGGGTAGTACAACTATGAGATTATAGTGGAATGATCCGCTAGTTAATGAATGTTGATTAACTCTGTCTGAAAGGATTGTTAGTTAATCTCAGATAGTTGAAGTCCATTATCTAAATTATAGAGACCAAAAGAGGATAGGATCAATTGACATTTGTATTTTATTTTTCTAACTATTGATGAATATAAGATTATATATGTAGACCCGAGCTTTGTTCTTTTATAAAAAAAAGTGTATTTGAGATTGAACCTTTAATTCAAAAGTTTGACCCATTGGAGAAAAAGTTCTCTAAGTATAGGTTGTTAGAGTTTAAAAAACATTGACTAGGTTGGACAAGGAAAATTTCGAAGGATACTAAGTTGAAACCATGACCATTGATGAGTTATTTTTTAGTAAAGGATAATACTTACTCATTTAATTAAGTTAAGTTTTAACTAAATTTTGTAAGCAAAGTGTGAACTGAATAATTTAGCTGGAGAGTTGAGAGTTGCCACTAAGTTGAAAAGAAGTAGGAGGTGGAAGATGGAAAGGTGAAGAAAAAGCTTGTTCTTAGCCATGAAAAAGGGAAACAGAAGCAAATTTCTTAGGTATTTCACAAGAAGTGGAGATAATTGCTTGAAGAAGAAGGATCTTGACTGCCATGGTGTGATCTTTTCGGGAAGCTGAAGAAAATTGGAGAAAAACAAGTTAAGTAGATTTTTGGGTTAATCTATAACTGTTTGGTGCTTTGAAGATTCTGAAGTGTAAAAAGAAAAAATTAGAATATGAAATTTGGAGGTTGATAAGATAAGCTGCTTCTCTACATTTTTCATGAAGGATGTAAGAGCTCATTCTTTCTCAAAATGGCGGGAATTATAAGGAACTTAATAGTCTACAGGATTTGAGGTAAATGAGGAAAGTTGTTTTGGAGATGAATTCTGATTCGTCCAAGCCATTTTAAAGCTTCATATTCACATATTAGTTAAGAGGAGTTTAATGAAAGAAATTTGGAGTAATTTGGTTAAGAAATGAGGGAAATAAAGCAAGTTTTTGTTGGTGTTTACTCTTTAAAAAAGGCAGGTTATACAAGTGGAGTGTTTCATTGACTCAAGCAGTTCGAGAGCATTTCAGATGTTTAAACTTTGAGGTAAACTTCTTATTATTTGGATCGTCAGAGTGTGATGGAAAGTTATTCAAAATATGGATTTTTTTTTCCTTAAAGCTAAAGGTTGAAGATGACATTTGATCGTCATTATTTGCCCATCATAAAAGTGAAATCAATAGAACTAGAAAGTTTGACTATCCAAATATGGTTTGATTTTCAAGTCAAGAAGAGATTTGGACAAATCTATAAATTCGAGAGTTCTAGCTTCAATATGTTAATGACAAAAATGAGTTAAATGTTTTTCTGAATTAGAGTTTCTAGTTAAATGTTTTAAGTATGCTTTTGACTTGAACATGAATGATTTGTTGACTGATTTAACAAGTTGTTTGCAAAGAAAGAGTTTAAGTTTAAGCTTGAAAACTGTTTTAAGTCATAACATGAATTTACTGATTTTACTAAGTTTTTTTTTCAAGATTGAGATTTAAGTAACGCATGTTTTAAACCTTATGAGATTTATAAGAATTTCAACCAAGAACGAGTTTTACTGAGTTTTGCTAAGTTTCTAAGTATATAAGCTTGTAATTGTTATTAACAAAGCATGATTTCAAGAATAGAGAATTGTTGTATACAAGAGATTTATTTAAATATCCATGTTCTAATTTGAGTTAAGTTTAAATCTTGTGATTTGAAAGCATGTGTTTTGTTCTATATACTTGACATAACCAGAGAATGATAGAAACCCTACAGAGAAGTTTCCTGCTCACATAGGTCTAGTGTGAAAAGTATTCAATAGTTGCCTAGTTTTTTCATCATAGAGATTAGGTAGAGATGATGAGCTTTTTGGATGCCTAGTTATCCATCTCAAACTAGTTATATCAAGATTAAAACACTCCTGATACATATATAGTTTCCCATCTAAGAGTTCTACATAGATTCATGGTATAGATTGAAAAAGGAAGAGTTTAAGAAACTTTTTTACTGCTCTGCTAAGTTTATTATTTACATATTTATAAGCAATTTTAAAGATTGTCATTCGTTGAGCTTTAGCTCACGTCTTTAAAACATTTTCTCACTTTTTAGGTAGAAATCGTGGTCATGGAGCATGACTTATCGCTGCCTACCTACTAGAGAGTTTTAGTTTCTATCATAGTGCATCTTGTACATTGACCCATCTAGCTCATGTATAGTTACACTTTGTGTGTCTTAAGGATTGTATATATGTTGTTTATGGTTTGTATAAGTTCGTCTACTTAAGACTTACTATGTTAATTGGTGTTAGTACTTAGTTATTGGTAGTACGTGTTGCACTACTGATGTAAATAGTTGTTCCATGTGTTTTCTTTCATGATAATTGTTGTGTATCATTCTATGAGAAACTCATAGTTAAGTTAAGGGTTAGCATATGTTGTCAAGATAAGGGTGATATTTGTTGGCGCTTCATGTCGTCTTTTAGGCTTAGAAAATGTAGTATGGGAGGGAGTGTGACATTATAGAAGTTCAAGTTCACTCTCATTTTTAAGTAATCTCGAAGTCGTGGAGTTAAGGCCAAACTGTTAAAACATCAGGTGTCACGCTCCGTCCCAATGTCACTTCACGCGACTATATGGAGGCATGACCGCCTAGACACTCAATGTGTATCTCCTCGCGAGATACATGATCATTTACTAGGGCTTTTTCAAAACCATCCTTTATTATGAACTAACAATTATGTATCATTTCCTACGTGATCGTGTATCATTTCCTACATGATCCCATATTATGATCATTTAGAAGAAGAATTACATATGGTCGATTAATCGCATTTTGGCTATTGCATTTTTTGTTTTTTCCATATCGGCCTGTGGGCTTTTTCAGTTTTTAAAATTGTTCTATACCATGTAAATATTTTTTCGATTTGTTATATTTTTTGAAAACCCCCCAATTTGAAACTATAAATAGTTTACCGTGCTTAAAACTACTTTTCCCCCCTAAATATGGGATGTAAAAAGCTCAATTGTTTCTTTAATTTCTCAAGAGATATTATGACCATTTTTCCACCCTTCATTTTGGAACCTTGCCAAAGATGATGATTTAAATTCTTTTTTAGCCTTTACAGTCACCTATGATTTCTCTATATATATTAAAGTTCGTCTTCCATTCCCTCAAATCTCATTAGTTCTTGCCTTAAGAGCCTATTCGCTACACATCTGCATCCCTGCCAACGAAACACCACGCCAAACAATACCTCAAGAATAGATATGGTGAATGAAATGCAAAATTGTGTTGAATTAGCACCAATAATTACCCTTCCACGTAAAAGGTGTTCAAGTTTCCCAAAATTAGACACCATTGTTGAAGAATACCCCAAGGGTTTTGGGGTCTTAAAAAGCAGAATTTTATTTGTTCTTCCGCCAATTTTGTTCTTTTTTATATCTTATGTCATTTTGCATAGGCAATATTAATATTAGTCGTATGTTAAAAAAATATTTGATTTTATCGCTTGGCTTTCGTGTATTCAATTTTACCTTTAGTTTGCAATTCACCTTTCAATTGATGAATGCGAAGTTATTTAGAAATTAATTAGGACTACATCTCTAACCATAAATTCAACCTTTAAATTATTAAGAAATTGCCCCTATTATGCAGTTCATCGAAAATTTTAAAACATGCAACTACTCCCAAAGTTATAAATATACAAAATTATTTGACACATTTGACTAGATTGATGAGTAAAAAAAACGAAGATAGATATGACAACCAAAATTATAGTTGCGTAATACGAAGATTAACGAGTGATTAAACATAATAATAGTTAATAAATATTTACATTAAAATTAAATTGATCCAACCATTCTTAGATATAGCTTGTAGAACAAAAGTGAAGTTTTAGGTTATCTAACACACGATAACATTTGTTTGACATGATGTTACTACGTTATTGTAACACTTTGTAGAAATTAAGATAATTTCTAATCTAATTATCTTAATTTTATTTTAAAACTAAGTTTTATTGGGTGTTGATTTATTTAAATTTGAAGTTCAATTGGATTTGGTGGAATTGAAATTAATTAAGTAAATATATATGGATTGTTGGGGTTGATACCCTAAATCTCGTGGTCTTGTAGGTTGTAATTGTATTATACAATCATTTTATTTAGGGGCATTTTTAAAAATAGAAAAATGAATTAAAATATTTACAAGTTATAGCAAAATTTTGGATTCTTTCACCATAGTATATCAATGACTATGAGTAATAGAATTTGCTATAGGTTGTAAATATTTTGTAAAATTTGCTATTTTTGAAAATTTCCCTTTTATTTATCAAATAAAATAAAGTATTTTATTTTATTTGAAATTTAATTGCATTAACACACAAAACCAATAAACTGACATACATGGTTATCTTCTGTAACTTAAACATGTATGTGGATCATGTTTAAGTGATAGCCTAAATGGTTTGTAGTAGATGATTAAGGTTAGATACCTTATCCTAGTGATTGCTTGCTGGCTTTATTTTGTTGATTTGATTATAAAAAGTCTTTCCTAGATATGTCATGCAAGGTTCTAATAATGCGACTCAGCTGGCCTCTAGGTTGGAATTATTCAATGAAAGGTGCATGTCCTACGTATGCATAGCTAAATGCATATTGATCAATTTTTAGTACAAGTTTTTCTAATGCTTGTCCAAGTGTAAGCGAAGTGAGAGGTTTCCTAGGTAAGCAAGGGTTGAACAAGGAAATTTCTATCAAACTTAGTTATAAAGTCTACTTTTAATTTCCAGGCGGTATAATTTCTATGCAATATAAGTATAAAACTATGCTAATCTAAATATTTACATAAAGGATTCTGTAGAGTAGAATGGAATGAAATTAATGATGAAATGTGTACTAACTTGTATTAAGGAAGATGAAATAAGTCTCCGCATTATAGGCGATTTAAGCCATGTGATATGCTCTTGATGTGATATAGATCACTTAACCATCTTCTATTTAAGGCGAGAAACCTCTCGGTATCTAAACACCACACTTGTTCTCTTTTCAACAAACAAATGGTAAAGATAGATCAAGTGATATATATTTAGGTTTCCTTACTTATAAGCAACACATTGCCTCTCTATTTAAGAAGCAAAACCTCTCAGTGCCTAAACACCACACTTGTTTTCTTTTTAGGACACACCAAAATGGAGTCTGATTTCAAACACCATTCAGCACGTATTTAGTGAAGTCCTTGCTACTTACTCTCTCAAGCAGTTGACGACGAACGTTGGTCAAGCGATTGAGTTTAGCTCAAGCTAAACACGATGAGTCTTACAATTAAAGATTCCTTATCAAGTACATAACATACACTTAAACTACTTTAAAAACTTCAATATGATGAAAAGTAAAGAGATGGAAGAGAGATAGTAGATAAAACATGCATTGTATTAATAAATGTCGGCCTCTCAATCATAAGATGAAGAACAATTATACAATACATTACAAAATATCAAAAATGGAATGTAAAGAGGTGAGTTGTCACACCTCACTTTAACTACTTCACAAGATAGAATGTAGGCACAACCACCTAAGCATTCTACACGATATTCTCCATAAAGTAATGCATTGAACGCCTAGTGAGCAAAATTAAATCAAGTGTGAAAAAACATAACACAAAAAAATGAGACTTTATTGATATTTCACTATAAGTATTTTTAATGCTGATTACAACGCTCAATACAACTCCTTGAACCTGACTCAAAACATTACACAGACTTCTTCGCCTAACTAATACATGCAATACGAATAGACAGTGGCCACTACCAAAATGATGCAATCAAGGCTGCAGGTTCAACGTTGGATGTCCTTCGCTAACTAGGGGGATAAAACAAAACATTTGAAATGTTAGACTAAAATGTCTAGTGAGTAGGGTCCTTTATGGATACCCGTAGGAATTCCATTTTTCCATAACACGGCATAGATACTTTGTCAAATCGTGCAATACGAACATCATGTGCAATAATCATTATATTTTCACCACTTTTAACAAATTGTACATTGTAAGGAAATTTGCCTCTTTATTGTTTCACTGTAGGTCTTTTCGTGTATGTGCCTGTAGTGACGCATCATTAACTCGCATAATCATTTTGCACGTTCTATTACGTCTTTGTACCCTTTTCTCAGTTGAAGCATTTACCACACTCTTTTTCCAAGTTGTAGCCATGCTGAGTAGTCTCAACGCATTTAGCAAGATCCATTAATTCCATTACGCATAACACATCTTCCAATGCCAAATCACACTACAAACAAAGGGCATCTCATACCATATCACACAACAAGCATAGGACATCCTATTCAGGATCACATAGCATGAATAGAGCTTTCTATTCAAGGTCACACAAAATGAATAGAGCATTCTATTTAAGGTCACACAACATGAATAAAGCATTCTATTCCAGATCACACATAAAAAATAGATCATCTCATCCCATATCACACAGCAAGGATGAGGCATTATATCCCAAACTGTACAAAGATTATCTTACCCAACCGTTATAAAGTTCTCATACCTTCTTCAAACACATCATTTCTAGTGTAGAGTAAATCCTATTCATTTGTAAATCGTATGCATTTTAGGAATTGAAAAGCATAAGAAAAATCATATTAGTCACTGTCTTAACAGAAATGCCTTTTAGAAACCTTTGAAATTTAGAAGTATTTTGTAAAAGAAACCACTCACAGTTACAGTCAACTAGCTTCTCAGTCTAGCTTCCTTTGCACTTGTCAAACTTAGGGTCGTTTGGGTCTCAGAAATCCTAAAAAAAATATTTCTAATTTCCTCTTAAGTGAGTTTAGAGTAAAAGAAACTTCAAATGGGTATGGGTTCCTTTATTTATAGGTCTTTCTGGCGAGTTTTCCCGTATTGAAATGATTACCTTTACTGACGGCGAAAGGTGACCCAATCTCGAATCGCTACGTATCTCTATCCAATCTTATCTTGAATTTGGATTGGAAAGCAGGTTCCAACCAATCACTGACCTACGTACTGACATCAAGGTCACATCACTGTTTCTAAGTGTACCCTAAACTTATCCAAATGCCCGCCGTACACTTTTCTCATGTAGTAAATAGCACGCTAAACGCCTAGTAAGCGGAATTACACAACATCCATTGTAATGCAACTTGAATGCATAGCTTGAACTTTAAACTTAAACTTTTATAACGCAAGATGGAACGAACAACTTCTCTTTATTACTTAGCAACTTGCGTTCCAAATACATATTGCATACTTTCTTAAGTGCAAAAGCTAAAATAAGGATTTCAAATCGCCTAGCGTATCTTCAAACTTAAAATCACTAGCTTACTCGGCTCACCCTTTTTTACTTGGCCTCTGAAGGAAAATGAGAGACATGTGCAACAGAAAAATGATCAAATTTACTCTAATTACAACTAAACTATTTAGTAATTAACATGCATAAAGAACTCTAATTTAATGAAATTAGGGTTTATCGAATACGTACCTTTGTTGCTTCCAAATTCCTTGATATCACCTTGGTTGTGCAAACCCTGCTTGGGGGTTTTTAATATGTTTATGCAAACCTTGCTTTCATGAAACTCCCGTCCAAGATGTGAGGATTGTGAATGTGATGGTTTTGAAATTAAGATTGTGTTTCATGGAACCTAGCACACAAACAAATTGTATAATGGCTGTTTGTTGTGTCATTGAATACGGATCACTGCATGCAAAATGCTCTCCAATATTCTCTTCATCATGCGAGTTGACATGATCATTGGATGCAAAATGCTCCCAATGTCTCCACCACCTACTTCTACGTCCGCAAGTGTAATAAAACAATAAATTTGCCTAGGTGATTCAGGGTCAAACACAGAGATTTGATATCAAACCTTAGTTCTAGGGTCTACTTATCAACTAGGCGTTATGAAAAATGAGTTAAAAGAAAATAAAAAGAATTAAAACTACCTAACTCTTTATACTAAGTTGAGGTCATTACTACTAAAATAAATAAAGACTTTCTTATCAAAATAAAAGAGGACACTAAATTTTTAATGAAAACTTCAAGTACTCATTTATAAATAGTAAATGAAATATGTAGAAATAAAAGTAGAAGATAAAATCCTAGTTCGGGGCCTATCTAACTTTTAAAGAAAAATAACATAAAAGTAATTCATAAGTTCGATAAATTTAAATAAAATACTAAAAGTCAAATACTGAAAATATGGAAGGCAGAAGCAACGTGTAATTTTCCCTTAAGATGATCAAAACATGTAATTATTTTGTAAATTCGTAAGTATTTAGAAATACATCTTACAAAAACATTATGCCTGTTTTACGCGATTTCTATGTCTTAACGCAGGATGATTAGAAAGGGAGAAACTAGTGAACCGCAAAGGACATCTCTCGCAAAGACTTCGCGATGGGAACTCATTTAGCGACTAACACCTTTAAGCGAAGAACCACATCATCATGTGAGAAAGATTCACTAGATGACAAGGATGGTAGTGGAAGATGGATATGACGTGACAAGGATGCTATCAGGGCTGACATGATCAGAATAATAGAAATTTTCCACATAAAAGATACCTATAAAAGAACTTCATCTCTACCAAGAGATGCAAGGCTTGTATGGGCCAGAAAAAGGTTTGAATGGACCAAAGAGCCCACAGGGGCAAAAACCTAAGGGGAGAGAGAGAGACAGAAGGGATTAGCCATTTCGCCGTCTGTAAATCTCATTTTTTTTCTTCTCTAGTCATACGGTAGAGTAAAAACTTGACTTTTGAGTAGAGAAGATTTCATATTTGCATTTTTCCTAACTTGTAATACTTTCCATTCTCCTCCCTTGCCATTTTTGTATTTCTTTATAATATATGTTGTTCATATTGTACAATGGTCGAAGGCCTACATTCTTTAATATATTACATGTTTTTACCTTTTCAATCCATCACTTCTTTACTTTTCACTCGTCAATGTGTTATTAGTAGTTTAAGCTAGCGATAAGTTCTTGATAAGAAGGCTAGCTTATAATTCTTATCGCATTAGTTGAGCTATTTTCATCGCTTGGTCAACGTCAATCGCCAACTACCCAAGAGGACAAGTAGCAAGGATAAGGCTAATGCGCGCAAGGGGGAGTTTGGCGACAAACTCCACTTTAGCGAGATAGCTTCCATATTTGTATCTCGAGAGATGAACAAGTGTGGACATTAGGCGCCGAGAGGTTGTTATCCTTAATTGCAAAGCTTTATACATTTTATAAGTGAAATCTTCTACATATATCGCTCCTAAGCACACTTGATATGGATCTCAAGAGGTAACCATGTGTGGTGTTTAATGACTTTGAGAGGAGCACGCCTTAATTATAATTAAGTAGGTTGAACGAGATATATTGCATCAAGGTTGTCGCGTTACTTAAATGCATTACGATGCATAGACATTCCTTCTCTTTTCTCACATACAAGTTAGTTCGCATTTCCATCTCGTCATCGATATTCCCCCTTACAGAATCTTTAGGTGTAGATATTTAGTGGTAGTTTGTTCCTATATTTCTTTTGTACCATTCATTATTCATTAATTCTTTTATACTACCTAGATGATAAGTAATCCCTAGAACTAATATCTTGAATCAATTCTCTGTGTTCGACCTTGGATCATCCAAGTAAACCTATTGTTTCGCTTCCACCTGGGCAAGCAGTAGGAAAACTTATACTCAGTGATATATCGCCTAAACTGAATATAATTTCCATTCACCATTTACTAACACTAAGTCCCCGTTGTTGAAGAGAAACAATGCTTCAATAACCACCACCCAGATTGTAAAGTGTGAAGCTTAGAATATGACTAGGAAGGAATTCACCCTCCATTTCTCCCCTAACATGTATTGTTTTCCACTCTCTTTTCTTGCAATTTTTATTCATTGTGTAATATATACTGTCATATTGTACTTTGGTCAAAGCCCTACATTCTTTAATATATTACACGTTTATACCCTTTTCAATCTGTCATTCCTTTACTTTTCATCTATCTATTTGTTGTCTGTACTTCAAGTTTGTAAAGAGTTCTTGATAAGGAGTCTAGCTTAAAACTCTTATCGCGTTAGTCGAGCTACAATCTACACTTGGCCAGTGTATGTCGCCAACTGCTCAAGAGGGCAAGTAGTAAGGACGTGGTTAACACACATAAGGAAGAGTTTTCTCGACTTTGTGAGATGACATCACTCATTTATATCCCAAAAGGTGAATGACTGTGGACTTTAGCTGCCGAGAGGTTGTTGTCCTTAAACGTGAAGTTTTATAAATTTTATAAGTGAATACTCTAGACATATTTCTCTTATTCGAGATTAGTCATATGAATCCTGACAGGTGACCATGTGTGGCGTTCAATGACTTTGAAAGGAGCACGCCTTAATCATAATCTAGTTAAGAGTAATGTGTCTCATCAAGGTTATCATAGCATTTAAACATCTTGTGATGCATGGACGTTCCTTCACTCTTTCTCTCATACAAGTTAGTTCACATCTTTATCTTGTCATAACTTATCCCACTTTGCATGAGACTCTAGGTGTAAATATGTAGTTATAATTTATGTCAACATTCTTATATTTTTGACATAACGCCTAGTTGATAAGTAGACCCTAGAACTAAGATTTGACATAAATTCCCTGTGTTCAACCCTAGATCATTCAGGAAAACCTATTGTTTTTCTTACACTTGGACAAGCAATAGGAAAACTTGCACAACGCGGACTTCGAATTATGTGGTGGAAGACATTGAGAGCATTTCGCACGCAAGATCATGTTAACTCGCATGGCAAAGAGAATATTGGAAACAATTTTGCATGCAATTATTCATATTCAATGACATGTGAGCATACCACAAATCAAACATACAAACAGTCATTCTACAAAGAAAACACCCACAAACCAACAAGCAAGAGGTATAGCACAAACACACAACCAAGATTTTTACAAGCAAAAGGCAGTAAGAAAATGGCCGTTACAGGACAAAACCAATCGTTTAACAAATAGTAAAAACTATGAACGAAATAAAGGAAACTATTACAACATCCCATTAACAAAACCGTGAATATATGAAGCTTGAAAAAGTACATGGTTATAACCGTAGTACCTCGTAAATGAATTGTTTAACTGCTACAACCTTATAATATGAAGGAAAAAATTACAAAACATATCTAAGTTGTTCATTATAGATTACATAATGGTAAAAGAAACAAAAGCTATGAAAACATACCTTAATTGAAATCTGCCCTTACAAATCCATAAAACCGTACAATAAAATACATAAGCATCAGTAAATAATGTAAGGGAGAGGAAGTGGCCTCAAAGTTAAGAAATTCACATAAAGTCATTCAAGAAGAATTTCGTGCAGTGGATAGAAATACATCACAAGTAAATGCAAAGCAAGCAATGACAAGTAGCGTGTCTACAGAGAATTTTTTTCTTCGTACACATGCTTTAAAACTACAACAGAGGGATGAAACATCGGGACGACATAGAAGGATAAAGCACTTGAAAAACTGTAACTAATAATTCAACCTAACATGATAATGAAGCATGGTAAACATACACAATATGCTTAATAGAGGAATATGGAAATAAATAGGAAAACAAGCATTAAAGAACCAACAAGTATCCCAGAAAATAAGGGATATGATAATTCAATGTGACAATGAAAAATGACAGTCAAACTTGAAGAGACCTAATAAAAAAATTAGCCAATTAGGTATGTAAAACTACAGCAGTACACAATAGGTATGATAATATTGACATAAGTAGAGATGGGCAATGGAAGTGACATAGTTATAAAGAACCAACAGGCAGTAAGCAGATCAGATTTGAACAATAGGAAAAAAAAGGTAGTGAAACCAATTGGCAGGATCCGAAACCATACATCATATTAGGTCAACATAGATTTTTTTTTTTTAGGGGGGTTGTTGAAACAGAAAAGAACTCATTGATAAAGCAAAGAACTTGATAAAAACATAATACAAACACACCAAAAACAAGCTTCAGGAAATGAAAAAAAGTAACAAAGATATTGAAACCAATAGGTAGTAACAAGATCGAATGGAATGCGGTTGGAAAAAAATTTCAATCACACCAATTGATACCAAAATCGAGGGCATACATGTGCAAAGAAAAAAATTAAAGTGGTGGGGGGTTCAAACAAGAACGTGTTCTATTCAAACAAAAGAGCAAAACAAATTGAAGAAAATATACAACGAAGCAAGAAACAAATGAGTTCGGCAAAAAAATGTATGACAACAAATTGAAAACAAGCAATAAGCAAAGGATAGTAATGATGTGAAAAGGAATTAGAGAGTGACCACCAGTATACGACTCATCATAGATTACACAAACCTTTAATGTTGACCGACGACCCCTGCCGTGCTCCGCCAGGCCCCTTCTCGTCTTCCATTCAACTAGGTGTAGAATCTGTCACTTGAAAGGCCTTTGGGTCGAAACGAAAGTGCGACAAAGTTTAAATCAGAGCGACAAGGGTACATCGGCGCAGCAACTGTTACAGCAAAGCCATGAATGGAAAGATAAAGAGGAAGGCGAGAAGTTTCGAAGGCAACGCACGTAAGCGGTAACTGGTCAAACGAAACCAATTGGGGAGAGGAAGAGATCTGTTTCAAAGGCAATGTCGTAACTCAACCTTTGTCAAAACGCAAAAGGGTTTGAAGGGCAGGGAAAGTAAATCGACGACAAAAAGTGCAATGATGATGGAAGACGAAAATACGCAATATGGGTGTAGATTCGAAGACGAAAAATTTTGTAAATCGTTGAACATGGTAGACATTGGAGGGAAAAACAAAAGTAGAACAAAAGATGAGAAAGAATATGAATAAAAGAAAAGGAAATCTGATAGATTATAGAGAATAGGGGAGAATTACGACCAAATTTTTCTAGGGTTGAGGAGGGTTTATACGAAGGGTTATAAAGGGAAACGATAGGGAAATGAGAAGGGTTCTGGGGATTAGGATAACCCTAATTCCCATTTATGGTAAAACTAGATTCAAACGAGGATTCGTCTCTAGACCCATCCTAATCCCCTATATCCCCCCCAAAACACAACTAAAAGACAATCGAACAATATACAAAATTGCAATGGATAGAGTAATTAGATGGAAATTAGAAAATAGTCAAATGACTATCTCATATAGCAATCACATCGTAATCAAATTTCATGAACAAACTCATGAATCAATTATGATATTTTAGATTTCTTTTTTTTTAGTTTTAATTCCTCTTTTATATTACACTAGACACCTAGTTCTGCTATTTTTGCAAAAAAAAAAAAACCTTAGTTCATTGATGTTTTTGTCTAATCATTCTCACTCATGATCATCTTAAATAAAATACATATTTTTTTTTTGTAAAAGTATTGTAATAAAGATTCCACATGTACATACAGGTGTCAGTTGAGTTAAGCTCATGTTGACATAAAATACATATTTTTATGTGAAATAACCTCATTCAAAGGTCTACAAAAGTCAGAGCGTTACAAACTTATGACATTGGCTGCTTGGATATTTTATCAAATTTTGATCTCCAAATTTTGAAACCAAAATAACATTTAAAAGTGAAAATCTACATATTGCAGAATTAAATTTCTCCTATTACTTTGGTTTTCACTCATTAAATTAGAGTGATGTGGTAGTGTTCAACTAAGCCCAAAATTCTGATGTGATGATGCATTGTAATTCATTAATAGATAGTACCTCTCAAGTCTCAACATTCCTATATGACATCTTTTTTACATCACATTAAAATTAGAACAACTGATTCAATCTATTCTCTTTCTATTTTCTTAAAACTAAAACAAAAAAGTTCAAAAAAATAAAAATAAAAAAATAAAATAGAATAACAAAGGGTATTGGATATGATAGATTAACAATTTCTCATATCATAGTGCTGATCTCCAATGTATAAGGCCACAATATTTAATTTCTTAATTGCAAGCAGGTACCAAACACCTTGAAAACAACCCCTTCATTTTGTTCTGTATTATAAAAAAAAAAATTGAAAGGATGTTAATATCAATTTGTATTTAGAGTTAAAATCTATATTTCAACAATTTATTATCTTTTACTTCAACAATTTAATTTTAAACACTATTTTCTCGTGAATTTATATAAACGTTAATAAAATCTAAGTAAAAAAATCAAACATTTGTCTATCGAAATTGGGCTAAGACTTTGAATACTTCTAAAGATCCAAACAAGTATAAACGGATTGGAAGAAAACAAAAACAATTTTAAAAAATTGAAGGGTTATTATACCAAACACAAAATTATTGAACATCATTGCTAAATAATAATTCTTTCTTATGTATTGTACAGAGATGTGTTGTCTTAAATGTATTCAAGACTCAGAAAGCAATAGAAAGCTATTAAAACTCATTTCTTTATCATTTTAGCATCCGTAAACTTAGGTTTGTTCATTTCTAGTTACCATCTTTTAAATGTCTTAAATTTAATTTCTCAAATTGATTTTTTATAATTAAATAATAACTATAATTTTGATACAAATAAATACAAAATGTGATTAACAAAAAGTATTTTCAAATAATGTGACAATAAACTAGTATTATTGACTAAATTTAGGATTTAATGAAATTTCATTACCAAAAACTAAACCATTGAAAAAACATAAACTAAAATTTAAAAAAACTCCATAATATAAGTACCAAAATAATAATTTCTCAAAAAAAGAAAAGTACCAAAATAAATTTTCACCCTTTAGTTTTTAAAATTAAATAAAAACATTTATTTGATATATTTCTTCTCTTTCAATCAAGAAAAATATTCAAAACCAAACAAACAACTTATCGTACTGACCCATGAATAATTTTGTTGTGGGGGCCAGTGAACTTTCTTCACGTCCAAATACAGCCAAAAGAAAGAAATATTTACATATTTATTTTATAATTAATAAACTTAAAAAAGGTAATAAATTTAAAATAAATAAAAAAACAGTAATAATCAGATGTTTAAGAAAGTCTGAAGTGGAATCTTTGTCTCTCTCTTTAGTGCAAAAGTAATGATCAGATCAGATCTTTGTTATTTTCTAAAGTAAAAATTTGAAATATAACAAAACTGACAAATTTTCTTTATATCAAGAACTAAATAAGAGTTTATAACTATTTTAAAATCTTTAATAATTTCAGACACCCTAATAATTTGAGACATGTTAGATGTTTTGAACTGAGGTATAAATATTTTTAATACTCAAAATTTTCGAAAATCTATAAAGTTTATACTTCTATTAGATACAAAATTATAGATTAAGGTTTGATTATAAATTAGAAAAAATTTAAAACAGTCAAAGAAAAGGCACAAATTCAAAGCTAAAGCATGGTTAAAATTGTAATTTGATTGCTTTCATATTATAAATATAAATAATGAATAAGAAAATTATCAAAAATAGTAAAATGAAAAAAATATTTATACTTCGTAAATAAATTAATAGATTTTTGTCTTTTATGATTTCTTTTGTTTTTTTTTTTTCAATTTTTGAAAAATTTGTAAATGTAATCAAATTCATAGTAAATAGTTTGTTTTTTTATTTTTGAAAAACAATTGTAAATATACTATATTAAATGCATACTAAATATTAGTAGAAGTATGAATTCTACCTTTGATTAAATAAAACCTCTTGTTTTCAAATACTCTTCAAAGAATGATACTTGATAAATACCAATCTACACTAATCAAAACTGCAAAATTACCAACTATCTATTTTTAAAAAACTTGAAAGGAAAAAAGATCCTCTCTTTTCCTATTCTTTGTATCACAAACTCAATATAGTGAATATAGAAATTTTGTTATTTTTTTCTGTGTCCAAAAGTTTAACTTACTTTAAGATTTGAACTTTTAATTTCTGGCACGATAATACATAGAGTTCAAATTAAATTGTTCTGATATCAAATGACTCAAATTTTGAATACAATAAAAAAAAAAAAAAACTAATTTTTTAGGTACGTCACAAAGCATCAACCAATTATTAATATTTCTTAGAGTCCATTCGCAATTACTAGTTCACACCATCGTGAATTGATGAGACGCTGAACATTTCAAGATGCACCACAAATTCTAAATAAAAAAATTTACTCATTATTAAAAAAATTCTCACTCGATGTCTCATCAATTCACGACGAAGGAGACCCATAGTCGCAAATGGACAACTCAACGTTGACTATTGCTTTGTGATAGAAATAAAAGATTAGTTTTCATTATATTTGAATTGACAGTAGCGAAATCAAATATGAATCATTTATACAAAAAAAATGTCGAGATAATGTGGATTGAGGTAGAGAGGAAACTAATAAATAATTTAAATAAAAAAAAAAAAAAAGAGGTGGAAAAGGAGGGAAAGGAAATACCCGCTTAGAAGAATGGAGTAGTTCAGGTGGGATTTTGTAGAGATCTTCATCAACAGGTTTAGGAATTGTAGTAAGATTGGATCTAGGCGGAGGACGCGAAATGGAAGACACGTCGTTTTGCTTCAATTTTCGGGCTCCCCCCGTTTCCGTCACGTCGAACACTCTCCCCCCTTGCTGCATCATCATCATTTGCTGTTTCTTTATTGGAATCTGATGATGTTCTTTTAATCCCACATGCGGGTAACGCTTTTCCCTCACCCGTCCCTGCAAAGTCCCGCCACGTGTCTCAATACTTATATTCCATACCCTCACTCTCACCCTCACCCTCATTCATTTTGCGTTTCATTCCTTTCACCAACCCAATTTCCCGTGATTTAATTCAATAATTTAAAAAAAAAAAAAAGGAACTCTAATAAATTCCTTGTTTGTTTCCCTAGAAAAATATAGCTACATTTTCTCGGAAAATTCCCTCATCCCTTCGATTTAGTCTAAAATCAGTACTGGAAAGAAACAGAGAGATACAATTCGTCGTTGTAATCGGAGGTAAACAATTAAGAGAGAGATGGAGACCTTGCGTACGGTGGTGGGGAGTGGCGGAGGTTTCATCCGATCGGCGGAGTACAAGTCGGAAGGAGGCGGGCAGGGGCCACTTTCTCCGGAGGAGGAACTGTAGCGGATCAAACCGGCTTGACGAGCTGTTTCGAAATACTGAGTGATCGGCAAATCTTTAGCCTTATCCCAGTCTCCAAACGCCGGGATTTGGTGGTGTTGCAAGTGGATTTGGCCACTGTTTCTGTTCGAATAAATCTTAAATAAAAAAAAATAAACAGAGAAATGTAAATTGAAATGAAACGAAACTCAACAGATAGAGATCTGTAGTAGAGACAAACGAAGAAGAAAAGGTTAAGAAAAAAAAAAAGGAGTTACTTACAGAGACTTCCATAAGAGAGAGAAGAAGAAGAAGCCAAAGAAAAAAGGCCAAAAGAAGAGGATGAGAATGAGGAAGAAGAGGAAGAGGAAGAAGAAGCCAATGGATATTTTTGACTTTTTGAAGAAATTTGTTTAGGAATTTGAAGGTTCTGATTAGGGCAATGGAAGCAGGGAAAAAGAAAGAAAGTGATGAGCAAATCAGAGGTAAGAGAAAAAAAAGCAAAAAGTTTAGAGAAGCTTTTTGGGTGTTTCAGCTTTCACACTCTGCCCAACCATTATTATCCTATAAATTCTTCCCCCAAAATCTATATCTTTCCCTTTTTTATTAATCTTATTACCGGTGAATGGTTGTGAATATCAAAATTTTTAAACTATTTATAAAATATACCAAAATAAATCTTAAATAAGATATATAGAGTTTGATGTCCTCTTTGTTTTGTTAATATTATATATATATATATATATATAAATTTATATTTCTAAATTTGTATTCTTTTATATTCAAATAAATAATGGTATTAATTTAAAGACTACATTTTATAAGTCCATTGTTTGTAAAAATCTCATGTAAAACTTATAATGGAAAACTCCTAAACTTTTGTAAACAAATTAGTTTAAACTTTTACTCATAATTTTCTATTTTGAAAATTGTTTATGTATTTACCAACTAGCAAATTCAATATCTAAAAGAATTTAAGCACGTTTTAAAATCAATGCATCTTGATTTTAAAAAATAATTATAATCAAAAGTCAAAATCAATTGATTAACTCAAATCATACGTTTTTCAGACTGTGTAAATTGATAATTGATCTAATTATACAATGTTGTTGATTTAAATTAATACACTTACAAATATAAGTTGGATGTTTTTATTGATACAATTCTAAACTAAAGTTTAGAGGTATAATATTTGTCTTAATTAAAGCTGCTTTTTTATTCGAAGTTGTGCATTCTTACTTCCTAGTTTTATTTTATTCATCATATAAATTTTTCATAGATTCATTTAATGATGTAAAACATTCTCCCATTTCTGAAAAATTAAAATTTCATTAATAATGTCTTCATTAAGTTCTGAGGATCATCCATAGTTTTAAAATTTTAGGATGTCACATTGGACTTTGTTTTAAGGATTTTAAGTTTTTTATTTATTTTATTTCATTTCCAACTCCAAATTAAAGTTCCAAGGCTATAAGTCAATACAACTTAAATATATTAATTCCTACTCCAACTTTAGTGAGACCCACAACCAATTTTTCATTTTTCTAATAATGGCTTGCTTGTGATGAAGACTTTTAATATTTTTGGCTCCAAGTCATGGCACAGTTGTGAAGATTCCTCTAACTATTCAAGATCTTTCACATGTATGATTTATTGAACTCTATTCCTACCATAATCCTCAAACTAACTTACTTGAGATTGGTAAAAGTTGTTTTTTAAGCAAGATGGTAAAAGTTTTTCGTGATCATTTTCTCTTTAAATTATAAGTTTACATTCAAAACTATTTTAAGTATATTCACTAGTATATCTCTAAAATTTTACGATAGTTTAGAAAAGAAATATGAAGATTCAATAATCTTTTAGACATCTTTAAGAATTTTAATTTCATTATATGAAGAGATGTTTAATTGACCAAATAATAGTGAGATGGAAAAATTAGTTCAACATCGTAATCCCACCCTTTGATAAAATAATATTCTTACATTTTTTGTTTATGGGAGTACGATGAATGGAAATGAGGAACTAGGAAGAAAAGTTTAAAGTCATAGCATTTTCATACAATATTTATAACCTAAGATGAATTGAGTAATCCCATGTAACATAAGAAACAAAAAGTGAGTGAACAAAATTGAAAGAAAGTTCACAAGTTGTTTGAAAAGGAAAGAGGGGTAATTTACCATAGGAAAAATTATATACTTTTTTTTTTCAATTCAAACTTCCATTATAATTTTCTTTTAACATTACAATGCTTTCTTTTTTAACTTCCATTATATTTTTTTAATATGATTCCTATATTTTTTTCAATTTAATATTTATTAAAATAATTTTTTTTTGCATTCCAATTGGTCACTTGCCCATCATTTTTTTAAATTTGAAGTTTCATTATATTTTTTTAATCCAAATTCGTATACATTTTTTTTTAATTTAATAAGCAAATTTTACTCTAAAAAACCTACCAACATTCATGTTTTGTTGTGAAAATTTGGTTCAATATTATTGTTATTGAAATCTATTATTGAAATATCATTGCAAAATTATAACAAAAAAAAAAAAGATCGTGGTTCTTTTGTATTTACAAATTGAAGAATCTTTTTTCAACCTTTATTTTTAATATTTTCCATTTTGTAAACATCAACCATCAATGGAAATTTCATTATTCTAATGTAAAATTTATGTTAGTAATTCTTTCGATCTATATTAATATCATTCCCTATGAATATTTACATTGTAAATTTTTAGTAATTGTTTGTAATTGAAAATTAATTAAATGTAAAGTAGAATGTCTATATTAATACAATAATAAAAAAATTAATGTGTCCCACAACTTGAACGTTGCGGGTTGTGGACTCGCCATCAACAGATAATTCATCAACACCTCCATGTCATGCAATGTGACTATGCACTTTCCAGTTGGCACATAGAATGTATGTGTCTCTAGCCTCCATCCCTCAACAAAGTATAGTGATAAGATGCTAATCTAACTGAATGAACCTCATTCTAGCAATCCTATACAATTTGGAAGCACGAAGTAGTGGAAGTATGCTACAATTGAGTGGAATAGTACGATACACAACTGCCTCCTCACGTCGTCTACAATTAATCTCTGGTGTAGTTCGATCATTCCATATAGTTGTTGATCCGTGAATGTTCTGATCATATAAAACATCAAGATTGGTTGATCCTGGGTTTAATGTCATGATCTACATAAAAGTAATTTATTTGTTTATTAATTAAACATTAAGGACAAATGTTATAGCATTAAGAATAGAACAAAAAAATCATATAAAATACTAAAAGTTAATTCCACCATGAAACGAAGATGTTTTTTTTACTACATAATACTACTAAGTACACTAAATATTGAACATTTAAAAAGAAATATTTAGTACAAATATCTCCAATTATCATGTGTCTGTCTCATTAACAAAGTACATTTTCTTTGGTTGTGTCCAAGTTGACCACAAAATGAGCATCGTTGTCGAGCACTTGGTTCTGCCCAATCCATCTTATTATGATAATGTGAACTCTTTAGTCAGTTCGATTTTCTCAACAACGATGGATATGAATGTAAGAAAGGCATATTTGTGGGTGTGATCTAGTAATCTTTTCATGCGGTACAGGTTGAAATTGAGGTGTGTAGCATTTAGCGTAAGTTGACAGTTTATAGTAATCCTCAATGAAGTCTTTGTAGTTCATGTTAAACCGTGAACAAACCGCTATAAAATGTAAGCATGGAACACCAAAGGATTGCCACTTATTACACAAACTGTACTGCTCAGATGCACTTAGTCGTAATATTTAAATATTTTCTCCTTTAGAATTCAGGTCGTGACATCCAATTTTTACATGAAAAATACCTTGAAATCGATCCATGATTGTATTTCATGCTTACTAGATCTTGTACCCCATTTTAAAATTTTTTCTAGTGTGTACCTAACCAATGACACACTTAGTATCACATTCACATAAAAAAAATATATTGACTACTGTAAAGTTAAAAAATCCATACCAGATGTATTTATCTTGACGCTCCAACACAACTCTTATTTCCTCTCTCCTTTTTTCAAAGTAATTCACACATTTGAAAAACATAATTTGAGCTAGAGCATTTATCGGTATCATTCGAGCTCTTTTGAGGATTTCATACATGCACTTTGTTAGATTGGTCGTCATCCACCCGTACCAAAATCCTTTGTCATGTGCTTAACTTTACTGCTTTATAGGAATGTTATAAAAAAAACTCATACAGGTGTTGTTTATTCTCATTCGGTCTTGAATTGCTTTATCAAACTTTCGAATCTGGAATTGACACTCGACACAATTTTTTTAGATGTTTGTAAAAAGCATCCTCATGAATCTGGAGACTCCTCTTCCACGACGGCAAATGCTAAAGGTGGAAGACTCTCATCCGAATCAACAAATGTCGCAATTAACAACTTTTCTCGATACTTGCAAATAAGTGTCGTCGATTTGAATAATTGGCCGACATTTACTAAAGGCTTCTATCTAGAGACGAAATGCCCAAAATACTTGATTGTATGACATGTTTTTTAGTAGGTGTGCACTGTACTCTCCATTCAACAAGTTTTTTAGGATTGGTATGCTTCACCATGTACAACCACCTACGTAATAGTTTATATGACTCATTCCAATCGTCGAAGAACACTTTAGCCACTACTTTTCTTATGTCATCTTAGGCCCTATGGTAAGAAACATGGTAGTCAAACTTTACCTTGATGTCGAACTGTAGTTATGCTACACTTATTGATGGTTTTCTCTAACAAATTCACAAAACTCTACTACTTTGTCTACTATTTCGTATGGTGCATGACTCTTAATATAGCAAAAAGCTTGACAATAATATTGTAGCATTTCTTTGTCTTCACAATCGTTTTCTAACACAATTCCATATTTTTAGTAACTAACTGGAACTATAATTGGATCGTGTTCGTGAACGCTATCTACTGCATCCATGTCCAACTCAGTGAATGTACTTGAGAAAAATTCACGTTCACAACCATCAAAGTCCATATCTTCAAAGTTTTCATCAGTCTCTATCTATACTCTCTATATTCATTGTTAGCCAACATTTCTTCATCATCGCACACTGGTTGTGCATCTGATTTCACGTCAACATCAACGTATTCTTCAATGGTCGTGGTTCTACATTTAAGTTTATATCCACGTCTACCCTACTCATAGTCGTATCTACAGCAAGTGATAATCCCACCATTTCAGTGAATTGTTTGAAAAAAAATCCACTATTCTCATTTATACTAAAATTTTCACATGGATCGGAGGTTGGTCATAATCAACCCCATCAACCTGATCCATCATATGATCATTTGTAAACAACATAATGAATGGAGGTTGGTCATAATCAACCCGATCAACTTTATTAATCATATAACCATTTGTAAACAACATGAATGACACATTATTTGTCTGTCATTTTCTATATAAAAAAATAAACAACATACATAATTAATTATTATAAGAAAACACTAGAATAAAACTTGAAGCAATAAAAAAAATATAAAATAACATAGATCACAAAATAAATTTTAAATTAGATTGAACCAATTAAAGAAAATATATCATCACATAAATCACAAAAATAAAAATTTAATTAGATTGAACCAATGAAAAAAATATAACATCACAAAAATCTTACAAATAACATATAATTTAAAATAAAATATAAAATCATATAAATCACAATAAAGTAAAATAAAATTAAAATAAACGAGTAAAAAATATAAATTCATCTAAATCAGGAAAATAAAAATAAAAATAAAATTAAATTAAACCAATAAAAAATATAAAACCACATGAACCAGAAAAGAAGTTAAATTATTCTACCTCCTTTAAATCAAAACGTGCATTGAAAAAGATAATAATTATTATACCCTAAACAAAACTAATGCTTCAAAAATCATTGACCAACCATTATTTAGAAAAACATGAACAATTCTATAGGTGTTGGATCGTGTTTTATATCGGATATAAAAATTAAAATTTATGAGCTAAACTTATTACCGTGATTTAGAGATTGTTCGAACTGGAATTTAAAGATCAACTCTCTCATTAGCGATTGAACCATACATCTAATTGTCAAACACACGTCCTATTCTACCTTACACCCCTACTTTGACTATACAGATCGAGCATTCAACGTTCGACCTTTAACCTTTTTTTTTTTAATAACTTAGGACGAGTTCTGAACACTTGCCCTTTTGTATTTTTTTTCTTTTTCAATAACAACGCTTGACCTTTAAAACAACCACATTTTCCTCAATTCTTTCAAAACAACATTATTTTCATAATAAGTTGTAACGACCAGAAATTTTTCAAAACCAAGCTAACGTCATCACGAATCTAATTATTTTAACTTTTAAAAAAATAACAGAAGCATATAAATCAAGCAATTCCCATATGGCCTATCGCAGGTTCTTCTTGTTACTCTCCGACTTGTCTTTTCCTTTACCTTTACCTAAATAGGTTAAATTTAGAAAAATGGTGAGTATAAAAATACTTAGTAAAGGACCTATTATTGATCCCACTAGGTGAATTGTTAACTTCCTATTATGAGGTACCCTAAGTCATATAGTTTGATCCCGTGGGAACACGCATCAGTCATAAAGTGAACTTAAAGGTACACTTAGCAATCATTCAATCATTTCAATATCAGTCTAATAAACATAACATGCAAACAGCATCCAACAAACTCCATAATTTCAATTAAATAAGTGAATCAACAAAATTTTAACCAAACTCTCACATAAACCTATCAATGCAGTTTAACTCTGTGCATAATCGTCAGTTAATCCATACCGTACAACTTTAATCTTAAATCGAAGGCCTGGTAATAGAAATAGAATTAAACTCTTTCCGAAAAATTTCTTTATGCTACCACAAATTAAGTTAAACGTAAAGAAAATAATTAATAATTTTACTTAATAAAATTATCAATTATGCCCAAACAGTAATCCATGATAGGCATGCAAACAATCATCATACTTTTCACGATAAACATTCTCAAGTAACCATAATTTACACAAAATCATTGACTTTTACACATTTCACAGTAGTCTTAGACCAAACCAATGACTACTCTTTATAAATTATCAATAACTCATAACTAAGCCAATAGTTATCTATCGCAATTATTACAGTAACCCATAGGCTATGTAAATAACTCTCCATAACAGTCATCACAATAGCCCATCACCCATAATCTAAGCAAATAATTCATCAGTAATGGACTCGCAGTAAACCATCACAGTCTATTTCAAATATCAGTAATCCATAATAGGCATGTAAACATATCCAAATAATTATCCTTTACACGTTAGCTTAATCCAATGACTGCCCTTCACAATTGAAGGGTAATCTTAGCCTATAAAGATAATTCACCATCACAAACATATCACAGACTATGCATATACATTTTTACACAATAATCTAACCTTCACAATCGGGGATCCAATAGTAGAACCATTATCTTAGGTTACTAAATTTCTTGTTGCAAACGAAACACATTTTCGCCTATGCATAACTAAAATTAAATCAACAATTTTGTCAACGGTAATTATTATTTAATTCACCTTGGCATACCAACTTACCCAAAAAAAAAAAAAAAAAGATTGTAAATCCAATTCAACCTTCAAAGAAATTCACTCACTAAAGCCAAAGTTCTCCAAATGTACTTCAACACCAAGAAAAACCTAAAAATTAATCCAACAATAAACTTAATTTAGAGCCACATGTAATCTTTAATGAGTAGTAAAACTCTTCTATAAAGACTCAAAACACTCCCCTAACTCAAAAATCTTAACCAAATTGGCAGTATGGAAAGTACAATAGAAAAGAACTGAGGGAGAGAGAGTCACCGACTAAGTACTTGGGGAAGAAGTTAATAAGGTTTATCCTTTCACAAACCCTAATTTATAATGAAATAATAACAGTATTAATAATACTTTATCATTATTTAATTCACTTTCTTTAAATAAACATATCTAATAATTAAACAAATTTATTTATCTAAATCCCCTTCTATTCTCTAATTAACTCCATTATCTTTTTCTAAAAAAAAAATTTCAATATATAATTATCAATTTTCAACTTATTAATTATATAACCAAAACTATATAATTAATAACATTATCTACGAAATTCCAAAATCTAATTAATCTAACTTATTTCACCCAATAAAATTCTTAACTTTCAAGTTCAATTAATCTAACACACATGATAATCTAATCATAAATTAGTAGGAATAATTAAATAACAAAATCATTTTTGGAGTGTTATATAAGTTTTAAAAAGAGCATTAATAAAATAAATGGTCCATTTACCATAGCTACTAAAAAAAGGCAAGAATTTAGTGAGGGGGACAAAAGAAGGCTGGCCTTTATATATATATATATTTATTTTAAACATGGATTAAAATAGAATGGTTTTTAGAGTTAAGAAAAAAGGCAAATGATTTGACCTTTTGGGTAAGGAGAGTTGACGATCCATCCAATGGGAAAGGAAAAGTTTTTATTTCCATAAATTAACAAGAAATTAAAATATAGAATAATAATTATGAAAATATAGACGGAGGGGAGGGGTGTGGGGTAGGGTGCCCCAGAATTGAAGGGGATACCCTACCATGCATTTTGGACTAATTTAATTTATCCCTTGGTTTTGGTAAAAAAGTAAATGTATACAGTCACCTAAGTCTGAACCTACTCCTCTTTACTTCTTCTTCTTCTTCTTCTTCTTCTTCTTCTTCTTCTTCTTCTTCTTCTATTAACTCTGACTTTCTACCATTTATCTATTTTCACCTACTTCTTCCTGTTTTTTTACCCCCTTTCTTTTACCTTTCTCACTCATAATTACTACATTTTACTTCATCACTTTTCCTTCTTCAATTCCTTAAAATGTTATTTTCTAATTTATAATTTTAATTGGTTCAATTTTACTCTTTCTGTTTTCAAATTAATGTTCTATTTTTAAGCGTGGAGATTAATCATATTTTGCTACAATAAATATTATTTTGTAGTTTTTAATTAGTTATAGTAACACTAATTGAAAACTCTCATTGGTTACAATATTTATTCTTTACTATCATTTTTTAAAAATTAAAAATTATTTTGTCTACATTATTATTTTTTATTTTCTATGTAGTTTATTATTTTCTTATCATGTTAAATTAATTTACCCATAATATTGATTATAATTCAAATTAAAATAATTTATACCTCAAACATAAAATATTATAACACAACTATAATAAGCTAGAATTATGATAACCAATTTCTTGGACCAAAAACTCGTTTTCAAAATTTAAACTTAGAAAAACGCTACTTCATTCCACGTAATTTTGTTATTCACTTTTTACTAGTGTGTTTTTAAAAACTTGTTTTTATTTTTACTTTTAGATTTGGACTCTATTAACATGTTTGTTTCGATATGATGTAAAGATTAATTATGAAAACAAGCACAAAATTTAAAAATTAAAAATTAAACAATAAAAATAGTTATAAAACAAGACACGGGTCATGCTTATTAAAGTAAATGAAGTGTAATCGTAATGAAATTTTTTTGATAAATCAAATGTAATGAGTTTGAATCACAATTGCTATTGGATTGCCTTTGATCACATTAACTTAGAATTATGAATTTTATTACATTTATTGTTACCTCTAGCTTCAATGTCACTTTTGAAGTCAAGCATTAAAGGTAACTATAAGAGTAAAGATATCAAAATTCATAGTCTTTTCTCTAGAACAACAATAATAATGATAAATCGTAACGATAATCATAACGAAAACAGTATCGATATGAAGCTATTTTTAAACTCAATTGGATTGAACACACATTACGCGTCAACCAGTTTTTTTTATTACAAATTTGGAAGTGAACTCCATGTATGAATATAGATACAAACACACGAGTAAATAAATAACATGATAAGTAATGAAATAAGATAGAAATTTTGCAATACCATTAATTTAATACATTTTTAGTGCAATAAACATAACCTTAATTATAGAAGGAGGATATTGAAGACATAAAATGATGGGGTTAATATCCTAAAAATTGAAAATGAAATTTTGTTAGGAAGCTAAGAACCGGTTGATTCTCTTCTAAATTCTGTGAGGGAAAGTTTTGGGTGTATCTTTCTATTGTGTGCTGTTACCAAATTAAAATCTGCCACGTGGCAGTTTAGTTCTTAATCTTTTATGTAGGTAGGAGGAGGAAGAGCATGCGGAGTTAGTATAGTATCATTGGAAGAAGAAGGTCTGAAATTCTTTTGACCATTTAAACAGTCTTCTACACAATCACAATTATTTTACCATTGTTTTGCATTTTTTTCAAGTAAATCAGCTATATTCTTAGTCAAATTTAGAAAACAAACCCGAGCTGTTTAAGGCTTTTGTTTGGAGAAAAAAAAACAAACCCTAACCTTTTATCTCACCTCGATCAGACATAGGAAAAGAAGTTTGAAGCATGCATGAATACCAATGCAGTTAAAATTTAATTAGTTTCATTCTGGAAACAAAATGTGGAGAAACTCAAGAGACCTCAGGAACATTATCAAACAACTTTAACCAACCTCAAACCTTTAATTATATAGGTATTCTGTGTTGTTGACATTATTGAAATCTTCTTTTTTTTTCTTCTTTTAATAACATATCATTGGAAAAGTTGTACTCGATTAAAAAATTTTCCTTTTCTAATTTATCTATCTATGACTTTGTGGATTAGCATCTTCACCTTGATTTGATCTTGTACGACAATTTCAATGCAAAATCCATAACGAACAATGCTTTTTTTGTACTTCAGAAAGGATTTTCATCAAAGAGGCAAAGGCAAACTCTCAAATACTTGCAACTTTAGGAGAGGAATGGAATGGTTGGAAAGCTAAAAAAATAAAATAAACAAAAAACAAAAACAAAAAACAAATAAAATGGATTTGTAAGGTCTAAATCATTAAAAGATTAATTCAATTGTAGATGGATTAGTCATTACTAATTTTCTCCATTATCCATATACTTGATTATACCATAGAAATTAATATCAGCTTTAAATAAGACTTGATTATTCCTTGCTCCCTACGAATTGAACTACAATTCGTGTGGTGTTTGCAACAACAATAATAAATGTATTATGTCATTTTTTAGTTAATGGTTAGAACAAACTTCCGTGGAGGAAGATAGACTTATTGATATGAATCGACGAAGGATCATATTTTCAATTAGTTTTTATTTAATAATTTTGATATAATTTTAGTATTTTGTCAGTTTTATTCTTGTTATGACATTTTAAGTATAGGTAATGTTGTATTTTTGTGTATTAGGATTTTTATTCGGAGGCTATTTAAGCCTTGTTATTAGGTTACTTTTTAAAGAATAAGAGTCCAACACAACGGAAGAATTACAGAATTATTATTCAATTTAATAGGGATTTAAAAATATCAATACATTGAAAATTAAATACATAAACTAAATTCTAAATTCTAAGGTTAAACATGCTTTTGAAATTAAAATTAGAGATTACAGAGAATAAACTTACTCTGTAGTGTTTCTGGATTTGCCCATCACCAAAATTGGAATGAGAAAATTTTCAAAGAGAATTCCTTTGAGAGAGAATACGCAGGGCAAAGGCAGATCAATGATAATCTTAATCCTGTCATACGTCTCTTGAAGAAGAGGGATGTTGGAGAGAAAAATGAAAACGTGGTTTCCCACGTTCTCTATTAATTTTAAAAAATACAAACAAACAAATAAAATTAATAATTAATTTAAATATGAATCTCACATAATATATAGTTTTAGTTTAATTAATTTAATTAATGGATATTTTTAAAAATAGCAAAATAAATTAAAATATTTACAAGCTATAGCAAAATTTTGGATTCTATCACTGATAGTCTTCTATCACTATAGCATATCAATGACTATCAGTAATAGAATTTGCTAGGTTGTAAATATTTTGTAAAATCTTCTATTTTTAAAAATCTCCCTTTAATTAAATCAAATTTAGGGGTTTTTTTAAAAATATAACAAAGCGACAAAATATTTATACTGTATAGAACAATTTTTAAAATGAAAAAAGTCCACAGGCCCACAATAAAAAATACCAAAAATGTCTCGTGATTAATTGACATCTAGTGCGCGTAATATATTTGGAAAACGATCGTTTAGATTTGACTATTCTTTCCTACACGATAGTTTAAATTTGTAGCCAAATCTAAACGATTTTTTTAAAATATTTTTTTTTGTACACGATCGTTTATATTTGAAAAACAATCGTTTATATTTGAAAAATGATCGTTTATATTTGATACAAGATCGTTTAAATTTGGCTACTCAAATCTCAACAATTTTTTTTCAAGATTTTTTGGTACACGGTTGTTTATATTTTGAAAACGATCGTTTATATTTGGAACACGATCATTTAGATTTGATTGTTTAAATTTGGCTACCCAAATCTAAACGATTTTTTAAGATTCTTTGTACATGATCGTTTAGATTTAGCTATTTTGGTATACGATTGTTTAAATTTGGCTATCCAATATACAACATTTTTGTCATAATATTTTATATTTGAAACAACCAAATAACAGTTTAAGAAAAAAAAATAGATCTTGTATATTTGGTACACGATCTTGAATCAAATAACAGCTTGAAAAAAAATAAAAGAAACACTGTTGAAGAAGAAGAGAAAAAGACGATGAAAAGAAAAAAATTGCAAAAGAGGAAGAGAAGAAAGACGATGAAAAGGAAGGAAAAACTTGGAATATTTAAAAAAATGACTAGTTTCATGAGTTTTTCTTTTTTTACATGGACCGTAAATATTTTTTCGGTTTGTTATATTTATAAAAATTAACCTAAAATTTAATTAAATAAAATAAAACAAAACTATTAAATAATTCTCTAATTAATTAATTGCAAGACAAATTTGAATCATATTCAATATAAATTTCTCTCATAACCTATAGTTTTAATGTGTATCATATACATATTAAATTTTAACATATAGTTTTAATATGAATATTGTCACACCTCGTCCCGGGTACCTGCTTGCTTGGCCCAAGATGTGGTGTGATGTCAGCTGAAGCTATTTGCCTCTAGAATAACCTCAACTGACACATGACATGAACACTTGCAAAAAATTTTAACAATGGAAGTCTTTTATTAAAATAAATATTTAAATTATACTTTGAAATCCATAATGCAGCCCATATCAAATCTTTATAAAATGTATCATGGAAAATGAACAAAACATGAAGATATATGTATTTGAACAATCACATTACTAATTTGAAACAAAACAATATCCTTGCATAATGAAAACTAAGTTGGTCTGGCAGCAGTAAGTTCAAGATACAGAGATTCATAATCTGTACCTGAAAGGAGAAAAAACATTTTAAAAGAGTAAGTTGAAAGACTTAGTGAGCAACGGTTTTATAAAACAGTTTAGGGTAACATAAAAATTTAGTATAAAACTGAAACTTAAATACATTTATCAGTAAATAGTCATAAAATGAAACTTGAAACATTTACATAGCTTTTCGAAGATAGTCCTCCATAGCCACGGGTAGTATTTACCCTTTCGTCCAAAGATGGAACAGCCGATGGGTAGCTAACCCTCCTCCTTTAAGGCATAAAAATATACACTTCCTGATGGCCCATAAACTATAAGCTCGTCAATCCTACCATCATTACATAGTTAACCACATGTATACAGTAGGTCTCATGAAATATTCGGGCATGGATAAAAACATTTGAAAACATGAAAACATTTCCTTGAACTTGATCATGAAATCATTTAAACAGGAATAATTTGAATAACAGTTCATAAGCCTTTATCATAAAACATAACTTGAAATCATGTTCATAAATCATTTTACAAGCTATTGTTTGTAAAGCTTGAAATCATGATTGTTAGAAATCAATGTGTTACTCACTGTCACTTAAAGAGAACCTTGGTCGTGAAATTCCTCACAAGCTTCCTTGATCTGAAAAATTTATATTTAATCCTTAATTAATCCCTTGAACATAAAAATATCCAAAACTTTCTTTAAATTTCCCAAAAATAACAAGACAAACAAACAACTGGAAAATAGCCCAAAGGTACCCATTGACATGGTGAATGGGATTGAGCGCGCATGCATTGCATGGGGCCAGCCGCGTGTTAACCTCGCAATGGGGTTGCCGCACGCATGCTTACTGCCTACCTAGTGTCCATCGCGTGCTTTGCACACATTGCTACTCTTCGCACACCGTGGGCATCGAGCTAACCTCTAAAGCAAGGTCATGCGCGCAGCCTAACCGTATGCCTTGCAATTTAGTTGTGCCATGACCTTGTCATGTGCGTGCAACCTGACCCAAAATAATCTCTATCAAGAAAATGCACGCCCATCTCGCCCACACATGTAATCCTCTAGGCCACGACCCATAACACTGTTTAACTTCCAAAATCATAAGTCAACTTTGAAAATTCGTAGATTAAAATACATAACTCTTTTGATAAAACTTCCTTCTACAAAGTTGCTCTAAAAAGAGTTAATTTTATTACCCCAAAATTTCAGAATCAAGTTCCAAAAGACGAGTCCGATAGCCTACTTGGGATGCACCTAACTCATATTCACCCAAGAAATGACCTTCTCGCCTTCTCTTGATCAAATCACAAACCTCCTTGAATCCAAAACGCACAATAGTCATCTCTCACAAACTTGACTCAATTTATGAACTTTTAAGACCAATTTGAGTAATTTTCACGAGTAATTTGTGAGAAATTTATTGTTGAAGTTGGCCTATTTATAGAGCTTCTTGCATGAGCTTAAGTTGACACTTAATCTTGATTAGACTCCCCTCTTAAGCCTGTGTTTAGACCTCAACAACTCCTCCACGTCCTCCTTGATCGTAAAATTCATGATGACCTGGTTAAGACACCTAGATTTACATTTAACTGACTGCTTAGAGCATCCCACATGTATGTCCTAATCACATGGCTAACCTCCATGGCTTTCTTGCATAGCTTGACCGCCCAACAACCTTCCTCACCTAGCCTTGCTTCCTCACCCAACAAGCCTTATGCTAACCTCTAAATGCCTAACCAATGCCTTCCTCGCGTGACAACCTCTCAACACACAGTCCTTTGGATACAAGCTTGCTAACCTCCTTTTCTTCCTCGCCTAGGCTTCTTTGCTCCCCTAGCTCCTTGCCTTGTTGCCTAGATAACCTATTTGGAGGGTATCTCGCCTAGCAAGCTTCAACGCCCAAGGTCCCAAATGCCTAACACCTAGGAAAATAAGCTCTAAAGACAAGTTCTCTTGCCTAGTGACACTCCTTTGGAGGTTCTTTCTCCTTGACCGCCTACTCCATGTTCAAACGCCTATCCTTAGAGGTTTTCAAGCCTTTCCTTGTCACCCAATGCACTCTTTTGAAGGCTTTCTAGCCTTCTTTTGTCGCCCACAAAACCTCCAAACGCCTAACACCATACTTTTGACATTTAGCCAATTTTTCCAACTTTTCTCTTTTTCTCAAATCTAAACTTAAATTCCAAGTCTTTTTAGCTTCTTTTCCCATAAATTTCATTTTCTCTTGACCTTGTTTAAGCTTAACAAATTCCAATGGTTAAAGAAACTATGAGTTTCACAAATATAATTCACATCAAATTAATATTTGAACCCATTCAAATATTTTATCTCTCATAAATTAATTTTGAATCATATCCAAAATTAAATTTATATAATAAAGTTTAATTAAAATATAAATTTCATATTATAATGTATCACTATACATTCTATTAATTCCTAATGTATTTTAACATTTCAAATTACAACCAATAGAAATAAATCTCATTACCCTTTACGAGCAAGAAAAATGACTTAAATGGACCTACAAATCAAAAAGTACAACAATATGAGATTAATTGACTAAACTCATTAATCAATATTTGTTAACTGTGTGTACACTCCACTAAAGACTTACAACTGAACTCTTCTCAATGTAGACATATTTCTGTGTCCACAGATATAAACCAATCACAGAAAGTTAGTCCTTCACAAGTGTTCGAACACCAGTTATGTCAAATTACCATTTTACCCCTGAGTTCTAGTCTTTAAATATTAGTGCTCCTCTAGTGAACAACCTGTTTATGGTCCAACCACTAAACAGAAACCCCTCTCATGCCATAGAGAGGGTAGGACCCTTTGTTCAAGTCTCAGGGACACCATTTCAAGGAACACTCATCTACTTACCTTAAGTTGGACAAGAATGAATTCCATCTTGTGTGATTATGTTTGTAGCTCTCCACTCAGTTTTGTTCCCAAAATGATAAGCATATTGAGTCGACAGTATGACCACTCTCACCCATACAAATCAAAGGACAATCTCTCTCGAACAAGAGTTCATAATACACTCAGGATTAAGACTAAGTTATGTAGCTCATCCTAATGAAATAGAAACTTAACTAGTTAACAGAGTTACATGTGGTGGTTACTATTTTGTGATTCGGTCTTATGCAAACTCATTGTATATGATACTCTCACTCGCATGTCACCTACGCGGACACATTGGATCATTGAATTTGTATCCAATACAAAGTGAGATGTATCCATAGTGTTACCAGGATAAGGTACCCAACCTTATCCCTGTACTATAGACCCTTTAAATTGATCTCGAACATTGATCCGTGTATGTCTCTACATACTGTTTAAGACTCATCAAACAACTTAGGATGTTAGTTTATTGAATTTAGGTTATTAAGACAAAACAAATAATATAATCAATTACACTTATTGAAATAATAAAACTTTATTAATAATGGTCAATGCATTATATTTATTATCTACGAGTTTATGACATAAAACCTAAAAGTTTTAAGGGGATTACGATGAATTAAATTTGGCCTTTGTTCATATATTTCAAGTTTAGCTAGAAAACTTCTTGAATATGCAATTCATGTTTTGAGTTGCACGTCAAAAAATTTAAGTGAAATCGATCATCCTAGCTTCTAGAGTGTTCAAATCTTTGGGGAGAAATTTGTTCTTGGCCAAAGATATTTGATTTTAAGAAAATCCACATCTAGCCCAAATCTTAGGGTTGAAATCATATTGATTTAGAAGTCTTAATGGTTTAGAATTAGAGGTTTCATACTCAGAGAATTTTTGGTTGTGTAGGGGTTGTCCATCAAAGTTGAGGAAAATTAAAACCTAAAGCAACAAAATACATGTTCCTAGGTTTTACAAAAGGAGTTAAAGGTTTTAAAATGTGGCATCCTATAGAAAAATGGTGTATAATACGTAACAATTGGCTCTTAAGGAAGATCTTATGTTTATATTCGATAAACCTAATGAAACATTTGATTCAAATCATAAAACAAATGAGATTGAGGTAGAGCACCCACTAAATTATGAATATAATGAAGTTGTTAGTACTACTATGGAAGAAACAAAAATAATTGACACTCTACCACCTACTCTAGAAGAGGAAGAAGAAGACGATTCTCAAGAAGAAGTAGACTTAACTAATATTCTTTGGCGAGAGATAGACAAAGAGGAACTATTGTTCCTCTTTCTAGATTTAGTGAGGCAAACTTTGTTAGTTTTGCTCTAAATGCTATGAATCATCAAAATGATGATGAACCTAATGTAAGACCCCTGCCTAAGTTAAGAAGTATATTATTGACTAAGTGTTTTGAGGAAGGCATTTTGAGAAGACTACATAGTAAGAGTTTATAATTAAGGTAGTTAGCGAGAAAGGTTATGCGACAAGACTTGTGAAGCTTTAGTGTTTTCATGCGAAGAAAGGTTTTCGCGAGATGGTGTTAAGCTCGAGCAACCAAGGAGTTATGCGAGAAGAAATAAGGAAACTTTTGGGAAATTTTCTAAGGTTATTTAATGGGCCACATGTAGAGTTTAAGTTAAGCACGATCAAGTTTAACCTAGAGCTTACACGTGCCCCACTAAGGGTAGGAGTTGGCAAGCTAATAAGAGCTTAAGGGTGACTAAGCTTGTTTAAAAATTTGTATAAATAGGGGTCCTCAGCCAAAGTATTAAGTATTGTTACTCTATAAAATTCACGACAAAAGCTAAAGTGTTCAAGTTCGGCTGAATTAGCTACTCGAGAAGGAGAAGGAAAACAGAAGCAGAGGGAGTAGTAATTTTAAAGTGTTGTGAGTGTTTTTTTCAAACTATTTATAGGATTTCAAGTTTTCTTTATAAAAACTTTGTTGATTTGAAATGATGATTTCAATGTTTTAGAAAGGTTTATATGAAAAGCTTATGATGTGTTTCAAAGCATGTTTATTATGTTTCAAGGATTGTGATGTGTTTCAACCATTTGTTTACTTCCTAACAATGAGCTAACTATTATGTGCACATAAGGAGTATAGGCAGCCATGTATAAAAAATGTGCATGGTGAGATGAGGCGGGACAATGTATAAAAGATGTGCATTGTGCTTCGGTCTGAGCAACAAGGATGAGTCTGTATATTCTCGTATGTTGTGTTGTTACAGTAGTCTAAACACGAGGTGATGAGACTTAGCGTAGAGAATGATTCAGGATCGTGACTAATGTGTCGTTATGAGAAATGATATGTTTATGTATAAAAGATGTGTTTAAGCGATTTGAATTGCAAAAATGTTTATAAAAGGTATTTCGCAGAAAAGTTTTCTTAAAACCTCACTAAATCTGTTGACTTTCGTTTTCAGATTTCATCTTCCAAGAATCAGGCTTTAAAGCGAAGTAAGGAAGAAGTGAAGGGCTTGCTAGGCGAGAAGACTGCCAAGGCGTTTACTTTCTAAGTTTAAGAGTTGTTTTATTTTATCATACTGTAAAGCTTGTTGTAAAGGCTTAGTTAAAGTTTAATAGAGTTTTTTTTAGTTCATTCTTCTATGTTATGTGTTTATATTGCCTAAAGAATTATTTTAGTTTCAAGTTAAGTCAAGGAAAAGTTATTAGGCGATTAAGCGATCTAAGCAAAGCTTAAAGACCTTAAAAATAAGTGTCTTTGGCGTTTAACAGGTCAGAGATACTCAAGTCACACCGTGTCTCACGTATCAAGCATGGATGTCTGTAGGGCGGGGTGTGACAACTAAAACATTTAATGAGGCAGCAAATTGTTCTAATGCTAGACATTGGATAAATGCTATGAATGATGAAATAAAATCTCTCACCATTAATAATACATGGACTCATGTAAAGCTACCTAAAGGATGTAAGACCATATCTTGTTAATGGATCTATAATCTTAAAAAGGATTACCCAGTCTACAACCTTCTAGATACAAAGCTAGGCTTGCTGTCAAAGACTTTGCTCAAAGGGAGGGAGTTGATTACAATGATATATTCTCACCAATGGTTAAACAAACCTTCAAAAGAATGCTTCTTTCATTAGTTGTTCAAGAAGATTTAGAACTAAAAGTAGTTAAGACAACATTTTTACATAGGGATCTAACAGAAGTTATCTACATGAACCAACCAGAAGTATACATTGAAAAATGTAAAGAGGATCAGGTATGTCATCATAAAAGGTCCATATATGGTTTTAAACAATCACCAGAAGGTGTTGGTACAGATGGTTTGATGATTTTATTTCTAAATTTGGCTTTAGTAAAAGTTCCTATGATAGTTGTGCATATGTAAATTCAAATTTTTATTTCTCTAATGTGTATTTACTATTGGACGTAGAAGATATGTACTTGCAAGGAAATCTAAATATGATATTAAAAGGGTAAAGACAACCTTGAAGGAAGAATTTGATATGAAGAAACTTGGAGAATCTAAGAGAATCCTAGGCATTGACATTACAAGAAACATAATATAAAGGACTCTAGCTATATAGACCAAAGTAACTACTGCTATTTAACTAGTTTACCTCTAAATTTCAGCCCAAGCTTCCAAGAAATGAGCTATGTAGCTTTTAAAAACTCAACACTGTTCAGTTTCACCTAAAAAGTGACCTTTGTGGCTTTCTTCACCCCAACGTGTGCCTTCATTGTCTTCAATTTGTTTGGAAACCCTACTAGTAAACTAGACTCGTTTTAAGAACTTTTACAGTTGGAATTACCCAAATGGCACGAGTGGTTTTGAAGAACTTCTTCAAAGTTACCTTTATATAGTGGTCCATGCATGTCATACCACATCCTGGAGCACCTCCTCACTAGGCTTGAGATGTGGCCCGAAGTCGATCGACATCGTTCTTCCCCTAACAATGCTTGTCAACCCTACTTATCGTGTAACTCTTATCTATATCCTTTATCTATTTAAACATAAAATGCAGAAAGAAAATCTCTAGACTTAAAAACAACAATTTAAATTTTTTACAAAACATCTCCAGGTTTACCCAAACTTTGGACAATCTGTTCACTGTCTTATATAGATAAAACTAAGTTCAGAGGTTCAACTGTGGTGACACCAAAACAAAACTCAAACCAAAACTCCTATACTAGTATATTACAGACAGTGAAAACTAAGTCCTTTACTAGCTAGCTTAATTACAAATTATCATACATGCATGAAATGAATCGTACAAAAATCTAGTCAAACTTCTAGTAGAGTAGGAGAAGCTTTAACAGACGTCGAAACTGCGATCTCTACCTGCAAGAAAAATAAAACATTGAAAGGAGGAGCTATAAACCCCTGTGAGTAACAACTTTTAAAACAAAACATGATAATGAAAACTTTTGAGCAAAATAATATACATAAACTTACTAAAACAATTTTTTTTCAAACTTAGCTTTCAACTTCCCTTTTCTTTCTTTGCTTTACCTTGAACTCTTTGTATCTATGGGACGAAACTCTAGGCATGGAAATCCTATCTCGTGATATGGTACCTGTAAAACAAAGCTCTAGCCGCCAGTAGCACCCTATCTCACTATAGCTATCATGAGATGGAAAATCTAGACATCCGTGAAGGTGGATCTCTTGCCTAGTCTATGTAATGGAAACTCTAGACATCTATTGGATACTCTCATCACATGACCTCTGTCAACAGGACAATCTCCCCCATAGGGTTGCTATCATATTAAGACAACTTGGTATAGACTAAAGCCTATTCAGAAATCTCATGCTAAAACTCTAACTTACTCAAGTTAGCATGCTTATGAAAATCTATTGCATTAAGCAAGTCTCAAATTGAGCTTTGCTTTAATTAATTTCTTTCCTCAAATATTTGCAGAAACTTAGCATTCAAACACATTCTCATAAATTTCATGTTTTAAAAAACATTTCTCAAATTGAATGTTTTAGAACTTTAACTCAATCACACTTTCTCATAACTCATTTCTAAACTTGAAACTTGTGCTTTGTAAATATTTCTTAAATCTACCATATTCAAATGCTTAAACTCAAAGCATACATTAAAGCATAAATTCTTAAATCAAGCTTAGAAATTAATTTTAAATCTATTTACAAACATGTTTTCAATTAAGATTATCTTGAACATGTTTGAGCTATTTAGAAATGATTTACAAGCATTTCTAAATGGGTGTAGGCACACTCAAAGAGTTTCGTGAGGGGTTGGTGTATGCAGATGGGCGACAACACACACATAGGGGCAGTTGAGGGGTATGATGCGCATGAGTGGATGAAAGAACACCACTTTAAAGGTTATTGTGATGGGCGAAGGGCGGGCAAGCTTAATGATAGATATTGCGGTGTGGGCGTGCCTGGTATGTTAGGCACAACAACACGAATAATAATAAATCTACACTTGGATAAGATTTATAATTTTAATTCTCATATCCAAACTTCACTTATAACTCTTCTTCTTATTCACTTTTATGAGAGAAAAAAATCACATTCAATTTTAGGTGTAATTTGATAAAAAAAAAAAAAACGATATTCTTAAATTGACAATAATAAAGCATCGAGTATGTTTTGTGAAGAATCATTATAATTCAATCAAATTTTCATGCTTTAACAATCAAATCAAAACAAAGTCTTAACCATATCAAGTATTGAACAATACAAATTTGAAGTTAAAAAGCATCAGTAAATTGTACAAAATAAAAGAAAAAAGATTCTCAAATAATATTATTATTAAAAAGTACAAACAAATGACAAAATTTGCTACAAAATAAAATTTCAACAATGAGTAAAAGCATGAAAATTTCAAAATAAAATTTGTCAACGTAGTAAAATCAATCTCAAATAAACTAAGAGAAAAATAGAAAATTGAAGTAAGAAAAAAAGTAGAAGGATTAATTTAAAAGAGGAAAATGGAAGAAAAGATTTGAGTCAGTAACACTCTAAAACTCTAAACTCTGACTCTTAAGTCTGAACACACTTCGTCTCTACGCTAAAAGCTTCACCTCGTGGAGTGTACAATGGGACGTTCCTGTCAAAACATTGACTTGAGGCTATAGAATATAAAAAAGAAAAAAACACGAAAATTAAGAAAAGGGTTTGTAATTTGTGTAAAGCAATGAAGAAAGGAGAGGTGGGTAAAAGGGGTTGAGGACACGGCGTTTATGGGTTTTGGTATGACGAAGGAGAATTGGAGAGAAGAAAAAGTCAAAATATGTTTCCTCGGTTGTTGGACCCCACCCCCACCCACAAAGAAGGGAATTTTAAAATGAGAAGAGGAAAGACTATTTTCTGACATGCCTCTCTCTTACAGTCTTCTTCCTTCTTTTACCTTCACCGGTCTTATCTCACCGACGCTTAACCCGCCCACGTGCCCCAACCTCTGCCCTCTCACACCCTATCAATATATATAAATAATTTTTTTTATTTTTATGTTTTTATCCAATGCATTATTATTCCTATTCATTGTTTGAATTGAGATCTGAGAAGAGGAGGAGATGCAGCACGAGGAAGAGAAATCCAGAAAAGAGTAAATCACGAGTGAAGAATATTGGAAGAGAAAGGGACGTCTGGGCTTAACCTAATTATATTTCTATGTTTTATTAAATAAATAATAAAATATATAATATAAATATATGTATTTACATATATTAGATTAATTCGGGTTGGGTTGTGTTGAACTAAATTTTTCAACTCTCAGACCCAAGATCCGTCCCAACCTGAAAAAATTTATTATTTTTTCAACCCAACCCAATTCACATTTTAACCTGACCCAACTCAACCCATATAATATGGGTTGGATAGTCTATGTTGCCGCGTTACCCGAGTGATTCTTACACCCCAAATATAAACTTCAAATTAGGGAGAGCGACCTCTCGACACCTTTTTCATACTTGCTAACCTCTCGGGATTCAAATACACAATGTCAAGCAATGATTTATATCTAATCATCTTGGATGCATTATTAGCAATTTATCCTTGATTAAGGCGGACAACCTCTCGGTGCTTTCGCCATACACATTGGCATCTCTGCAATGTATGCGAAGGACGAACATGGCGATAATATTGTATTGCTACTGAAGGGGTTAAAGTTTTTGGCAACGAAAGATTTTACAGAGATCTTAAATCAATTTAATTGGAAACTTAAAAATATCGTAGATTAGCAATAGTTACAGAAACAATTTTCTAATGTGGCTAAGCATACTTTGAAATTATAGATTAGAGAAAGTAAAACTCATGTAGTTTGATCCATTGAACACCGTCCTATATCCTTTGGAATGAGATTGGTAGTTTGATCCATTGAAAACCTTCTTATATCCTTTGGAATGAGATTGGTTTGTGGGAACCAATTGGAATTGAAAAATATAATCTTTTGAGAGAATCTGTGAGAGAATTCGCAAAGAGGCAAAGACTTTGGTTGAAAAACCTATTTTACTTCTGCGTATTTATAACTCTATTTTCTTCAATAAGTTGGAAAGAATCATGAGATTCTATTAATTTAAAAAATATTAAATTAATAAAAATATTAGATTAACTAATTAATTAATTAAATCATATTTAATGAATATCTCTCACAAATCTTATAGTTTTAATTTAATTAAATAAAATTAAACTAAACTATTAATTAATTGCTAAATTAAATATCTTATATTTAATTTAATTCAAATTTGAATCATATTTAAATATAAATTTCTCAACCTATAGTTTTAATGTGTATCATATAAGCATTAAATTTTAACTTAGTTTTAATATGAATCTAATTCACATTAAATTAATATTTGAACATATTCAAATATTTGATCTCTCATAAAATAATTTTGAATGATATCCAAAATTAAATTTATATAATAAAGTTTAATTAAAATATAAACTTTATATTATAATGTATCACCATACATTATACTAATTTCCAAAGTAAATTTGAACATTTCAAATTACAACCAATGTAAATAAATCTCATTACCCTTTACAAGCTAAGAATGAGACCTAATGGACCTACAAATCAGAGGCGAAAACAATATGAGATTAATTCGTTAAACTCATTAACCACATTAATCAATATTCGTTAACTATGTGTACACTCCACTAAAGACTCGCAACTGAACTCTTCTCACTATAGATATATTTTTGTGTCCACGAATATAAACCAATAACAGTAAGTTAGTCTTTTATGAGTGTTTGTAACATCAACATGGTCAAATTATCGTTTTACCCTTAGGTTACTTCTAGTCCTCAAACCAATAACAGTAAATTTAAGGACTAGAGGTAACCTAGGGGTAGAAAGGTAATTTTACCCAACTAGTGTTACGAACACTTGTGAATGACTAACTGCTGTTTTTGATCTATATCTGTAGACACAAAAATATATTTATAGTGGGAAGAGTTAAACTGAGAGTCTTTAGTGGAGTGTACACATACTTAACGAATATTGATTAATGTGGTTAATTAGATTAGCCAATTGATCTGATATCATTGTAGCTTTCGATCTGTAGGTCAATTAGGTTCACTTCCTAACTCATAAAGGGTAATGAGATTTATTTATATTGGTTGTAATTTGAAATATTTAAATTTACTTTGGAAATTAGTATAATGTATAGTTCAAACATTATTATATAAATTTAATTTTGTATATGATTCAAAATTAATTTATGCGAGATAAAATATTTGAATAAGTTCAAATATTAATTTAATGTGAATTGGATTCATATTAAAATTATTGGTTATAAGAGAAATTTATATTTGAATATGATTCAAATTTAATTTAGGTTAAATATAAGATATTTAATTTAGCTATTAATTAATTGAAGAATTAATTAATAATTTATTTTAATTTGATTTAATTAAATTAATTTAAAACTATAAGATATTGGAGAGATATTCATTAAATATGATTTAAATGAAATATTAATGAAATATGATCTAATTAATTATTAATCGATTAATTAATTAGTAGATTTAAAATTTATTTTAATTTAATATTTTTTAAATTAATAAAATATCATGATTCTCTCATACACCTTCAAGGAAAATGAGTTATAATACATAAGAAGAACATTTTTTCTTAATCAAACTTATGTTTTTACTCTCTGCAAAGATAGTTTCTTCCTAAACATCTTTTCCACTCCAATTGGCTCTCACAAACCAATCTCATCCTATAGGATAGGAAGGTCTCTGACAGGTGGTATCCCAATTTGGAGTTTTTTTTTTATTCAGAGGGGTCAAACTAAGTAATTTTTACATTCTCTGTATCTTTTAATTTAAAAGTAGACTTAGCTTTTAAGTTATAATAAGAAAATTAATTTCTGTATTATTTTGCCAATGTATTAGAATTTTGGGATTTCCAAATTAAATTGAGAAATGGTTTTGTAAAATGTTCCGCAACCTAGGACTTTTATCCCTTCAAGTTTAAGGTCAATTCTATAAATTATATTCATCTCGAGCCAATAACAAGGTGGGGCCCCTTTGTTCAAGACCTGGAGTTAGCACTTAAAACAACCTATCTACTAATTAACTCTAAAAACGGATAGAAGTGAATTTTGTTCTGCACCCTACGTCCCAAGTTATGCACCCAATCTTACCTTTGAAATGGGAGGTTTATTGAGCCAGTGCCGATGAGTTGCTCTCATTTATGCAGATCTAAAGATAATCCAGTGTGAACAGGAGTTCATAGTTAGCGTAAGATTAAGGTCGAGTTACATGGGTCATCTATAATTGAAATAGTCAGTTTTAATCAGATAACGGTGTTATAATGTAAAAGTGACTATTTTCATGGACTGGTCTTATACAATCTCATTGCAGAAGATGCCCACACTCGCATGTCTCTACATGGACATTTTGGGATCAATACCAATTCCACCTCTGTCCCAATAGTAGAACGAACTCAATACTAACGATCAAACCTTTGAGATAGACGTCTTCGTCTGAATGTTTCCTCTAAGATAGGTGTCCCTGACTCATTATATATCCTCTGTGCAATAAGCTCACACATTCAGACTATAGTATGTCTCGGTATAGAACAAAACATGCTTAAAGTATTAAACTTCTCTCTAATGAAAACATAAGCTTAGCATGTTTAGAAATTCTATCTTCTTGGTAAATTTTGAAATCATAACCTATGCTTTGCTAAAACATTTACTAATTCATTTACTTATGGTACTAACTCAGTCTTGCTAGCCTAGAAATAATCCTCAACACATGCGTGCTCATTCAAATACATTTTCTAAGTCACATGCTTAGGTAATAAACTTGTTAAATAGCTATACATATCCAAACAATTTAACTCAAAACATATTAATACAATTTGGCTAGCAAATGTGTTTAGAAATCTCTATTGAAATTCATTTTTGTCACTCACAATCTAAGCTAGATTCTCGATTTATATACTTGACATATCTCCTCTTGATCTGCCAAAGAAAACCATAACCGAGTATCAAAATCCTAAGTTTTCTAGTCATTCTTTGACATATATACTAACAAGACTTAAAAGGTGTGTGTAATTTGTAGTTGGTAAGGTCGTTTTAAGAACAATTATGGAACAATATATGCTAATTATTAAGAAAAAATGAAACACTAGTTGCAAGTGAAAAGTATTAGGAAAAAGGGTAAAGACTTACCAAATTGTCTTGACAAAAAATTATTTGTAAAAATCCTTACTTATTACCAATATGGTGCAAAGTGAGAGTGTCAAACCCAAGAGAGTGGAGGTGATCCTATCTTGAAATCAAGCTAAGAAAGATTGTTAGAAAAACTAGAAAAGCATTAAAAGATCAAGCAAGAAATTTAAATAAAATGATGTGACACGTAACAAGTGAATGCTAGGTTGTTCCAACTCAAGAAATTAGAATATGAAAAAAAAACTACGCAATTGATGAAAGTGAGACAAAAGTTTTTAGGTATTGAGGAGTTTATTTGTCATAGGAAAAAAAATGTCAAGTCAAGATTGAGAGTTTTGAAGGGTTTTTGGTCAATTTAATTTTGTGATCAAATTGCTTGAATCAACAAAATTAATTTGATCATGATTCACACATTTTTACATACCAAGAATCAAACAAAAATGCATAAGAGAAATTGATTCAATCACACATCATTTGTTCAACGAAAAAAATTAGGGCATGAATCTTTATTCCAAGATTTTAGCAAAATAAAAGATTGCCTATTATAATGCTAGAGATGAAAGAATTAAAAAGATCATAAATCTACAAAGTTTACTTTAAATTCACAAAAGAGGGCATATTGCATGCTTTGAGTCAAATAACAAAATGAGTTCAAGAAAATTAAATTGGCCAAGAGAAATGATATTATTGAACACAATTTGTAGAGAAATTAAAGTAAATCTAGCAATCTCAATCAAGACTATGAATTAAGAATTATCAAGGGATCAAGAATTAAATTGACATGAATATTAATCATAACGTCCTTAATCATGTGGTTAATATATCCTGCAGAATCATCAACATAAGCATATCAGTAGCCATTAACATCATCATATTATGCATTTTAGCTACCATTAATACATAATAGTAAATACATGCAAGTTCTTAAATTCATGTGCGAAGGTCCAATAGTAGAATCTCTTACCTGAGATTAGCCAAACAAAATACTCTTGAGTTGACAATAAAAGTTCTCCAATTAATTGGATTCCAAAATTGAAGTTGAAACCAATTCAACCTTGATGAAAAAAATCCATCACTTAATATTTTCAAGTTTTGCCAAAGGGACCTTCCAAAGACATGCAATCAAGATCAATTCCAATAATAAACTTAGTGAAGAAAATGAAAGACTTTTTTTTTTCTCTCTTTTCAATTTAAGCATTCCCTTGCTATTTATGGACTCAAATAGTGGTATTTTTAAAAATAGAAAAATAAATTAAAATATTTACAAACTATAGCAAAATTTTGGATTTTATCATTGATAGTCTTCAATCACTATAGCATATCAATGACTATCAGTGATAGAATTTGCTATAGGTTGTAAATATTTTGTAAAATCTACTATTTTTAAAAATTCCCCATAATAATATTTATCATTATTATTTCAATTTCCTTTTAGGATATATATATAATACCAATATATACATATACTTTTATCCCATTATCTTTCCTCAGTAAATTTCTTAAATGTACAAAATCTTAAGCATTCATAAACATTAATAATAATAATAATACTTTTATTTTTATTTATTATTATTATTATTATTTCACCAAAATCTATAATAAACATATATATTTGTTTAAATCATTATTCTCTCTCCAAAATAAATATATCATCTTTTCTCGTCCAATCAAATCAACCATCTCTCCTCATGAATTATCTTATTTTTCAAACAATTATAACTATATTTCATCATATAAATAACTTTACTTTTTCATATTAATTATTTATACAAAATCAATTAATTAGTATCATATTCTACTAAAATCCAAATTCTTAAAATATATATACCCATATATATATACTTAATTAATTCTATACCACCAAAACCAACTTTTCGTTTCAAGATCCTTATTTAACTCAAAATCTCAATTATTTTAGTTAACTAAATCTTTTTAAATAAACCAGTTATTTTAAAATATCATAAATTCCAACTTGAATTAGCTTAACCATGTGATTAAATTTTAGCTTCAATCCTAAGTATAAGGCCCAATTAATTTAAGATATAAGTAAAAACTCCTTAAAAGATTTGGGATGCTACATTTTTTTTCCAATAATTATATTCTAATATATAATTATGAATTTTTATTTTAAATAAATCTAATTCCTTCTTTTTCTTATTCACCCGGCCATATCAACTTTTGTCCTCAATCAATATTTATCTTTCTCCAAATAATTAATTTTCCACAAATAGAATTATCTTTACTCTTTTTCATAATAATTATATATATATATATATATATATAACCATATATACATATAATTATCAAATCTCTAACAAATTTTTTTACCATTCAATTTAATTAAATAAACATCCAAAGTATTTAATTAAATTCAATCTCAATGGCACCAAAAGTTCAATTATATTAATTAATTAAATATTCAATCAATAAATATTTAATTAATTCTAATTCCACAAAACCATCCTTCTAAATAAATATTTCAAATTAACGCACAATAGTTCCAACATAATTAAATAAAATTAGGATAATTAAATTCAATATTATCTTAATTTTTGGGGCGTTATAGTAACCTTGTTGGGTTTAATATTTAACTTCTCATGATGTGTCATTGAGTACAGATCATTACATGCAAAATGCTCTTCCACTACTACAAAAAAAAAAAAAGTTTACTTGACGTTTTTTACCTGTCAATTATTTGTTTACTTGATGCTTTTCAATGAATCAAGTAATCCAGTGTCAAGAATAAGAGAGTTTTACTTGACAGTTTTGAAGTGTCAAATAAAATCATACTTCTTGACATTTTTTATGCATCAAGTAATCGAATGTCAAAAATAATGATTTTTTTTTTTACAGATTTTAAGCGTCAAGTATATAAGATTAGTTGACATTTTTTACTCGCAATATTTTGTTTATTCTTGACACATTTTGCATGTCAAGATTTTTTTTTAAATTTTCAAATGAAAAATTATATAATTTAAAATATCCATATAATTTATCCTGCACCTGTTTTGAAGTCCAACAATAATGAACATAAGTAAAGCAAGAGAGTACACAAATGTGTTAAACTATATATTAATTGAACAATTATATTTTAACAAATTGCATATATCAATGAATTATACATATAGTTGGTCATTACATACTTAATTACAATAGCCCAAACTTTCCATCTATGTCTAATATAAACAAAATATATGTGCAGCCCAAATATGTACTATATCAACAAAATATACTTGTGTAAGCTACAATATGAACCTTGTTGCAAAATCCTTGCTTCTTTCTCAAACAATTGAACCCTTGCATTTGTGGTTTCCAATCTTTCCTTTAGCTCTTTTATTTCATGCCTCAAAGAACATACTTTCACATCATAACTCCCAATTTTTGACTCGGCAACCTGCAAAAGAAACATTTATTTTATAAGAATGATATTTTTTTCATCATTTAGATAGAAAGTGATATCCACGTGTTGTAATATGATAACACTTAAAAGTTGAAAATGTTGGAAATCACCTTGAAACATGTAGTAATATACCATGATCATTTTATTTATTTAATTTTTTCATTGAGGTTCTAAAACATAAATTTTGAATATCAAACCATCTAATGCGCCACGATACTGACTTCAGTAAACACATTATAAATAAATGAGTTAAGAAATGACCCACCAACGTATATCTTTAAAGATCTAAGAAGTTTACCTTCAACTCAAGCTCTAAAATTGTCAAATGCTTCTCAGCTTGCTTAATTTTTGTTGCCGAAAAACAAACAAAAAACAAAGATACTTAATCATTATAGCAATTCAAGTATTCGAGTGACGAAGGTTTTTCTTATCATTGATGGCATCTTCATATTGCTTCAGATATTCAAACTTATACTTCTCACTGGCTTCCAGCTGCTTCTTAAGCAAATTCAGCTGGTCTTCATATTCAGATAAAAGAGCACCAAGAACTTGCACGGATGTGTAAACAACCAAAAGCAAATAGGGAATTTAATTATAAATCAACAAGTACACGTGGAAAGAGACATTAACAACGAAGGTTGAAATTCAATAAATGCATATGGAAGTATGCTCAGATTATTCAGTCAAAAAAATCAACTAACAACTATTAAGAATTGATCATACTACACAAATAAAATCACAGTTTCTATTCTCCAACAAACATAATGAATTTAATGCCTAGAGTTACTTCCAGACCATCAGAACCATCAGCATAGCTGATCATTAATACTTTACATTGTTTTTTAATATACCAAACTGTGCTTGTCAGAAACTGACCACAAACATTGTCCTTAACCCAACACCAAGGCAAATAAAATATATAAGCAATGATATCAGATACAAAAATGGAATGCCTCAAAGGGAAAAGAAAAGAATGAAAAACTAAAACCTCAAATCTTAAGCTTCCCAATTAAGTAGGGTGCAAGTTAACTCACTGGCAACCATTCATTTTTATTATCTAAACCTTGAGCCCCAGCCTTTACAGAAATGTTGCTTGAGATTCCTTGATGCTCCCAATCCGACCCTGAGTTGGAGAAGACTAATCAATACCTTGATGAAGCTTAATAGCAGCATCAAAGAGATAGTGATAACGTGAGCCTGTAAAATTAAGACAGAATCAACCCATTTCTTGAAATTGTACAAAATCAGAGGTTTCATCGTCTACAAAGTTCGAAGGAACTTAGAATTATTTTAAAAGACATAAGGGGACGATAAAAGGTATATACAGTGCTGAATAACCTTGAGATTTGTGGCAAAATCAGAAAAACAAACCTGGTCTATATCAAATGCCACAACTATATTTAGTGTTTAATAAAGAAAAAACACGTTAATCATAAAATGTACAAGAGAAGGAAGAGAGAATCGGGAATCACTCAAGCTGTGTAAGAGCCATATAGACTAGAAAACACTCTCCAGACAGATAGGTAAAATCAAGAAAATGTTGTAAAATTCTTTAGTAATAGAGTACCAATCTGAAAATATTTAATCTTCATCCAATTTTAACTTTCTAGGTTGTAGTATGGAAGAACCTTTTCCATTCAATCCTTATCTGCTAGTTGACATTTAGCAATGCTATGTATGCCAGTTAATCCCACAACAGTACAGAAAACCAAACTGACTTCCATTTGACAGTTTTGATGAAACAACTTTGAACTAGGAAAACCCTGATTAAAATGTAGAATTTGTTTAATTTTTGATGCCATGAGTTTGACCGTACCTGATGATGGTTTCTTAGTGTTACAAGATAGCGTTCCTTACTATGACTGAATAACAGCTTCAGCATTGCGCATGTGGAAAAAAGGAAACAAAATTTGGTTCTGGTGGATGGATTTAGCAATAAAATTGGCACGAGAAAGATTGGTCCCTCATTTAGAAATCAGTGAAGTTAATATCATTAAGCCATTTATATGATCATTGCTTATATGATCATGCGCCTCTTGGTATACTCCATTTTCTGTCTACCTTCTTCTTTTCCTTGCTTCTGTCGCTTCTTTTGTGGCTTCTCCTTCTGTTGCTTTTCTTTCTCACTTGATTTGGCTGGAATAATGCATCGGAAAGAAAAAAATATATATATTAAAAAACAAAGTTCAATAACTCTCTCTGTTTGGAACAAAAAAGTTCAAGAAATAATTTTAAATCTTGTTTGATTTAAAATTTTTATTTAGAATGAGAAAGATCTGAAATGAAGGTTGTTACAAAGTTGAGTTTTGATAGCCACTAGAAAAAATAGTAAGAAATTTACTAATATGGGCTCTTAACTATAAATTATTAATAGAAAATTAAGATGTAACAAAGACTTTCTAAGTAATTGATGTCTAATATCTATGAAATCCTCTAAATTCTGCATTTTAGTCAAGAAAAATTTTATGTAAAACAAAATTTGAAATCACCTAAGAATCCAAATCATTTTCTTTCTTGTGATGACAAACAATTTCAATGAAATCCATCATGATTTAAAATCCCTCTAAATCAAGAGTATCCAATTAAAGCACAAGTGTCCTTGTACCTAGCTATTAGGATTAAATTGAACAAAATAAAATCCAACGGTCAATATTTCAATAGCACTAAGGTTCCATAGAAGCCAGATTAACATTAAAAATGAGCTAAAAGAAATTGTTTTAATTAACAATTAAAAGTAATGGTAAGTCTAAATATCTTAGAAAATAGTAGCATAATATTAAGTATTAACTACAGAATTAAAGCTATAAAAGCACACCATCATTTGATTTCAACGGCCAAATATGCTTTGACAGAGCTTTATTCATTTGGAACACGTTGATGGAATTGACACCAAAGAGCGCTTTTAACGGTTCATCACAGAATATTTCTTCTATTACTGAGGTCTTGCAAAATGTTCTCTCTAATGTGGTAACATAGTTGTTTAACAACCTTTACAAAAGAGCAAATAATTGCATTAGAAGGAACGAAAAAAGACAAAAAATTACCTTAAATGGTACATTAAGAGATTGGAAAAAAAGGGTCAAATTTTACTTTCTAGATGTACCTCAGTCCTTGCCATTTCGGTTGCTCCAATAAATTCCTGAAGTTGTGGGGAAAGAGTACTACATAGCTTGCTAAAACCACCCCCTTTTCTTCGCCTTCTCAGAACTGCATTACAAAGAACAATAATTCATTCCTCAAAGACTCAAATCGAAATTTCAAGAGTCTTTTCTTTCTCATCCAAAAAAATATAAATTTTTTACTAATATATTAAACGTTTCAACAACCTTTAGAATGGGACTAGAATTCACAAACTAAGAAAACAGAAGCTAAAGCCAAAAACACCATCTGATGAAAGAATTACAAAAATAAATAAGAAAAAAAAAGAACAAAAAGAAAAGCCTAGCAATAAATAATTTTAAATTGAATACATTTTTTTAACGAAAAGAACTTGATTTTCATTGAGAAAAAAGCAAGAATATAGTGAGCATACAACAAGAAAAACCACAAAAAGAAGATACGCTACTTCAAATTCAATATTTTACCAGTTTATGAAAAAACCACCCATGAAGTTGTATGGTGCTTAAATATTTCAAATATTTCCTCCCAAAAATCTCAATTCTAAAATAGGTAGGGGATCCCCTTCAAACAGAATGCCCACACACAGATTTGACAGCGTTAATCCATCAAATTTTTCTCTCCCTTTTAAGACCATGGCCACAACGTAGAATCAAACCATTATTTTTAGCCGTGCCATTCAAACTTTTGAATCAAAGTCTCTGAAAAGTTCTGCAATCTAATTAATGAAAAAAATGGTGAAGATTGTTCCCAACATAGGCATAAGAAACAGAAACTCAGTGATACGACTTAAAAAGATTACTTGTAGTTGTAATTGCATATAAGAGAGCAATAACATAGCGAGACATTCAACAAGCCTAACCTTCTCCCATCTTTCGTCGTTCAAAAGGTCTTAGCTCTGCATTCTAGTTCCAAGATAAATCCGTACTGGTTTTCACCTTTTCTTGCAGTGTTATTATACCCAAAACAAGGCACAACTTCTTTCTTGTGATGACAAACAACCGTTTTCAAATTAAGACAACTGATAGTATAATCATCTTGGCCTAGTTTCTGATGGATTGACAGGATAAAATCCGTACCATTTCCTTGTACGAAGATATAAGAGTTTATTTTGATAGAGTTTCTGAAACAAGATTGAATTATAGATAGGTAGATAGTAAGAATATGATGTAGCCTAAGTAATTAAAGGAAGGAATTCTCCCAGAATCAAAATTCAAGTCCAAATGAAAGTTATTCAATGCATGAAAGGAATCTCTATTTGCAGCAAAATAAAATTTTGAAAGGAAACTAAGGAGAACAAAAATTCGAATAGGAAATTAAAATTTATTAAACACGGATTTAACAAGGTGCATATGAATTTACCTCAGTATATCCTAATTCTAATAGAATCAATAAGTATGCTTCCTAGATATAAAAGTCTGATCTGCTACTTAAAACTAGAAAAAAACAAGCAAGCACACAGATTGAGATTAATTAGTGAAACTGATTTGAAGATGAGGTTAAATGACTAATGACCAAGTATTCAGCACAAAACTCTTAGGATACAATATGGTGGGGATCGGACAAATTTGGTTTGTAAATCTCAAATTAACTATTAGAGCAATCCCCATGTTAAATTTGGCAAAGTTATTATACAGCTAAAGTAGCCTAAGGATAAAATGTCATTGAATTGGGATTAGTTTTACATTTAATCCATAGTTTGGAAGATGACAATGATATTAACATAAAAGAACATATACGTACTCCCATTCTTTGGCCATGATACTGCATGGTATCAGATACGTGTATATGAGGAAGGAGCCATCTAAGAAGTGCGGAAGCAAAAAGTTGTGAAGAATTCGGCTAAAAAACCAATGACAACACAATTTAGATACATAGTTGATAATTATTTAGTAAAACTTGGTATCTAAATATTTGAGGATGTTATATGCAGCGAGCTATAGGTTCAGTTTTTTATGGAGAGAAAAGGATAAACCACCAAACAGTTTAACCAGCTAGAAAAGATAAATATTTGAGGACGGACTACAACAATTAAGGAAGATTCAAAAGAGGCAATAAACATATGGTAGTCCAATGAACCCTCAAAGGAGAACTTGTTCCAAGCAGTCAATTATGCATGTGGAAACTTCAGCCCAAGCAAACTTTAATATTACTTGACAAACAAAAATGCAAAGTAGAATTTAATCGAAATTAATGATATTGTAACTAGGTTGAATATATAACTCAACCTTTAAGCTAAATGAACGTTTGTGCATGAATGCAAAAAATATAATCCCAACAAAGTATTGCAACTTTATTAAAATAAGAAACAACTTTATTAAAACTTTGAACAAAATTTTTTCATACATACATACAGGTTAAAATAAGAATTTGCATCCATCACAACAAGTATGACAACTTTATTAAAATAATTCATATGGGCATTTCATCAAACAATTACAAATACCCATATTTATATACCTAATGAATTTTAATTCCACCAAATCCAATTAAACTCAAATCCAATTTTAAAAAATAACGCCCAATAGTCACTCAATAAAAATAAAAATAAAATTAAGACAATTAGTTTAGAAATTACCTTAATTTTTGGGAAATTGCATCAAATGAAAAAAATATTTAGAAAAAAACAGCTTATGCACCAATTTTTTATCCTATTGCAAAAATGATAAAATTAGTGATCTATCAGTAATCATAGGGCTATCAAATGATCATCACTTTTAAATTTGATATTTTTGCAAATTTAGAAAATGTTGTGACATGAGTTCTATTATTATAAATTTTTTTGCTACTTTTGTAAAAACCTCTTAATTTTTTAAGGATGTTATAAATTTCATAAAGTATCAATGATCTATTAGTGTCTATTATTGATAGATTATAAAGATTCGCTATATTTTGAAAATATTTTAATTCTTTTTGCTATACATTAAAACAACGCTATAGGTCATGTAGGTCATTAAAAAATTGAATTCAAAATTAGTATATGTCTACCTTATCGAAATTTAGTTAAAAAAAGTAGCACTATAGAAACAATGCACGAAAAAAAATCAATTCCATTAACAAAACCTACACCGTATTTTCCAACTCAACTCAACTCCACTCCAACTCAACTTAACTCCACTGTACAACACATCAAACATAAACTTATGGCTAAGTCCACTCAACACTCCACTCACAAACAATTTAACTCTACGTATGATTAACTCTTAGGGTAAAAATTGCCAACTATCCGCGACAAAAGCTCGGGTTGGACAAAACCACATGGACGCCTTGAACAATTAAAAACAATTTAAAAAGGAAACTTTTAAAAATAGCAAATTTTATAAAATATTTATAACCTATAGCAAATTCTATCACTAATAGTCATTGATATTCTATAGTGATAGAAGACTATTATTGATAAAATCCAAAATTTTCTATAACCTGTAAATATTTTAATTTATTTTGCTCTTTTTAAAAGTGTCCCATTTAAAAAACTACTTTCTTTTTTTATTAGTTTTTCAATTTTTTGATTTCTGAAAAATAGATTTTGTGATCCCTTTGCCAGGACGATATTTAAGATCTTTTTAGGGGATTTTCAAAGAAGGCAAATAAACCTCTATTTATTTAAAAAATACTAAAATTTTCTAGATTCCTTGTAGTGCAAATAAATTACAGGTGACATCATGACCCCACCCATAATGCATCCTTCTTACCATAAGGCGCGGTTGCGACTTGCACAACTCCAACCCCTCTAAATGAACCGTTAGAACGTCGAGTTTACAACTTAACTTAAACTTTATTATTGAGAATATTCTATGGGATAAGAATTCAACACTTCAAGCTTGAACATAACTTAACAACTTTTATTAACTTGATACAAATACAGATAACTCTTTTTAATGAAAAAAAAAAAAAAGCTTAAGAACTTCAATGTCTAACTCAACTCATAATGCACGGATTCACGCCTCAACGCCTAACAACTCGCGTCCTCTGAAAAACCTCAAAGTCTTGCTTGCTTGGGAAAGGGAAACTTAAAATATAAATCTAGTGCTTAGCGAGTGACATTTTAGGAAAACCTTTTGGTGAATACAACATACAATGAAACTTTCTTATTTTCAAAAACATCATAATGCCACATTACGCGTTTAAAAAATACAAATCACATTAGCCTCTATACTTATTTCTCTTGCCTGGAAATTGAATTTCCTCATCGCATAAACTATTATGATTACTCATCTGACCATCACCATTAGTATCTCTGCGAACCCTAATTCAATTTCAGTTGCTCTGGAGATAAATGAGAATACATAACACTCAAAATGCATTCAGCCATCCTTCTACCAAGTGGACCACTCAACGCTAGGCAAGATCTACTCTTATGTGCATATAATAGATCACTTCTTGATAGGAATAAAGTTAATGTTTTATTGCATACAAGCATAATAAGAAATACTTACTTAAACTCGTAAATATGCTTTCAAACAATCATGCTTTTTATAAAAAATCATATAATAGATTACACCAGACATATTATTACGAGACCTTGAAAAAAAACTTCAAAGTCTAACACTTTATTGAATAGAATATGATTACAGTATAAAATTTCTCAATAACGACTTTATTAAATAGAATATGATTACAAATTACGAGTTTTAGGACATAAATTCCAACATTGAGGTTTGTTCGCATGGCTACAACTTGGCAAAAGAGTGTGGTAAATGCTTGAGCCAGGGAGAGAGTACACAGAGATGAAATTAATTGTGTAAAATGAATCCACAAAATAGTTGATGTATATTTTGTTATGATACCTGTGCTGGAAATGATTAAGTGGGGAAAAAGGCAACTGAATTACTTAAATCACTTGTTAAGAGATCCCACTCACTAGACATTTTCGTCTAACCCTTTCAATGTTTTATTTTACTGTCCCATTAAGTAGCTTGAAAAACATCCGTCGTAATCTTGATCGCCTACTATGCCTCATGAATCACATTATTTTGGTAGTGGCCACTGTATCTTATGTAGCATGTAGAAACTATAGGCAAAAAAAGTCAAGTCGTTGTTTAAGTCTGTATTTCTTTTGAATGATTTGCTTACTAAGAATCAAATGTACTCTTGTGAGTTTTCTATCAATGAAATTCTCTTGTTTCATCATAGTGCAAATTTTGCGTTTAACTTTAAGTTTAAAGAAGTTATTTCGCTTACTAGGCATTCCGCGTACCATCTCACCGGAGATGTGAGTTGAATGTCTAGGCGGCACAACTTCTCTTGGTCACATGAAGTGGCATCTGAAGCAGAGCATGGCAATTCTTATCTATAGGGTCACTCGCACGACTAGGGGTGTTCCTACGAGACCATTCACACGGGGGTGTACCTATAATTCACATGCACAGTTGGAGGTCAGTTATACTGTGTATACATCCCTCGCATGACTAGAGGTGTTTCGACTGGATCACTCGCACGATTAAGGGTGTACCTATGTATCACAGGCATGTTTAGGAGTGTCTACCTACGATCACTCACATGATTAAGGGTGTTCCTATTGGATCACTCGCACGATTAGGGGTGTTCGAACAGTCTCACTCGCTCAGTGTGTATCTATGGTCACTCGCATGACTAAGGGCATTTCTTCAGGATCACTCGCATGATTAGGACTGTTTGTACGATCTCAGTCACCTAGGTATGCTCCATTGGACACATGACTTTATGATAACATATCACCTAGCGGGACCAGTAGTGGGTCCCTTAGTGGGTATATTTTATATACTTACTCTTTTCTATGTTTAATATTTCAGAAAAGGTAGAGGATCTGGAAAGCTTCCTAGAGACATGAATGATCCATGACATGGCCATATGGGGACTCAGTTTTGCTTTCGCGTCTATGTATCAGTTTTTCAGTATTTGTTTTTAGACATTTTTAATTAAATTTTATCCTATTTATTTAACTTTATTTTATTTAAAAAATTGTTATAACCTACGGGTCACGTTTTCACATTATTTTTATTTGTTTTGTCGATTATATGTCTTTCGAACATTTATTTAATATTAATTTTATAAAAAAATTAGTTTTTCTCTTTTCAAGAAAGTGTCTTTTGATATTTATCTTTTGAGTAATGACCTTAGCTTAGCTTAAAAGTTCGAGTTGTTACACTACTCATATACACATTGATACCACCAATGCACTATACACTAAAAAGTGATATATTTGCAAAATGGGAAAAATGGGACACACTTTAAATATATTATTTCTAATTTGGCACCCATTCCATTTTTCCTTTTTCAAATCTATAATATCTCATTAAAACGAGGTGTTGTATTCTTTTTATGATATTCAACACTTTTATTTAGGACGCTTGTTTTGTGGGCAATTTTGTCAATGCCTCCTTTTTTTGTTAGCCTCTTCCGTCTTGTGAGCAGAACAAAATAACTCACTCTTTATCCTTTATGGCATATATCCTTTATGGCATATATCCTTTCAAAGTTGTACTTTAATATAAAAAGATATGTTCTTTTAGAGAATATTCTTTCAATTATTCATGATAAGGAGGTTAGGTTGTAACTGTAGTTCTTTTTCGTCTTTGACTTTAAAAAAGAATATATCACTATGATCCCTATGTACCCTTTTTCAATATCTAAGGGGGCGTTTGGTGTGCAGGTTCAAAATCAAATTCTTGGGAATTAAATGCTTGTGAGCTTTGGGGTTCTCATGCCTGAGAAATATGAATGCCTGTGTTTGGGTGCAGGATTTCAAAATCTGAGTTTTTAATGCATATGTTTGGACTTCTGGTTTTGAATTTCTAAGTTTAGCTAATCTATTTAGTTTTTTTTTTTTAACTGTACATCGTAAAGTTATCATGTATCAATTTTTTAACTAATTTTTTTGTTCATATTTTGTACCTCTAATTCAATTTCTTGACTCTATTAATTTTCATGACAATAATGTAAACATGAGAAATTTTAACACTCAATAACAATAATTTTTATTACACATTAACATGAATGGTTTAATTAGGAATATTACAAACTATTCACATAATATAACAAGTCACATAATCTAATGGGGTTTATGAAAGTTCCAGTTAAGCAATACTAAAAAGGGTTTACTAGATTTCAAAATAAAGTATAACCAAAAGGGTTAAGCAAAATAGAAAGTCAAGTGGAGTTACTTTTAGCCATGGTTATGATTGTCTTCATATGTGTCACACCTTAAACCACAATACGATCAAAACGCTGAAGTAATGGAAATAGGATGCGGTTTAGTTACAAACTTGAAAATTTCTTATCGACTAATTCAACCTCAGTTCCGTTTAAACTACAAAGAGAAAACATAACACAACAAAAGTCGTATCGAACGCCAAACACATTCAAAAGACATTCTTAATGCGAAAAACTTAACGCGATCAATTCAGCCAAAACTTGCACTTTATTAATAACAGGCATTTCGATGAACATAACTTACAACACTTTGACTTAAAAGTTACATTAAATAAGCTCTTAAATGTCTAGTAGCTTTCTCATCTCACTACAAATCCTTCAACATTCTTCTCTACTTGGCCTAAACGTCTGATCCTGGAAGATAGATTTTGAAAACGTAAGTTTAAATGACTTAGTGAGGTTTTGTGAAATCCTTTTTCCAATTATATTTGATAAATCATTTTTAAAAGTGAACAACAAATCTTAACATGAAAGCCTTAAACCTGTAAAGCATTTGGAAAACAGTAATGTAAAACCTTGCTTTCTTTGCTTGGATTTCAAGTATTTATTCCTACGAGATAGTAGAGATTACTCGATACCACCCCATCTAGAAATATTAGAGATGGGCATCCTCAATCCCTATTCCTACGAGGTAGGTGTCCCTAACTTGTCCCCACGAGATAAACATTCTTACTCGTTCCTATAGATAAGTGTCCTTATCCGTATTTGGTGTCCCTTAACCTCAATAACAGAAATCTTACATAAATACTTCAAACAATAGCATGCTTGAAAACAACTCATAAATAGCTTAAACATTTAACATGAATCATTCATAACTCCTGGCTTAAAACATACTTTGAAATACTTTAAACAAATCATTTTTCACTCCCAAAATTTTGAAAGAAAAGCACCCACTCTTCAACTTTCCTCTTCTCGCAAAGTCTTCTCGCGGAGACCAAGTGGCAACACTTTAGCATTTCAACAAAACTCCCATCATCTCCTACTTAGTTACCCAAATCTTCTATTTATACTACTCTTTTAATCTGGATTAGTCATCTCTAGTTCTTTATCCAATTGCCAGCTCTTACTTCAACTTTACACTTGTAAAATTTCTATTTATTTTAGCCACGCTTAAAATCTTAATCTTACACGTTAATCCTTGTCAAATCAGATTTAACATCTTCTCGCCTAATACCATTCCGCAAATAACCTCAACCACTTAACAGCTTCCCAAGGTCTTATTGCATAACTTCCTTCTTGCAGACTACCAACTTTTCTCGGGAAAACTTTTTCTCTTGACACGTACTAAAACTAAAACGCCTTCTTGTCCAATGGTCAAGTTACATACTTAGTCAAAAGTTTTCCTTTTAACTTTTAATTTAGGTTTAGGTTTTACAATATGATATTGATAACGTGTATAAACACACATTATTGTAGCCTCTTATTTAGAATAACGAGACCAAAACGCAGAAGAGGATCCAAATGCATAACTTATATCGCAAATTCATAAAGAGTTTAGAAATACATTTTATATAAGCATTATGCCTGTTTTATGCGGTTTTCAATGTATAAACGCAAAATAAGAAACAAAAGAAGAAGCTAGCAAGTCGCGAGAAAGACTAGGTGTGAAGACAAAATCTTAACTCGAGAAGCGGTTGCTAGACGACAAGAATAGTAGTTGGAGATGATGTGACATGCCATAGACAAATTTCGGCTTACAACACTGATATGCTCAAAAGAATAGAAGTTTTCTCCTTCTACACTATAAAAAAAGAGCCTGAATGGGCCAAAGTCTAGAGAGAATGATGAAAAGAAATAGCCTTTCCGTCGGCTGTAAAGTGTCTCTTCTTCTTCTCCAATCAGTTGTGGAGTGAGAGATTAGCTTCTGAGTAGAGAGGAAGTCATATTCCATTTATCTCCTAACATGTAATATTATCCATCTTCTCTGTCTTCCATTTTTGTATTTCTTTGTAATATATTTTGTTCATACTGTACAATGACCGAAGGCCTATATTCTTTAATATATTGCATGATTATACATTTTCACTTGTCAGTGTGTTATTAGTAGCTAAGTTTGTGATAATTTCTTGATAAATAGTTTTACTTATAATTTTTTATCCCGTTAGTTGAGCTATTTTCGTCGCTTGGCCAGCATAAGTTGCCAACTACTCGAGAAGGTAAGTAGTAAGGACATAACTAACATGCGCAAGGGAGAGTTTCTCTCCCTTTGTGAGATAACTTCCATCATTTATATCCCAGAAGGTGAACGAGTGTGGACACTAGGCGCCAAGAGGTTGCTGTCCTTAATTGCAAAGTTTTATACGTTTTATAAGTGAACTGTTCTAGATATATCTCTCCTAATCACACTTAATCATGTGGATCCTGATAGGTGACCTTGTGTGGCATTTTATGACTCTAAGTTGAGCACGCCTTAATTATGAGTTGGTTGAGCAAGTTATATCGCATCAAGGCTGTCACATTGCTTAATCGCGTTACAATGCATAGACATTCCTTCACTCTTTCTCGCATACAAGTTAGTTTGCATTTCCATCTCGCCATCCATATTCCTCCTTTACAGAATCTCTAGCATAGACAATTAGTTATAGTTTGTTCTTGCATTCTTTATACCATTTGATATTCTTTAATTCTTTTATACCGCCTAGATGATAAGTAAACCCTAGAACTATTATCTTGGATAAATTTTTCGTGTTCGACCTTGGATCATCTAGGTAAACCTGCTGTTTCACTTGCAGTTGAGAAAGCAATAGGAAAACTTGTATTCAATGAGGACTTAACTATCACGAAATATAGAGAGACATAGTGAGCAACTTGCATGTAGTGACAATGCTCAGTGATCTATCACTTAGATTGAATATAATTCCATACACCATTTTCAAACACTAAGTCCTAGTCATTGAGAAACGCGCTTCAGATATGCATGCAATATATTTTAAACTACTTTTATCAAAATGGTTTAAATAAAAATGGGTTTTTTTAAAGTACTTTTTTCTTAAGCCAATCCAAATAAGTCTCAAGTCTTCTAGTTAAATTGACCAACAAAAAAAAAAAAAAAAAAATATATATATATATATGTTATTAAACTAAGAATAAACCATGGTATATGAAATATATATTTACAACTTTCACTATATTACCAATATATTAATATTTGACTTACACTTGAGATTTTAATAGATAGGTCATCAATTTTCACCTTGGAAAAATATAAAAAAAGTTAACAAAATCTCCTAAAATGAAGAAGAGATTAATTTGAAGGGTAATTATAATTGATGGCTATGTGAGGAATAATAATTAAGTATATAGCAATATTTAAAAAAAATTGCAAATATAGCAAAACTATCACTGATAGACGTGTATCATTGATAGACTCGTATGATCTATCAGTGATAGACCAATATTTACAATATAGTCTATCCGTAATAGACTTGTATCATTGATATAATTTGACAAATTTTGCTATATTTGCAATTTTTTTAAAATGTTACTATATACTTAATTATTTTGAATCTAGTTGCTAAATTTGCAACTATCCCTAATTTCAAACAAAGATGAGAAAAAAGATTATTAAAAAACTGATATAATAATATTATTATTATAAAAAGAATACACTAGAAGAAAATAAAATAGAAGAATGAGAAAATGTGTATTTTAAAAAATATTGTTGTGATTAAATCAAAAACGTATTTGGAATGACTTAGAAAAAAAAGGTTTTTCAAAAACTAATTTTTAATGTGGACTTAGTAGTTTCACAAGTGTATAGTGCAATTGCAATACGTCACAAAGCAGGTTGACCGTACGTAAGACGCTCACCATAACTTTCTGTATTTCATGGTTAATTCTATCCGATAAGTCATGGATCATGATCATAACCTGTGAAATGCTCACTATGTACCTCTTCATCACGTAATAGCTAAGTCCTTGTTGAGTATAAGTTTTTCTATTGCTTGCTTAAGTGTAAGGAAACAGTAGGTTCTGAGTGATCTAGGGTCGAGTATAGGGAATTGATTCAAGATATTGGTTCTAGGGTCTACTTATCGGTTAGGTGTTATGATGATTGGGTTAAAAGAATATATAAAAAGAACTAAAACTATTTACTCACACCTAAAGACTCATGCACAGGGAATAAATTATGGCAAGATGGAAGATTGGGTGAACTAACTTGCGTTAAGGAAGGTGGTGAAGGAAGGTCTCATGCTACCAGGCGAATAAGCTATATGACCACCTCAATGCGATATAATTCACCAGGCTATCTTATGATTAAGGCGTGCTCCTCTCGAAGTCATTGAATGCCACACTTGATTTCTTTTTGAGACCCAAATGACTAAGACTAGCTAAGTGGTCTATATCTAGCAATACTTATTCTACTTAGAGCGCTTCACGTGTAAGGACAACAACCTCTCGGTGTCTAAAGTTCACACTTGTTCGCCCATCGGGATACGAATGAAGGAAGTCCTCTTGCAAGGTTGAGTAAACTCTTCCTTACCTGTGTTAGCCACGTCCTTGCTACTTACCCTCTTAGGCAGTTTGTGGCATACACTGGCCAAGTGTTAAATGTAGCTCAGCTAACACACTAAGCATTATAAATAAATATTACTTATCGAGAATACCTCATAAACCTATACTACGAATAACATGAAGATGGATGAACAGTAGAGGCATAGATGGATTGAAAAGTGTATGAGACTACATTATATTAAAGAACGAATGCTTTTGACCATTATACAATATAACTAAATACAATGTAAAGAAATAATAAAATGATAAGAGGAAGAAAATGAAATACAAGTTAGGGGGAACGGGAAATGGACTCTTCTTCTCTCAAACTCTAAGCTTTCGCATTACAATCTGATCGAAAAAGTTGTAGGAGTGTTGTATACCTGATGGTGAGGCTAATCCTGACCACCAAATCTCTAGATTTTGACCTGTGCAGGCCTCTAATGGCCCATGCAAGGCTCCCTTCCTTTGGTGGGGATGAAAAGCTTTTATAGGCAGCGCTAGGCAGGAAACTTATATTCTCTGATCTTGTCAGCGTCGATTTCGGTCCTATGAAGTCACATCACTCCTAGTGAGCTTTCCTCGCGTGATGACGTGGTTCCTCACTTGAATATGTTTCGCCAGGCGAGTTTCCATCACGTGACTTGTGCTCAAGATGTTCTCTATGATTTGATCATTTCTTCTTGTCCACTTATCTTGCGTTTAAACATGGAAATCGTTTAAAATATATAGGCATGATACTTATGTAAGATGTACTTCTAAATACTTATGTATTTACACCGTAAGTCACACACTTTGATTATCTTCTTATGCGTTTTGACCTCATTATTCTAATAAAAGAGGTTATTATAAGGGTGTTTGTACACATTATCACTCACCTAGTAAGCATAACAAACACCACAATTATTACCTTGAAGACAAGATAAAACTCAAAACTCATTTTGAAATAACAAACATTTCATTGATACTTAACCAAGTTTACATTTTAAACAAGTACATGAGAGTTTTATCAAGGTGAACATTGTACAAGACTTAAAACAACAATTTTATTATCGCGCCTAGGATTCTTCATGCTATGCGAATTGGCTAGGAATACTAACAAGATGATGCAACGCAATTATGGCACGACAGAAGTTCAAGTTTGGCAAGTCAAACATTGGATGTTCTTAGCTACCTAGGTGGAAAAATAAAACAAAATATTTGAAAGATTAGACAAGAGTATTTAGTAAGTGTTATTTTCACCAACACATTTATAAACAAGTTTCCACCATAACGCATTGCAACTTTTTCGCAAAACCACGCGATATAAATAAGTATGCGTTTACAAATTATAATTCCAATCAGAATATTATTTCAATGCATCGACGATTTACATATGAAAATCTTTTGGCAAACATTTGTAAATCATATAGAAACCATTTTCTTGCATCGCACTCATCACCGCCATATCGCATAGGGAAACATGTCTCATAACGCGTTTCATATGTCATAATGCAAAACTATTCTGTATGTTTAATTACATCTTTGTAGTCTCCTTAGCTTAAGCGTTTACGACACTCTTTTGCTTAGTTGTGGTTGTGCGGAGTATTCTCAACGCAACAGATACTTCTCCATCAATTCCATTACACATAATGTGCCTTCCAATGCTAGAATGGCAAATAAATGGCATCTCATACCAGATTAAACAACAAGTTTAAGACATCTCATACTAGATCACATAGCAAAAATGAGACATCCTATTCCAGATCACACAGTAAGAACAGGGCATTCTATACTAAAACACATAAGTGCGAGGAATCTCGTTGCGTAGGGTACCAAAGATCTTTTCACTACAACCTTTTTAGTTCATTTTTAAATAAGTTCATTTGCAAACCAAATATATTTTAAGAATTTTGAGAACATAAGAATGAAACTTAAGAATTCAATAAAGAAACATATAAGAACTCAATTACAGTGAAAATTCTTTTAATTTGAAAACGTTTTAAGAAGAAACCACTCACAATTGGTAACCTTTTCCTTGTAGAGCCCTTAGCCAAGTCTTTTGCACTTCCTTGAAAATTCTAGCCAAATTTGAGCTTGTGGTAGCTCACTGAAAATATTTGCAATTCTTCCAACTCTTTCTAAAGAACACAATGTAGAAGAAGTTCTCAAATTTTTATGAACTTCTCCTATTTATAATCCTTCTTCGATGAAGTTTTTCATGCTAAAATGATTACTTCTGCCTGGTAGTGAGAATCATCCAACATTAAAACTCCACGTGTTTCTGCCATCTCTAATCCTGAACTTAGTTTGGTGGCAAAATCAAATTAACTCATCAGCCTTATGTCTTCAACTACTTCATGGTGAAGGAAACTCACATTGCCTACCTTTTTGCTGCATAGCTTCTTCTTGTCACATAGCTAAGATGCCATACGTAGGTTACGTTGCAAGCTTTCAAATGACCAGCTTCCACTGCATACATTCTCAACGCAAAACAAACATTTTATCGCATACAATCTGAACGTGTAGTTCAGAACATGATTAGGGTCTCACATCTTTAGTGAAGACGATCGTCGATCAATGGTGGAGACAGTCAACGGTCACCAATGATTAAGGTGATTAGTTGTTTGTCGACCATAGTGACAATCGGTCTCCAAGGGTCATGGCTATTAGTCATTGATCATTACTGCCACAGTTTGTTAATAAACATGATAATCGATCATTAACGATAATTATTGTTCGCTAACGATCAAGATGTTCACTCAACGACACTGACGTCTAAAGTTGTAGGTTATCAATGATCAAGATTATTGATCACCTATGGTCAACACGATTAATAATCGATGGTCAACACGATTCAGAGGCGACACTCAAGATGATTTGGAGCCAACGGTCAAGATAATAAGACGTCATAATCCTCAATCGATCACAATCAGTCATTGATAAAAGACATATTCCCAACTCATGTGTTTGGCTTCTTAATCCCAGAAATTTTATTCCAAGTGTTCAAACGTGGGTTTGGATTCAAATGTCGATTCCCTTTATTTCCAAACCCATGGACCAAACACCTTCTAAGAGCTCTCAACCACAATGCATAAAAAAAAACTTCTATGTCCAAATTCAACTTTTTCCAAAGCTGTACAAAAATTAGAAAGTAGGAGAGATGTCACGCCCCATCCCAAGTCACTTTGTGCAACTGAGTGAAGACGTGATTGCCTAGGCATTCCACTTGAATCTCTTCGTAAGATAACACGCAGAACGCCTAGTAAGTAGAATGAACACAACATCAAACTTAATGTGAAATGAAAACTCAATTGGACTAACAAAAACTAAATTGATATTTGATCAAGAGCATGTTTTTAACAAAGTACAAGAACGCCTTTAACAAAAAATATACACAAGTCTAAAAAACAATAACTTGATTCTGCTCGCCTAACTCATGCAAGGTGATATGATAGCGGCCACTACCAAGATGTTGCGATTTGAGTATGGCAAAACCGACAATCAATAGGACAAGTTATATGTTGGTTATCCTTCACTACATGTGGGGGGGGGGGGGGGGATTAAATCAAAACATTTGAAAGGTTAGAAAAAAATGTATAGTGAGTGGAGGTCTTTTACCTACACATTTAATAAGTCAAATTCAGCCCTAACGAGTTATAATTCATTTTCTCAAATCATATGATGCAGATAATAGGTGTTTCAATAGTAAAACATTGAGTCTATACCAAATCATTTCAATGCATTAGGCTATCAATACAATTCGAATCTCATCAACAGATATTTGTAAATTGCATGGAAATCATTTTCTTCAAATTATGCACGAAGGCTCGTATCGCATTGAAACACATTCTGCACAACTTATCATACATTCATATCACTGAATAATTCTGCTTATTATTTATTTTGTCTTTGTACCCTTCCTCAGCCCAATCATTTATCACACTATTTTTTTAGGTTGTAGCTGTGCGGAGTAGTCTCAATGCAATCAACAAGTTTCCATAAACTTCATCAAGCATAATGCGTCTTCCAATGTCAAATCACACAGCAAGTAGAGGACATCTCATACCAGATCCCAAAACAAGGAGTAGGCATCCCAAACTAGATCATATAACATGAATAAACCAGATCCTAGATCACACATCAAAGATAAGGCATCCCACACTAGAACACATAGTAAGTGGGAGAAAACTCATTGCATAGGTTACTAAAGATCACCTCATTTCATCATTCTAGTTCATCTCAAATCCAAATCATTTATAAATCAAGTTTATTTTAAAGACTTGAGATCACAAGGGAAATAATATGACACAAGAATTCAATAGAAATGTATTTGAGGGTTCAATGGTATAAGAAATCCTTTTGGTCTGAAAACATTTTAAGAGGAACCACTCACAATCGTCTAACTGCTTATCCAACAACCTCCTTGAACTTCCTTGAAAATTCTTGTCAAATTCAACAATTGAAATTCTATCAATTCTTTCTTAAGTGAAAACAAGGTGAAAGTAGCTTAAAAAATGACTGAACTTCATCTATTTATAAGCCTCTCTGGTGAGACTTCCCATGTCAAAATTTCAGACAATGTTAGCTATGAGATTCATCAAATGTCAAAACGCCATATGTCAATGTCATTTCTTTATCCCGAATTCAATTGGACGGTAAGGTAAAATCAATCGTCAGCTTTCTTACACAAAGATGAAGTCATTACTTTTAGGTAAAGAAACCTTACCTTGCATTCCAGTATGTTGTGCAGCTCCTTCTCACCGTGTCACCAGTTTCATCACATAACCCACTCTTGCTGCATGAAATCTTATCGCGTAGTTCATAATGCAACAAGAACAAGAGGAGAGATAAATTTGCTTTTTTTAAAATGTAAAAATATCATTCAAATATTATTTTAAAAAAACTCAAATAATTAAGATTAAAAATGAAAACTTATTTTAAATGACAAAACTTCTGAAAATACTTACAAAAGTAGAAAAATAGCATAATTTATGTGTTATATTCTATCATGATCATATAGATAGATATAGATAGTAGTCTATATTAATCTAGTAAATAGAGTGCAATTTTTTATATATATTTTATATATAGTTTGGTTCATTTTGATATATTTAAAATATGTAAAAAAAAAATCTAAATTGAAACCTTACAGATAAACATAGATATTATTCTACCATTCTCTCAAAATTGCATTTCTTCTGCCTTTAATTTGGATGCTTTTCTTTTTCGTCCCCTATAATGTTCGCCAACGAGCAAGTACATGTGCTCTTTTTTTAATATATATAGTAATAAATAATCTGATTCTTGAAACTCTTGTAGATTTTTCGAAGTGACTAATTATTTACTTTTGTATAAGAGAGTTAAAATCCAACTTTTTGTACATTTATTTATAATTGAGAAAAAATTAAAAGGATTAAAATGATTCTTTTATCTGCCCATGAATTAATTCAATATTTAAGTTTACACTTGTAGATTAGGCCTTTTGGTGTAACGAGATGAGAGAGAGCCGGTAAAGATAAGGTTAGCATTTCAAGGGAATGTCTAATCTTGAGTTGACAGTTGGCTACGTGTTGAGTTTAGGTTGGATGCATGGCCTAATGAATTATAGATTAATGTGTGTAAAGTGTAAGTAGGATGTGGCATGCTAAGAGAGGCTTAAGTGATGACTAAGCAAATTAAAAGGATTAATATAAATAAGATTGAAAGAGGTAAAAAAGGTGGTGTTTTTGAGAATTTTCTTAAAGAAAGTACCAAGTGTTGAGTTACTTGTTAAGAAGCATAAGGTGAAAAGAAGGAGTTAAAGTGAGACGTTCTAAAAGGAAGGAAACTTTAGTATTTTTTTGAATGATTGTTTATAAAGGAAAGAAGTCTTTTGAAAACTTTCTTTGTGAGTCTTGTGTATGCATACATTATCATATTGTTGTTGATGATTGATGTTTCTAAACTAATGTTTCTTGATTGATGATTGTGGTGCTTGTATGTGAGTAAACCATTAGCCTTATTCCTATTAATGAACTAACTATTATGTAGTGTGCACATAATGAGTAAAGGCATTGGGTGAACGACTTAAGCAATGAGAAATGAACCAAGAAAATTTTCAAGAGATGCTGGTGAGATGAATTTCGAGTCTATTCGTTGGAATGCTTCATTTTCTTGGTGGAAAAAATTGAATAAAAGCTAATGGTGATTTATATGTTTTATTGAAATGAGGCGTCGTTGAGAGCCTGGTTATAAAATGAAAATGGATTTGTTGATTGAATTGTATTCCCAGAAGGATTTCTAAAAGCATCACTTACTAAGTATTTGTCTTATATGTTTAAGTTTCACATCCTTAGGTTCAAGGCATTCAGACCAATATAAAAAGGGTAAAGCGAGCTACTATGTGTTTAAGCGAGCAAGCTAGGTGTGGAAGACATAATATTTATGGTTTAAGTTTTTTTGTAAAGAAGTTATAAGCTTTGTATTTTATTTTTAATCTCATAAGTTAATAAAGAAAGGTTATTTATTATCATTCTAGTGCATTGTGTTTATCAAAGTTAAGTTGTTTCATTTTGGTCGTTGAAGTAATTTCGCTTATAGGCGTTTAGCGTGTTATTCATGAGGAGATACGCATTCAGTGTCTAGGCGACACATCTCCACTAGGTCACGTAAAGTGACGTTTTGCGGCGGGGGCATGACAATTATTGGCGTGGAACATTTTTTTATTTTTCTCTTGGTTAAGTATTAGTTGTCACTTTTGTTTCTAGTGGTTCCTTAATAGGGTAAGGCACATGACTCCCAACCATACGTCGTTCAATACACCAGAGGCTTAGAATTTTGTTGGCGATGCATTCTTGGATGTTTCCATTCCGGACATTGATGACCTGTTTATTGCGAGAGGACGGGAACATCAATCAGTGACGACCTCGTGGATGGTATCATACCCATCAACATACCATTGGGAGGTGAGGATGTGCCACCACTTCCTCTCCAATGCATGCTAATGTAGAAGGACATGGTAAATGGTTTCAAACTGCCTCTCCAATGCATTCCTTTATATGGTCATTTTAGTAATAATAAAACAACTAATAAATTGAATTATGAATTTCTCAATCCATCGAGTTTGACATGGAGGTCATCTTACCTTTGGTTTTGCAGGATGCCGTATCTAAGGAAAGGAAGACAAGGAAGAAAGGTATACCGTAGAAATTGCGGTCTCCAATTTTCCAACAAGGAGAAGGTGCTATAAGATACCAAGAGGTTGCTCGCCTTAATATAGGATGAGTGTTGCATATAATTTAGTCAGATGGATTAGATATAAGTCATTTATTAACTTTAAGTACTTGGATCTCGAAAGGCAAGCAAGTATGGTGAAAGCACCGAGAAGTTGCTCGCCTTAAATTTGACATTAATAAATGTTTTATATCTCCTTGATGGATTGATTGCCCTTGTATTTTACCTGATTACTTAGATATTCTTGGATTGACATCGCCTAAACATAAATTAGTTCATATTGCACAGATCACAACTGTCAAGTCCACTTTGTTCCTCCAACGCACGTACTATAGGTATATGTAGGTTAGATAGTAGATAATATTGTTCGTAAAATTATTTTGTACAAATACCGCATGACATTAGATTGCATAATTGAAACCTTAAGTGCATTAACTCCCTATGTTTGACCCTAGATTACTCAAGAAACCCTCTCTTTTCGCTTACACTTGGATAATAGAGAGGAAAACTTGTACATACACAATGTAACTTTTGAGTTAGTAATGCATAGATTAGGTGTTAATACCTTTTATCTCATGAATCTATCCTAGATGCCTAATCCAGTTGCACACTTAGAGCCAAATTATAATACATATACGAAGCCAACAAGCATCTCGTACTTTATAATTCAATAACACAAATTATTTATCTAATAAAATAAGAAGTATTTTATTTGACATTTAGACAACATTAATCTAAATCTAATAAATTAAGATTAGAGGTTATATAATGTCATTTGAATAGTATGTGGTTGACATACAAGTGGTTCATGTTCAAGTTATAACCTAGCTAAGGTCTGCAGTACATGAATGAAGGTTAGATCACTTATCTTGGTAACATTGTGGATGTAACCCACTTTGTATTTGTTACGTGTTATATAAATGTTACAGACAACATAAACCATATTGTTCATGAAAAGACATGTGAGTGTGGGTATACTATATAAAGGAGTTTATACATAGATCGAACTGCGAAATAATTAGTTTCTCTTTAAACATCGTTGCTTGAAGAAACTAATATTTCACAAAAATAACCATAGGAGACTTAACCTTAATCCTAAGTGAGTTGTGAACATTTATGACGATAATTTGTTGATATGTTTGGATGATATCCGACACACAAGCCTGCAATTTTGAGGACTTTTCTATGTAATAACCTAGGAATACAACAACAAAAGATGCAATTCACTCATGCTTGATCCTTGGAAAACTAAAGTAGATAAATTGCTCCTTTAGTAGCTAATTTTGAGTCTTGAACAACAAGGCCTCAACCTCTCACTTGTAAGAGAGATGTTACTTTATAGTTGGACAATAAACTATTTGTTTATTAGAGAAACCAATGGTATTTAAGAAGTTTCATGTAACTAGATTAGTAAAATGGTTTAAGAAAATTTCAACTTAACAATTAAAGGAAATTGAGTAGAATGTCTTTATGCTAACTAATTAGTCTAAAATCATTAACAATCATGCTTTAATTTTGCGTTTAGCACATATAAGATTAAAATTAAACCCTAAATTCATTGGAAAATCAAGTCAAAGATTTTTTTTATTAAAATGCAGAAAGGAAAATGATCCCAAGGATCAATATGAGAAAGCAAAACTAAACATGGATTCTCAAAGAATCAAACTAAAAACACCCAAATTCCCTAAAAGCTACCTTTGGTTCTTCATTGTTTTAGAAGTAAAATCAAACATTGGAAGACCAAAAATAGACATTCTTAGAATTTCTTAAGAGATTTTATTCAATCCTTGGAGAGATTTTACAATAGATTTGATAGATTTTTTTTTTGAAAATTTAAATAATGAATAGTCATTTAAGTTTACATTGATAAAAGGAGGTTAAGTAAGGCACTCATCAAATTTTTTGTCAAACTTCGGATTGTTGTGGCGCTTAGATTGGGCGACACGACCCTTGGCTGCTTTTTGCTAGAGCACTGCAAGAATCAAGGTGGGGCGTTGTAATGCTTGATTTATTCGATGCTACTGCCTTCAAGAGCCATTCTTCGGTGTTGCAGGGGTATGGAGCGGTGCACAACTTCAAAAAAGTTATGAAAATGCCCATTGAACTTGTTTTGGCTCGTTCTTGCTTGTTTTAGCTCAGTTTTGAGCGATTTTTTTCATTTTGTTGGGCTCGTTGTGATGTATATATGAATATTTACTATAAAATAGTGAAATGAGTGAATATGTAGTGTGATAGGGGTAGTGCTTAGCTATAAAAAGCAAGTAAAAGATAATCCTAATAGCAAGGCTTTGGGGCCAGCAAAAAGTTAAACTTTGATCATGATGCCGTAGGAGAGGCAAGGAAGTTATAACTTCATGAGCTCAATGAGTGGTGGTCTTACAGGTATGAGAATGTTAAGATGTGCAAGAAAAAGACGAAGATGTGATATGATCGCCACATCCACAAATGTGAGTTACATCCTAGAAAAAAAGTCTTATTATACAACTCACATATGCGACTGTTTCCATGAAGCTTAGATCGTGTTGGTCAAACCCATTTGTGATCAAAGAAGTCTTCCCACATCGTGCTTTTGAGCTTGCATTATTAGATGGAATGAATGTGTTCAATGTCAATGGGTAAAGAGTCAACTCGTACTATGAAGAGGAAGATCACATCAAAGTCTTTGTAATTTTATTGCTTTGATGAGTTGATGCATTAGTAACATAATTACTTGAACAACTATCTCAATTACGTCGCATCATTACCACTTTCATTACTACTTTCTTATTGGGGAGTTATTAAGTAGAGAAGTTGTGTGAATGTTTGAGTTGCTAACTCGTGATGAAGGCAGATTGAAGACACGATGAGTTGCTATGCATTAAGAAACCATATACCTGTAACGCCCCTAAAATTAAGGTAATTTTTATTTTAATTATTGTAATTTTATTTATTTATGTTTGATTTTATTGGGTGCTATTTTGAGTTATTTGATTGAAAATTATTTGGGTTTGTTGACATTGGAATTAATTAAATATTTATTTGGGTGAATATTTAAATATATATTTAATAAATTAGAGGATTTTTATTTTTATTTTTTTGTAGAATTATGGTTAATTATAAATATTTATTAATATGAGTAAAAGTAAAAATAACTTTATTGGTGGAAATATGATTTAGATGTGGATAATTAATTTTTTGACGAAGTGAAAATGTTTATGTGATTCAATTTAATTGTAAAGAGAAGAAGTTGAATTTTATTTAAAAGGAAAAACGAAAAGGAAAAGGGAAAGAGTAATATTAATATTATTTCTATATTATTATTAGGGAAATTTTTTAAAATAGCAAATTTTACAAAATATTTACAACCTATAGCAAATTCTATCACTGATAGTCATTGATATGCTATAGTGATAGAAGACTATTAGTGATAGAATCCAAAAATTTGCTATAGGTTGTAAATATTTTAATTTATTTTGTTGTTTTTAAAAATGTCCCTTATTAATATTATTATTAGGGTGTTTTCAAAAAAATATAACAAAATGGTAAAATATTTACATTTTAGTTAACAATTTCAAAAACGAAAAAAACTCACAGGTCCATAATGAGAAATACATAAAATACCTCAATCAACACGCGATTAATTAGCCACACGCATGCGTGAGTAGTTTTATTTTAAATGACCGTGTACTACAAAGTTGCATACAACTAAAAGAACTGACTGGTAAGAGAATCTTACGTACGCAAGCTAAAACTTCATAACTCTTTTACTTACTCAATCAATGGTTGGAGGTAAACATCAATTTTCCTACCAGGAGATCTTCGACCAGGTATGAGCAATGACATGAAGAAGTTGCACTCTTTCATGCATTTTCAAAGTGGCAAATTGTAAGAAATTAACACCACGTGCCATATACTATACGGGGTACTCATATACCCAAACAGATTAAACATATCAGAAGCTAATCTCAAACGAACGTTTCGTGAATTTAAAGCGACCTTAGGAAATTCACAATCAAAATGCTTCCATCCCTCTGCATCAGTTGGATGTGTCAACACATCATCCATTTCGACTCGTTTACCCTTATGCCATCTCGTGTCAGACGAGTTCTCTTGTGATACAAACAATCGCTATAATCTCGGTATCAATGAAAAGTGGCGCAATACCTTGTGTGGAATTTTTTCCTCTGTTAGGACTAACCTTGTACCGAGACTCACCAGAAGTTGAACAATGTTGCAAATCTCCAAATTCTTTCCAATACAATACACAGTCATACTTACAAACATAAATAGTCTCGTATCCCAAGCCCAAGTAAAGCAATTTTCGTTTGGCTTCGTATTATTATGAACTAGGGATAGTGATACTACACATTAAAAACACAAGTTTTAATATCTCTACCAACATGTGGAAGAACTTGTTACTCTAACTGTTGAGAACCTCTACATGCATCAATTATAACGGGCAGACATGACCGTAGCGCTTTTTAGTAGATTAATGCGAATTAAAATGCCTAAGGGATGCTCATAACGCATAACTTATGTTGTAAAAGCATAAATACTTAGAAATGAGGCTTACAAAAATGTATTTCCTATTTTACGTGTTTACCATGTCTAAATTCAGGACAAGTGGGAAAAAGGAAAAAGGAGCAATTCACACGAGACATTCTGCACAAAGACAAGGCGATGGATCATGCCAAGAGACTAACAATCCCAAACGATGAACCTAAACATTACGTGAGGAAAGCTCCCAAAAAGACAAAAATAGTAGTTGGAATGATGTGACTTCACAGGGGGTGGATTACGGTGCTGACACATTCAGAGGAACAGAGTTTACCTGCCAAAAAAGCAACCTATAATAAGCATTGCATCTACACTAAGAAAAGAGGGGACAAAGAGGCCCAAATAGGCTTAGAGCCTGAAGAGGCCAGAGAGAGAGAGACTCAAGTGACAGGAGAAAATCACAGAGAGAAAGAGTTTGAATAAAACACTTGAAGATTAAACAGCCATGATAAAAGAAAAGATTATACGTTCCATTCTTCTATCTTTCCATTTTTTTATTTCATTGTAGTTCATGTATTGTTCATATTGTACAGTGGCTGAAGGCCTATATTCTTTATACATAAACTGAATGTTTATACTTTTTCAATCTACCATTTCTTAACATATCACGTATCTTCATGTTATTAAATGAAAAGAGTATGATAAGTTCTTGATAATGGGTTTAACTTATAATTCTTATCGCATTAGCTGAGCTATTTTCATCAACTATCTGAGAGGACAAGTAGCAGAGATAAAGCTAATACGCGCAAAGAGAAGTTTGGTAACAAACTCTTCCTTAGCGAGGCAGCTTGCAACATTTGTATGTCGAAAGGTGAACAACTACGGACAACAGATTCTAAGAGGTAAGCGTCTTTAATCGGGAAGTTCTATATGCATTATGAGCCAAGTTTCCTAGTTATAATTTGTTTAAGTAAACATAGTTCATTTGTATCTCGTAAGGTGAACAAGTGTGGCGTTGAACACTTTGAGAGAAGGTCGCCTTAATCATGTGCCACTTATGCAAATATAGCGCATTAAGGTAATCACAACTCCTGGTCAGTTCATAACACAAGTTTCCTAGTTATATTTATAATTCCTATTCCTTGAGGGGAGCATGAAAGAATCATGAGATTCTATTAATTTAAAAAATATTAAATTAATAGAAGTTTCAAATCCACTAATTAATTAATTAATTAATTAATATTTCATTTAAATCATATTTAATTAATATCTCTCTAATATTTTATAGTTTTAAATTAATTGAATTAAATCAAAACTAATTAAATAAAATAAAACTAAACTATTAATTAATTCTCCAATTAATTAATAGCTAAATTAAATATCTTATATTTAACTTAAATTAAATTTAAATCATATTCAAATATAAATTTCTCTCACAACCAATAATTTTAATATGAATCCAATTCACATTATATTAATATTTAAAGTCATTCAAATATTTTATCTCTCATAAATTAATTTTGAATCATATCCAAAATTAAATTTATATAATAAAGTTTGATTAAAATAAAAAATGTATATTATAATGTTTCACCATACATTATACTAATTCCCAAAGTAAATTTGAACATTTCAAATTACAATCAATATAAATAAACCTCATTACCCTTTACGAGCTAGGAAGGGGACCTAATGAACTTCCAGATCAAAAGCTATAACGATATGGGATTAATTGGCTAAAGTCATTAACCACATTAATCAATATTCATTAATTGTGTGTACACTCCACTAAAGACTCGTAACTAAACTTTTCTCAATTGTAGACATATTTTTGTATCCACTGATATAGACCAATAACAGTAAGTTAGTCCTTCACGAGTGTTTGTAACACCAACTAGGTCAAATTATCGTTCTACCCTTAGGTTACCTCTAGTCCTTAAATATCAGTGCTCGTCCAATGAACAACTTGTTTATGGTCCAACCAATAAACAAAAGCCCTTCTCGTGCCATAGAGAGCGTAGGACCCTTTGTCCAAGTCCCAAGGATACCATTTAAGGGAACACTCATCTACTTACCCTAAAGTCGAGAAGAAGTGAATTTCATCTTGTGTACTTATGTTCTCAGCTCCCCACTCGATCTTATCCCCAAAATGATAAGCATTGAGTCAGAAATCTGGTCACTCTCACCCATACAAATCAAAGGACAATCCCTCGCAAACAAAAGTTCATAATATACTCAGGATTAAGATTAAGTTACCTAGGTCATCCTGATGAAATATAAACCTAACTAATTAACGGAGTTACATCCAGTGGTTACTATTTTGTGATTCGGTCTTATGCAAACTCATTGCATAGGATACCCTCACTTGCATATCACCTACACAAACGCGTTGGATCTTTGCGTTTGTATCAAATACAAAGTGAGACATATCCAGTGTTACCAGGATATGGTACCCAACCTTATCCCTATAACATCGACCCTTTAAGCTGATCTCGAACATTGATCCCTGTATGTGTCTACATACTTATGTTGTTAGTTTATTGGATTTGGGTTATTAAGACAAAACTAATAATATAATGAATAACATTTATTATAATAATACCACTTTCTTAATAATGGTTAATGAATTATATTTACAATCTACGAGTTTTAGGACATAAATTCCAACAATTCCAATAAACAACGCATAGTAAAAAATAAAAAACTACAAGCTACGATAAATGTATGATAGCCACAACAAATCATTGAAAATTGTCAACTATTTAAATTATTTTGACAATTTAAAATTATTCAATTTCAATCAATACATTTTAGCAAGGGACGCTTGCAAAAATAACAAAAAATATTATGATAATAGGGTCTATGTCACTACATTTTCTAAATTTCAATAGTAGCAATTTTAAAACTCGATAACCCTCCGATTGCCCTCTAATAGACCTCTGATATCACTAATTACTTATCATATATTCGCAATATGCAAAAAAGACTTGCCTTGGGCTGTTTCTTTCTAAATGTTTTTGTCATTTGATGCCATTTCCGTTTTAATAAAATTTCAACTTGGCTCCTTCCTAACAATCACAATTTAAATACATTTCAATATAATTTCAATAGATCTTTACAATTTATACATACAATTTCATTCCTAAACTTCAAAATTTTTTAATAAGTATAAACATAAATTTGAACAATTTAAACCTAAACTTATGACAAATTTCAATATACATTTTATACATACAATTTAATTCCTAAAGTTCCAACAATTTCAATACATTTAAACATACATTGTAACAATTCTAACTTTATTCATGCAAAAAAATTCAATATAAATGTAAAACATACATTTATTTAACTTAGAAACGAAAAAAATGTATCTTTACCGAAATGTAAAGTAGAGACGGCGGCCGAATTCGACGACGAGGGGAGGACGATGGGCAGTGGAACACAACGGCGATGGTTATGGCAACAACAATGACAAGCATCTCTCTCTTTCTCATTCTCTAATTCTTTCTCTTTTCTCTTTCATATTAACAAGGGATCTCCCAATGCAGCCCAAAGACATTTGGTAAACCCAACTAAGCTTGACGTTATAAGTGAAAACATTGGGATTAGTTGAACTCATTTCCGACGTTTCACTTATAGCGGCAATTTTTTTTTTAAATACTTATTTAAACGTTATATTTTGCCCAACGTGGTCAATGTTAATGTCGGCCATAGTAAGACCAATCCCGGCGTCTAACTTATGGCATCAGAGAAAGTTTGAAATAGTTAGTTAAACGTTACATTTTCCCTGACGTGGTCAACGCCAATGTCGGCCATAGTAAGAAAATATTCTATGCCATGCAGGTACACGTCAGAGAAACTTGAAATTTAAATAATAATTTCCATTTTCCACAACGCAAAAAACTTCCACGTCAGGCTAGCTAGGGAAGCCTCGACGTAGACTTTTAGTGCATTAGGGAAAAGTTATACTATTATTTAAATTTTAGGTTTCCCCGACATGTACTTGCATGATGTTGGAGAAGTTGTATGTTGTTCCGACGTCTTGAACACTATGTCAGGATAGAAGACCACTGTCGACACACAGCTCACAGTGTTGGCAGAGTATCTATTTCCTAACCTAGTCTATCCCGACACACAAAACTGTGTCGGGATAGTTCCATTTTCTTGTAGTGAGTAACATGCATATTTGTAAATTAGGAAAAATGTGACACTTTAAATATATTATTGATCTTAATTTGTCACCCATTCCATTTTTCTTTTGTCAAATCTACAGTATAAAATGAGGTGTTGTATTCTTTTTATGATCTTCGTTACATTTATGGATGAATTTGTTTTTGGACAATTCTGTTAATGCCTCCTCTTTTTACTATGACTCTCGTCGCTCATAAGGAGAACAAAGTAGCTCGCTCTTTACACGTTATGAAATATCCTTTCAGTGTTTCACTTTAGTTTGAAAATATATGTTCTTTTAGAGAATATTCTTCCAACTATTCATGATAAGAAGGTTAGGTTGTAACTGTAGTTCCTATTTGCCTTTTAACTTGACAAGAACGAAAATTTACATATATATCACTAACATCACCATGTATCTCCTTCCCAATATATCTAAGAGCTCTCAAACTACAACACATACAAAAGAACATTTGTGACAACATTAAACTTTTACTTTGTTTTACAAAAACCAAACAATGGGAGAGGAGAGAGAAAGTAGCTTTTATTTTTTAAGTTTAAAATATCATTCAAAGATTACTTTTTTTAAAAAAATTAATTAATTAAGATAAAAAAATGAAAAATTATTTCAAATGACAAAAATCCTAAAAATAGTACAAGTATCAAAAAATATAATGTATATGTGATACACAACGATAGAATAAGATAAACTGTCTACTATGTGTTCGATCATGATGATACAGATAGATATAAATAATAGTCTATTTTAATTTTTTGTGGTCCATCGTAAGTAAACTATAATATTTTGTTATATTTTTTAAATAGTTTGTTTCATTTTGATATATTTAAAAGGGACGCTTGCAAAAATAGCAAAAAAATTTATGATAATGGGACCCATGTCACTACATTTTCTAAATTGCAAAAGTATTAAATTTAAGAGTCGGTGACCCTCTGATAGCCCCTAATAACTCTTTGATAGCCCTCTGATATAAGTGATTATTCGTCATATTTTTCATATTCACAATATGTTAAAAAAATGGTGTTATGGGCTGTTTTTTTCTAAATGTTTTTGTGATCTGATGCAATTTTCCTATTTAAAATAACCCATAAAAATCGAAATTGAAAGCTTACAAATCTATTTTGTCAAAAGTTAAAGATTTTGGGTGTATTTTATGTTGCATTCATTTCCAAGCTACCACTTCTAGTTACACGTAAAAAGACTTTTTTTAAAAGGAAAATTGTCAAGTATAAAACATTTGACAAAATATTTATACTTCATAGATAAATATATAATATCTTTTGTCTTTTGGTTTTGTTCTATGGAGTGTAAATATTTGTTAAACTTTTCCATTATTGAAAAATTCCCTTTTAAAAATATTATTTAAAATAACATTTTAAAAAATATTATTGGAAAATGGATGAGTCAACAATGGAAATATAGATGCCGAATGTATCTAATCCGTTCTCACACGCTCTATTTAATCTTATTTTTCAATTTGATTTCAAATCACAAATCTCTCTGTCTCTCTCTGTGGATCTCATCTATTTCTCCTCTTGATCTCTCTCCTCTCCCAAAGGTCTTCTTCCTTGGCTTCCTACATCTCTGTAACCCGATTCTTAAAAATAATCTACAAAGATGTCGTCACATGTTGAAGAGAGTTGGTTGGATGAGAGAGATAAGGAAGCACTACAACACATTCAGCATATCACAAGCAATGCTGACGAAATCCAACGACAAATTCTAAGTGAAATTCTGTCAACGAATGCTAATGTTGAATATTTACAACAACATGGCCTTGATGCCTCTACTGGTTCATCAACCTTCAAAAAACTTATACCTCTTGTCTCTTACGAACAATTAAAACCTTATATAACTCGTATTGCAGAAGGTGATGATTCCCCAATCCTATGCTCAAACCCCATCACAGCGTTCTTTGTAAGGTGACACACACACATACATATATATATATATATATTTCATATACTCGCCCTATCTGTTCTTTTTTTTTCTTTCTTTCTTTTTTTAAATTAATTCTTTTATATGGCTTGTTGTAGCTCTGGGACATCTGGGGGAGAACCCAAGTTAGTTCCAATATATGAAAAAGAGTTTGAGAGAAGGTTGTCTTTTTTCAACTATTTGATGGCAAGGACGAAAGAATTGTTTCCAAATATCAATTGGCACAAAGGTAAAGCTATGAACTTTCACTTTGCAAAGCCTGATCATAAGACAAAAGCTGGAATTCTTGTTCAAACTGTATTTACAAGACTGCTCAAAACATCATTAAATCTCAAAAGTGTAGAAAGTGGGAATAACGCAATCCCTGATGACATTCTTCGATGCACGAACACATACCAAAGCTTATACTGTCAGCTTCTTTGTGGGCTCTACCAAAACGATCTAGTTTTTCAAGTTGGTGCAGTTTTGGCTTCTGGGTTGATTCACGTTTTTAAGTTCCTTGAAAATCATTGGGTTGATTTGGTTAGTGATATACGTACAGGAAGTATTAATAACCCCAAAATTACAGACTTATCACTGAGAGAATCCGTTATGAAGATTCTTGTAAAACCCAATCCTCAACTTGCAGATTTGATTGAAACTGAATGTAGCAAAGGAAGATGGAAAGGAATTGTTCCAACATTGTGGCCAAACACTAAATATATTAAGGCTATTGCCACAGGAAGCTTGTCACAATACATTCCATTGCTAAATTACTACACAAACAATCTCCCTATATTTTCTGACCATTATGGTTCTACTGAATGTTTCCTTGGCTTGAATTTGGATCCAATATGTGACCCTAATGAAACCTCCTACACTTTGATCCCTACCATGGCGTATTTCGAGTTCTTACCAATAGATACCACAAATATCAATGGCGAAGTGACCCAAGAATTAGTTGATCTTGTTGATGTCAAGTTAGAACAAGAATATGAGCTCGTCATCACCACTTTCGCTGGTAAGTGACCCCTTTTCCTTTCTCATACTATATTTATTCAATATTCATATCTGCATAAATTTCAAAGTTCAGTCTCATAACTTCAAATTCTGTTGTGTACGTGTTCGTGTATAGCTAATGTATATTTTTTGAAAAACTCGATTCTTTCAAAAAGAAAATTAATTAATATATTATTAAATGTAAATTTAACTTATATACGCTATGATCGGAGTAGATATTTGAATTGTGGTGTTTGTTACGTAGTATTGTGTAAGATATCACTTTGCATTTAGATATTCTTCACCCTACGATCACATTCTTATAGGCCGTATATTCGGAGTTTTGAAACTACAGCACCGAAATCCACTCTATTTGACATTTTTCTTTTATTTATTCAACAAAGAAAAGTTGAAACGTCAAATTTATTGTAGTGAATATATGTTTTTTGAATTCTCATGTCAACTCTATTCCATTTTTACTTATTACCTTTCATTTTTTTATTAAATCAATATGCGTTTATTTGTGTGCATATCTCATATCATTTTTTTTGTTATGGTGTAGTTTTTATCTTCTTTGGATACATTAAATATTTAAATTTATATGTATTTTAATATTTATTTTATATAAAAATCTTAATGAGAAGAATCACATTTCAAAGCAATATAAACTGTACTAATCTAGAAGATTTAATTTAAATTAATAAATAACGGCATGCTAATTTATATTGTTTAATTAAGTTTATTTAATGGAGTTGATGGAAACAATAAAACTCCCAAAAATATTTATATAATATAACAAAATATCACTTTATGTAAAGTATTTTTCCATATCAAATATGTCTATGAAAAGATGGACTTCTATAATTCTTGTTGTTTATAACTTAGGGATCTAAAAATTAAAGTTATCTATATCTTAAGATTTTAATTTTCTTTTCAGTACATTTATGAGTTTTAAAAATCATGGACTAATTTTTTAGTTTAAATATCATATCAAAGACTACATGGATACAAACCTGAAATTTGAATCTGTATCCTAACCCTTCATTTTTAGCTAATTTCACACCATTTTCTTATTGAAATTAGTTAATAGATGGAACTCGTGTGTTGCAAAACGATATACATAAGATCTTGTTTGGTAACCATTTAGGCCTATTTGGTAACTTGCAACTTTGTTTTTTATTTTGGTTTTGGAAATTAGACCTATTTCATTCTTATTTTGTATAATAATTTATATTGTTCTTAAATACAATAGTTGATTTCTTATACAAAGTAAGAAAACAAAAATAAGTTTTTAAGCTACTTTTTTTTTTGTTTTCAAATTTTTGTTTGATTTTTTCAATCATTGGTAAAAGGTAGATAACATATCAACAAGACATTTGAAGGTGAAATAAGTGTCTACACACTTAATTTTTAAAAATAGAAACAAAAAATAAAATGATTACCAAACGAGGCCTTAGTTTTTAGTTTTTAAAATTAATTAAGCCTATAAAACATTCATTCTACATCTAAATTTCTTTATTTTTTACTGTTTACTAAATACCATTTAATGATTTGAAAATCCAAGGCAAAATTTGAAGACTAAAAAAAGTAGTTTAAAAAATAAACAATTTTTGTAAGGCTCTTGATTGCATACCGCCAACGCGATAATGACCCTGCACCAAGGATGCTGAGAGAAGAGATTTATAATAGTAGACTATATATATATTTCGTGAAAGGGGCATGCATGAGTCTCTAACCCAAAGAAAGGAATTCCAAATGGAGAGGATCCTCGAAGAAAAGTCATTTTGGATAGAAGTATAGGACATTTTGCGAAGGAGCGTGAAAAAGAGAAGGAGACTACCCGAAGAGAAATGCTTGTCTGAGTCATATCGCATGAGTGTAAGCGATGCGATAAGAGTAAATAGCGAGGAATAGGTCTACGTTGAATGTTAAAAGTTAGGCATTTAATAGTGCAGAAAGAACTACCCATGCCTACTAGAGTGCGGCAAGAAGTAGGTGCCCTATTGACATGACTGGACGATCCCATAAAGTATGGATCTGATGTTTCCCAAGAAGATAAGGGAGAGTCCGGCAATTAAAGAGTTTGACTCTGCAAGGAGATAAGGTATGCATGTCTTAAGGAAAAGTCAAATAGCTACTGATATTCAGACTATGTGTTGAGTTTGGGTTGGTTGCATGACGTGGCAAAATGACGAGGAGACATATGTAAAGCGTAAAAGCTTTTTTGGTGGAAAAGTCCAAGGAAGAGGAGAGTCTTTGGTGGAAAAAGATAAGACTTTCTGATGAAAGGGACAAGAAGTTCGGAGTGTTGAACGACAACATGAGAGAACCGCTTTGGGGAAGAGGAGCCTAGAAGTAGAGAAGGAAGGAATTGAGGTTAAGTATATGTATCTTTGTTAGGCGTTGAGGCCATGCAAAGATTAGTTTTGAGTGGCTGTGTAACCAAGCTAAGGAGGTAAGACAGAGTGTTTCAGTAGTGTTACATGGTGCGTTGGCTATGGAAGTTTCTATTACACGCTTAAGGAGCAAGCCGATTGGTAAGTGAATCACTCCTTAGCACAATTGGCTCTGTTCAAAAAATAGGTGAGTGCAATACCCGGAATGGCAAGGTCAAGCTAGAGGGTTAAAGATCTGAGTCAGAAAAAAAGTAACCCCAAACGCGGATCGCTAAGAGAGGTGGTTAGCGATTGAGGAGAAGGACTAAGGTGTGTTAAGAAAGCCTAGCATTAAGCCAATGAGAGTAAAAGTTGTTGTACTCTGTTGTGTTGTGTTAAGAAAACCTGACATTAAGCCTTGCGTTTAAGTATTCGTTGAGAAGTTGTTCCACTTACTAAGCAGTCGGCGTTATCAGAAGGTGTGATATACATTTTGGGCTTAGGCGGCATGCCTCCCCTTAGTCACAGAGAGCGACTTTGTGGTGGGGCATGAGAATTTTTTTTTCCGGAATTTAGTACATAATACAAAACTCTTGTACTCATGGAAGATGCACATCATTTTAATTTAGAGACATAAATAGTTATTAAAAGAGACCTAAATAAATTATCAAGTGTAGTCTTTGTTGGAAAGAAACTTTTAATGTGGGAGGAAATTTAAAAGAGAGAATTGAGAAAAGAGGCTAATTGTGTTATTAGATACGTTTAATTTTTGGCTCGATAAAAGTAATATAACATCTCTCCTATTTGTACTAGTTGATACTACTAAATATATGGCTACAATTTTGTCTAACACATTTTTAATCTAATGGGTACACATGTCTCTCTAGTATATTATTTGTAATTACACCCCTTCCTATTATTTTCTAGATATTTCTTCAATTTTCTCTACATGTCTCCTACAATTCGTTTTTCATGAAATATTATATTAATACTTCTAGAAATTTGAATTTGATTGGAAAATCAAGTTTATTTTTCTAACGGTTTAAAATTATTATTAACCTAGGGCTGTACCGATGTAGCTTGGGTGACATTGTTCGGGTGACAGGATTCACAAACAAAGCCCCAAAATTTAGTTTTGTACGCAGGAAAAATGTGGTTCTAAACCTTGAGTATGAGAAAACAAATGAAACGGATCTTCGTATGGGTGTAGAAAATGCTGGTGGTGTACTGAAGCCATTTGGGGCAACAATTGTGGACTACACAAGCTATGCTGATACCTCAACAATTCCTGGACACTATGTGTTGTACTGGGAGTTATTAATTGATGGTAATGACCACAACACACAAACCAATCATTTCATTCCATCTTCAGTGTTTAACGATTGTTGCTTTGCCATCGAAGAATCATTTACTACATTCTACCGTATAAAACGATCGCATGAAAAGACTATCAACCCATTGGAGATTAGAATCGTAAAGAGTGGGACGTTTGAGAAACTTATGAAGCTGGCTATCAATGGAGGTGCTTCAATGAATCAATACAAGACACCTAGATCTCTAAATTCTAACCAGATTCATTTCATCCAGCTTTTGGAGTCAAACGTTGTTTCCAGTTATTTTAGTCAGAAAAATCCCAGAGTTGCATTACATTAGTCACCACCGTGCTCGTTTTCTTTCCCCTACTGCACAGTATTTGTACTTTTTCAACTTTCATTTTGCATTTGCTCTGCTAGTTTTAACTTTGATGCTTTTCCTTTCCATCCTGTAATGTTCGCCAATGAGTAAGCACACTAAAATCCTTTTTAATTTATACATTAATAAATAATATGATTGGTGTCGAAACTTTTGTTGGATTTGATTTTACTTTCATCTTAGCCAAAGCAGAAGAATAAAAACAATAAAATTTGCATTTGTGTGTCATCCTTATCGTGTCTCTGCAAATCTTCTTTGCAAAGGCATCAAAGGAAAAAAAAAGAAAAAAAAAAAAGAGACTAAAGCAAGGTTTGAGAGTAAAATTTAATAGGTCAACATATTACTTTTATCATTATCATGTTCACTTTTATTATGCTTTCAAATCACTTTGAAACATATATATATATATATATATATATAACTTTAATCCCTTAAAATTAATTTAAGGGTATTTTAAAAAATATAACAATTTCGAAAACGAAAAAAGTCCACGAACCACAATGAAAAATACCAAAAAGCATCCAATATGACTAATATATTTGGGAAACACACACTTAATATATTTGAAAAACGATTGTTTAGATTTGAGTATTCGTTCCTACACAATTGTTTAAATTTGATCGTGCCCAAATCTAAATGATTTTTTGAAGATTTTTTTTTTGTAGATGATCATTTAGATTTGACACACGATCATTTGTTTTGGCACATGATCATTTAAATTTGGGTAGCCAAATCTCAACGATTTTTTTCAAGATTCTTTGGTCACGATCATTTAGATTTAATCGTTTAAATTTGAGTCGCCAAATCTCAATAATTTTTTTCAAGACTATTTGGTACACGATCGTTTAGGTATGATCGTTTAAATTTGAGTAGCCAAATCTTAATAATTTTTTTCAAGATTCTTTGGTACATGATCGTTTAGATTTGATCGTTTAAATTTGGGAGCTAAATCTCAACGATTTTTTTCAAAAAAAATTTGTACATAATTTTTTAGATTTGGGAAACAATCATTTAGATTTGACTATTTTTTTTGTACACGATCGTTTAGATTTGTCAATTCAATATCCCAACGATTTTTTTCATGATCTTTTATATTTGGCACACAATCTTAAACAACAAATAACAGTTTGAAAATTTTTTTTAAAAAAATTGCAGAATGAGAGAAAAAGACGATGGAAAGAAAAGAAAAACAACCAAATAACAATTTGAATTTTAAAAAAAAAAATTGCAGAAGAAGAGAAAAGACGATGAAAAGAAAAGAAAAATTGCAAATGAAAAGGAAGGTCGGTAAATGGAAATATTTTTAAAAAATGTAGAATAAGAGAAAAGGACGATGAAAAGAAAAAATATAGCAGAGGAAAAGAAAAAAATTGCAGTAGAGAAGAGAAAAAAGACGATAATAACGAATGACAAATTAAAATATGATCAGTTTTATCTCCTTTTTCATTTTGTTAGACGCACTGTAAATATTTTGTCAGTTTGTTATATTTATGAGATTTTCTTATTAAATTATTTTTTTTAAATTTATTTTTTTGCATATTAATTAGTAAATTTGGTTTGAAATGACAAATGTGTTTATTTTATGGTTTTAACATGTTTAAATACTACTTCAAAAATAGACTCTCTTAACGTTTTTTAAAAGTCAAGAATCACTATACTTGAAAATTGTTCTTGAAGCCATTATCATGAATGTCGAAGTTGATGTAACCATTAATAAATGTCAAGACTATCGTTCTTTGTGATTACACGTAATAAATCAAGAACAATGTTACTTTACACTTGAAAAATGTCAAATTATTTTTATTTGATACAAAAAAAATGTCAAGTTGTTTTAAAAAACATAAAGAACTATTTTACTTGATATGTGAAAGACGTCAAGAAGTTTTATACTTGACACAAAAAACAAATGGAAAAAATGTAGGTGCTGTTAACATATTTAGAAAACGTCAAGTCTGTTTGTCGAATTTTCCTTGTCAAAATATTTTAATTTGGATATTTTCCTATAAATTGTTTCTGTATTTTTCCTGTACTTTTATCCAACAAAATCACATAATTATTCATATAGATATATGACAAATATTGATCAAACCAAATATAGTTTTGATTCAACATTGTCCATGTATAACCTTACAACTTCACGAGAGGGATTTCTAAGTTATAAGAAGAATATGGACAAACCCATATGAACAATTCCAAATAGAATACAATGAACAAATTTTAACATTTATAGTTAACCACATACGAATAATTTCAAAAGTACAACTAACTATGAATTCTCCTTAAGAACACATTTCCAAAATTATAACCAACTCCCCTCCCCGCCGGCAATGGACAAACTGATCGTGTAGGAGAAGAAAAGTCATCTACCTTTATTGTGAATGAGATTCTAATCGTCAAACCATCATCAATCACGAACAATGCATAATCATGGTTAGTTGCATCATATCATATTAAACTTTACAAAAAAAAAAAAAAAAAAAAAAAAAAAAAAGAACTGAAAAGTTAAAATGGAGTAATAAGATGCATTGACTGAAAAAAAAAAAAGACAATCTATATAAATCATGAGATGAAGTAGATGTGAGATCGTTTCATCAAAGATAAAAGATGTAGTTATTCTATTGGACTGTCACGTAGTTACCATCTCAAAATATTTGAAGATACACACTGGCATTTGTCTCTAAGAACATGCTAACACTACTTTTTCATTTGACTGTAGCATAATTAAAGTGAAAAAAATGAATTAAATGAACCTATATCATGATGAAAATTGGACAAAAAGAAACCCTCAATAAGAAAAAAAATTTAAAAAGCAACAAGAGCACTCCAAAATAACATACGAAGAGAAATTACTCTTGAAAGAAATCATATCAGACTCGAGCGTTTAATTAAACTCAGGTTATTACTTAATTAAAAACAAAATTTTAAAACTTAAAATAATGCAAAGTTTACATATAAGAGAAACCATGAGTTTAAAATAAAAGTATTTTTCAAAATGCATGTCGTTCTAAAATATCAAATCAAAAATCAGAAGTTGATCTTCTTGTCACTCGCCAACTTTCTTTACCTTTGTCTTTGAGTGAAAAGTTAAACATGGGAAAGGGTTGAGTATATAAAATACTCAAGAATGAACCTACTGTTAGGTGCATTAGGTGAGCGGATAATTTTCTATTAAGCATATACCTATGTAGTGATCTCATATAATCACATATCAATCAATCTAGTGACCCTGTAGAAACAGGCTTTAGTCATAAAAGTAAACCCAAAGATACATTTAAGAGTCAATATAGTTAAAAGTCTATAAGTGGTGATTCCATAGGACATCGTCATAGGTACAATGTATGCTAGCATAATAGCCAAAGTTAGAGTTATCACTAGTCCAAAAACGTTGTAGTTTAGTGAAAAACATATCATGTAAAATTTATTTAATAACCTTGTTCTATTTACATAATCATCATGCTCCATGATTTTACAAAAATAAGTCACAATTAATTCAATCATGTTGTGAATGCTATTTAATCCAAGTCAATACATATTCCCTCTCAATGCTACTCCACATGCATAACGAATTTGATTAATAAATTTTATCCATTAAAATTAGCAAATAAAATCGAACTTTAATTCACCAACTTACTTACAAATTGACTTCAGACCTTCAATCCCGATCTTGTTGGATGCCCAAAAATTAATCCCAAAAAGCTCCTAACCAATTCTTGAAATAAATCTTAAAAACCAAGAATAAACTCCCAATTTTTTCCAAAATTGAGTCCTTGAACTGAACTTTTGAGTTGAACTTTTGAGTGGGCATTCAGATGGTACATTTTTTAAAATAGCAAAATAAATTAAAATATTTACAAACTATAACACAATTTTGAATTCTATCACTGATATGCTTCTATCAGTAGAAATATTGTTATAAGTTGTAAATATTTTGTCAAATTTGTTAATTTTGACCATTTTCCTATTAAAAAAACCCATAATAAAAACAGCAAGTACCATAAAAACTTAGCCAAAAGTTTACACCACTTAATAGATCCAGTGAACGAAAATGGCACGAGCTGAAAATCGATCATGAAAAACGAAGCAAAACGATGTGGGTTAACGGCTATGCGGATTACCTCTACGGTGGTGGCAACGACTGTTGGTGGCCGCGAAAGGTAGAAGAAGAAAAACAAAGATGATGAGGCTAGACTTGAAGAAGAAGAAAGAAGAGAGAAGAACAGGATGTAATTCTTTTAATTTCTTTTTTTAAAAAATTTGCACGCAAGTCGATGAGAGTATTAATAACCTCAAAACCCTAAACCTTCTTTTCCCACAATAATTATATTTAATAATATATATACACATTTGTATCAAAAAACCAAAAAATTTTCCAACTAAATAAATATATATACAATTATATAGGATTTTTTTTTTCAAGAGTATAATGATAACGTGTGGGAACAACTGTTATTATAGTTCTTTTTGTTAGAATAATGAGGTTAAAATGCATAAGGGATGCTCAAAATGCGTAACTTGTGTTGTAAATGCATAAATATTTAGAAATATGGCTTACATAAATGTTGTTCCTGTTTTACTTGTTTAACATGTTTAAATGTACGACAAGTGAGTAAAAGTAAAAGGAGCAATTTGTACGCGACATCTTGCACAAGGGCAATGGGATGGATCGCACTTGGCAACTAACAACCCCAGGCGATGGACCTAAAACCATCACAAGAGGAAAGCTCACAAAATGACAAGAATGGTATTTGGAGTGATGTGACTTATTAGGGGCAGATAACAGCGTTGACACAATCAGAGAAGCAAAGTTTTCCTGTCGAAAAAGCAGCTTATACAAGCACTTCATCCCCACGGAGACAAGGGGGCTCCAAATAGGCCAGGAGCCTGAATGGGCCAAAGAGACTAAAAAATGATTGAAAAAAAATTATAGAGAGAGAGAGAGAGCTTGAACAAGATACTGGGAGATTAGATTATTGTTGTTGATTCCTAACTTGTAGCAACATTTTTCCATTCTTCTATCTTTCCATTTTGTTATTTCATTATAGTATACGTATTGTTCATATTGCAGAGTGGCCGAAGGCCTATATTCTTTATGCATATTATACATGTTTATACCTTTCCAAATCCACCATTTCTTAACTTTTCATTCATCTTCGTGTCATTAAATGAAAAGAGTTGTGCTAGGTTCGTGATAAGGAGTTCAACTTATGAGTTATGTTCATCACTTGGCCAGTGTAAACCGCCAACTACCCAAGAGGACAAGCAGCAAGAATAAGGCTAATGTGCGCGAGAAGGAGTTTGGTGACAAATTTCTCCTTAGCGAGGTAGCTACCAACATTTGTATCCTGACAAATGAACAAGTGCGGACAATAGACACCAAGAGGTTGTCGTTCTTAAACGAGAAGTCCTATAAGTATTATGAGTCACGTTCTCTATATATAACTTGCCTAAGTAAGCCTAGTCAATTGTATCCCGAAAGGTGAACAAGTATGGCATTTAAACACTTCGAGAGAAGGTCGTCTTAATCATGTGCTAATTATGCAATTATAGCAAGTTAAGGTTATCGCAACGCTTAAGCATATAATAGTACGTAGAATTTCCTTCACCCATTATTTACATAAAAATGTTATCGTGTGTTAGATAACCTAAAACTTCACTTTTGTTCTACAAGCTATATCTAAGAATGGTTGGATCAATTTAATTTTAATGTAAATATTTATTAACTATTATCATGTTTAATCACTCGTTAATCTTCGTATTACACAACTATAATTTTGGTTGTCATATCTATCTTCCTTTTTTTTACTCATCAATCTAGTAAAATGTGTCGAATAATTTTGCATATTTATAACTTTGGGTGTAGTTGCATGTTTTAAAATTTTTGATGAACTGCATACTAGAGGCAATTTCTTAATAATTTAATGGTTGAATTTATGGTTAGAGGTGTAGTCCTAATTAATTTTTAAATAACTTCGCATTCATCAATTGAAATGTGAAATGCAAACTAAGGTAAAATTAAATACCACGAAAGCCAAGCGATAAAAGCAAAAAAAAAATTAACATAAGACTAATATTAATATTGCCTATACAAAATGACATAAGACATAAAAGAGAACAAAATTGGCGGAAGAACAAATAAAATTCTCCTTTTTATGACCCCAAAACCCTTGGGGTATTCTTCAACAATGGTGTCTAATTTTGGGGAAGTTGAACACCTTTTACGTGGAAGGGTAACAATTGGTGCTAATTCAACACAATTTTGCATTCCATTCATCATATCTATTCTTTAGGTATTGTTTTGTGTGGTGTTTTGTTGGCAGGGATGCAGGTGTGTACCGAATAGGCTCTTAAGGAAAGAACTAATGAGATTTGGGAGAACGGAAGATGAACTTTGATATATATAGAGAAATCATAGGTGACTGTAAAGGCTAAAAAAGAATTTAAATCATCATCGTTGGCAAGGTTCCAGAATGAAGGGTGGAAAAATGGTCATAATATATCTTGAGAAATTACAGAAACAGTTGAACTTTTTACATCCCATATTTAGGCGAAAAAGTAGTTTTAAGCATGGTAAACTATTTATAGTTTTAAATTGGGGCTTTTTAAAAAATATAACAAACTGGAAAAATATTTACATAGTATAGAACAATTTTGAAAATGGAAAAAGCCCGCAGTCCCACATGGAAAAAACAAAAAATGCCCTAGCCAACATGCGATTTATCGACCACACCTGTACATGTAATTCTTCTTCTAAACAATCATAATATGGATCGTGTAGGAAATGATACACGATCACGTAGGAAATGATACACAATTGTTAGTTTATAATAAACGATGGTTTTGAAAAAACCCTAGTAAACGATCGTGTATCTCGCGAGGAGATACGCGTTGAGTGTCTAGGCAGTCATGCCTCCATATAGTCGCGTGAAGTGACATTGTGGTGGGGCGTGGCACTTGACATTTTTTAACAGTCAAGAATTATTGCTCTTAAGGGTTTTCAAACCATCCTTAAAGCCAGCTTCAAGAAAGTCGAAGTTCATGACAGTTAATAAACGTCAAGAATTATAAACGTTGACGTTTTATAAACGTCAAGTAGTATAAATGTTCATGACATGTAAAAACCGTCAAGTATGCTGATGTTAACGACATTTAAAAAATATCAAGGATGCACTTGTTTATGATATTTAAAAAATGTCAAGAATATACTTGTTTATGATATTTAAAAAACGTAAAGTCTGCTTTAGATTTATTTTAAAAAATTGTAATTTAATTATATTTTTGTTCATGTATTGCCTTTGTAATCCCTGTAGTGTGGTCCAACAATCTCATAAATATGCATGAAGATAATAATTAGATAGAATTTCAAAGCTTTAACATATACAAACATCTCACCAACTTCAAATTTTACGATAGGATCTTTATCATCTCCAACCTAATATAATAATTCCAAATTGCAAGACTAATCCAACTATGCTATTCCAAAAATTACAAGACTACAATTCTAGTTTAAGAGAAACAAACTTAATTAAAGAAGCTTGAAACTTATGACCTTGGATGATCTTGGCTTCAAATACAAACTTGGATTAATTCCACAACCTAAATCAAAATACAACAATGCCAAGTTAAAATGAGTTCACATAGCAATGTTTTATTATAAAATAGTTGCATTCCTAAAGTCACTAAAGAATAAAAAAAAAACATATAAACTGGTACTCAAGGACAAAAATGAAATAAAAATAACTTACATCAAAGATTTACACTTCAACCACATGTATTTAAGACCATCTCCCTCGAAACTAAATCCAACAATATTTACTGAGATATACACTAACCACATTGTATTCAACGTGTTTAAGAAGAATACATTAAAAAAAAAAAGTATTTTCTTCCATACATGCATTTGCTAAGAATAGGATCATTGGCCATTTCATCAAAGAATGGGACCATTCTACTAAGAACACACTATTATTTCTTTAGTAATAGAACCAACATGAACAATAATATGTTGAACTAATGAATGTTATTGGTCATTTAAGTAACTTGAACAAAACAATAATGTAAACAACAATAGATAGTGAAGATGAAAGAGATGTGACTATTTTTTTCAGCCTCAAACAATGCTATAACTTAAACAACTACTAAAGCTAAGCAAAAGTTTGTAAAAGTGAAAGTTAGGAGCATGAGTTTGGAAAGATATACTGAAAAGGAATAGAATGCAATAAGTCCAATAAATGACACGAGGGGAAGCCCAGCTTAACTAGCAAGAGTTGGAAGTGATCCACAAATGCTCACGCTTAGCAAGAGTTGGAATAATGTGTAACAAGGAATGAGCAAGAGTTGGAAGTGATCCACAAATGCTCACGCTTAGCTTAACTACACCGTCTTCCAAAAACTTTTCAAGAACGGAATCGATCAACCACAAATAAGAACAATAACGTATTATCAAATACTTCTTCCATTATCCAGCTACAATAGAGTTTCAATGGTTAAAACTAAATTACAACATTGCAAATAATATTAAAGCATATCAAGTTAAAAAAACATAAAAGAAACATGAGATTCAAATCAATGGAAGTGGTAAAAACAATTACTTGAAATGCTAAAATAGTCGTGCCTTTGGAGATTCTAAGCCCAAGGGAGAGAATGATTTTGAAGCTAACTTTGTCTTTAGAAACACCTTTCTTTGTATAAGCCAGAAACCTTACATCACTAAATTTAATTATTTGAGAAGATGAAGATCAATTAATTATTTGTGAAGGAAGAAGATTGGTATTATTTCCATTTGGATCTTGTAAACAAAAAGAGAGATGCATGCAACCCAACAATATCCTAAAGTATTTCTGAAGTTCATTCTAAGATAACAATAATAAAGAATTTCCTATGAATATAAAGCACAAAGGTCAAAAAGTTAAAACAAATCAATATCTTCTTGTATCTTCTTCAACAATATTAAACAAATCAATTCTTGAAGCACAAAGGTCTCAACAATAAACAAAATTTAAACTTCTTCAACAAATTCTTAAAACAAAGAGAGATCCTTTGCATTACTGAAGTTAAACCTAAATGATAAATAGGACATGACAAGAAACCACATAAATGAAATCAAACCTAATAGAAATTTCCAAAACAAATGATTTTAGGGAACAAATTAGGATTTTAGGACAAAATTTAAATCTAGCTTAAATAATAGTCATACCCAAAGATCTACGGGTGGCAGCGGCATTGGAGGATAGAGGCGACACGAGAAGAGACGAGGCAGGGGACAAGGATGGTGGTGGTGGTTCGTTCTCGGTTGCTTTCCCTTCTTCATAGAATATGTGAAATACAGATGTGCAAAGGGATTTTAAAGGCACACTACCAACACATCCCAACATGCATCGGGCATTCCCCCAACTGTCGACGCTCTATTGGAGGTATTGGTAGTTCTCCAACAACTCCCGAAGCTTTTACGAGTGTCGTAAGAAGTTTTCATCTATGTTTTGACAAAATCAGTTTTTAAATGGTTTCTTTTCACCCAACGCCTAATGTTATGCATCGGGAGTTTGTGTCCTATCTTCCAACACCTACACAACATGACGTCAAGAGATGCTACCTGCTTTTCATAATAGCATCTACCTTTTCATATAAATTCTTGGCGTTTTAAAAATGTCAAGAATTTAATAGATACTACTTCATGTTTTAAAACCGTCAAGTAAAACTACATGGCACTTGATGTTTTTTAATCATCAAGAAAGGTTCCAAAGTGAAAAACTTTGACGTTTTTAAAACGTTAAGAAAGTACATATCATTCGACGAAGTTTAGAAAACATCAAGAAAGTTAAAAATTGGCCCACATTGGTTTTTTTAAAAAAAAATTCTTTACGTTTTATCTTTGAAATCATTCATTTTTTTACATTTTTTCCAAAAACAGTCATGTATTTAAAATCACAAATGTCAAGAGAGTCCCTTGTTCTAGTACTGAGACATAAACATGAGTCAAGTTTCAGTATGTAGTCTAGATGGTCTATAATATATGAATAAGGTTAGACACCTTATTCAACCTTATTCTGGTAACACTATATGGATGCGGTCCAAAGTTTCAGAGACATGAAAGCGAGGACATCCTATGTAAAGAGTTTATATAACAACCTAAACTCTTAAACTAAGGTGAGGTCATTACTAAATAACAAAGAACAAAAGACACTTTCTTGAATATATATCAAAATTGCATTCAAGAAGGTTTAATTCGAACAAAATATTTTGAAAAAGTCATCAAAACCTTAAACGGTGCCAATGAAAAAAGATTAAATGTCAAATACACAAACGCTCCAAACTTCATATTCGCTGTAAAGATCTTTGTTTCATAAACCTTTCTTTTAGTCAAACATTCAAGGCAAGAATTAACTTTGGGAAAATCCTTTTTAACTTAATTCTACGAAGATTAATGAAGCAATTGTTTTTTAATTCATTAGTCACATGCTTCCCCATGAAGTTTCAGGAATCAATAATTAAAAAAATGAAGAAATAAAATTTTAAAATAGTAAAACTGTTTTCTAAATGAAGAAATTGATTACAAAAGACTTAGATGAATATTTAAAAGATCTTTCCAATTTAAAATAAAATAAAAATAGAAAAATCTTCATAAATATAATAAAACATCAAATATTTACGACTCGTGTAAAAAATAAAAATGCTCATGAAGTCGGCCATCTTTTTTAAATATTTCAGGTTTGTCTTTACATCTTCTTCTCAATTTTTCTTTTCTTTTTCCTCGTTTCTTTTTCTTCTTCTTCTGAAAATTTTCTTTTATTTTTTTTCAAACTATTATTTAGTTAAAAAACGTGTACCAAATATAAAAAAATCATTGGGATATTGGGTTGTACCAAAAATAGCAAATCTAAATTATTGTGTACAAAGAATCTTAAAAAAAATTGTTTAGATTTGAGTAACCAAATCTAAACTATGTTTACAAAAAAATTATGAAAAAAATAGTTTAGATTTGGCTACCCAAATAACAAACGATCAAATTAAACGATCTTACGACCGTGTACAAAGGAATAAACAAATCTAAATGATCACGTACCAAAGAATATTGAAAAAATCGTTTAGATTTGTGTCAAATCTAAACGATCGTGTACCGAAAAATCTTGAAAAAAATAATTTATATTTGACTACCCGAATCTAAATGATCGTGTAGCAAAGAATAGTTTAATCTAAACTATCGTGTATAAAAAAAATCTTGAAAAAAAATCGTTTAGCCAAATCTAAACGATCTTAGTGCAAGATCGTGTACCAAATATATTACGGACGTCGGTGTCAAAATTAATCGCATGTTAAGGAGGACACTTTTGCTATTTTTCATTCTGGACCTGTGGGGTTTCTCCGTTTTCGAAATTGTTCTAAACAATGTAAATATTTTGTCGCTTTGTTGTATTTCTGAAATAGCTCCATAAAAATATTCAATTTAATATAGAAAAAGAAATTTGTTCAAATTTCCCTATGTACGTTTTAAAATAAAAAAACATATTTTTGATCTTCCTTATACTAAAAGTTTATAAGAATCAGATATCCAAATAAATGCTAAATCACTGACTTAGATGAATTCAGATTTAATTTGCTAACTCATTGCAGAAAAGAATGACAAAGTTTGTTAGATAAAAATCTAATAAGCCCTTCAAAAAGTCTATGGTTATGTGTCTGTCTTCCATGTCAATAACGCAATTCAAAAAGAGCATAGTCTACCAAAGTTAGTAATCAACTATAAACCTTTAAACAAAGTATCAAATTCATAACAATCAAGATTTACACAGCAGAAATAAAAATGCAAACATATTCTCAAAAATTTGATCTGAAGTAATCAACATTTTAGAAAATTCAAATATATGAAAAAGATAAATACAAATTAAAATTGCTTTTAATATTTTGTTTAGACCATGCGAATAGAATATAATACCTTTTGGGCTTTCAAATGCTCCATTTCAATTTCAAAAAACCATGAATGAGATTTTCAAGAGCTCCATTTGAATTTCAAAAAACCATGAATGAGATTTTCAAGATTTTAAGATTGTTTATATGGAGGATATTTTAGTTTTCTCTTTAAATATAAAAAAAAAAAAACATTTCAAACATATCAATAAGTTAACGGACACCATAAAAAGAAATGATTTGAATAGTTTGAATTATTTAAAAGAAAATGAGTATGTTTCATTTATAATTTAATTTTATGTTTTTTTTTTCTAATTTTATAATGGATTTCTAAATTGTTAAGTGTCAATTGATAACAAATTAGTTTATTTATTTTTTTACCTATTTTTAAAAAAATGAATATATTTGGAATCTTGAGTTTTATAATTTAAAAACATCTATAAAAAATGTTAACAAGAAGTTAAAAACAGGAAAATTAAAAAATATGTTTAAAAAAATGGTTTTCCTTTTCATAAATAAATGCGTTTTCTTTTGCATAAAGGCAATTATGTATATAAAGCTATGGTTTCCTTTCCCCTTTCCATAGTCCAACAAGAAGACATCATATCATCTTTTACAGCTTCTTTCTTTCTTTTTCATTCTTTACTTCCCCACCTTTTACATGAAATTAAAGGGTAATTGATAGTCAAAATATTTTCTTATGTTCACACTTCGTTTCCACCTCAATTCTTTTAAATATTTATCGAGTTCTGTGGTGAAAAGTATTTCATTCACATGTAACAAATATATCCCTTTTGAGTATCATGAACAAAACAAAAATTGTTTTAATTAAAAAACAACGAGTTCACATTAAGTCTAAATTAATTGTTTCCGTTGTTTTCTTATTCTCTATAATGAAGCTATTTTCTTGTATTTTATGGCTACATGAGGTTTTGTTATTTTATTCTTTTGATTTGTGATTAAGTTGTGCGTATAAAAAAAAGATAATGTATTTATCAATAAACTGATGAAAGAAAAACCTTTGGCAGTGTGGTTGGGAGAAAAATGTCCGGAGTTGTTGATCTCGCCATGTCGTAAGTAGATCGTCTGTGAGATTCGTACTTAAGTTAAGGAGTAATTTTGACTAAATGTTTAAATAAAAGGCATGTTGAGAAGTCTACACGATAAAAACTTGATATTTAAGGCAATTCACAAGATAGGTTATGCAGCAAGACTTTTGAAGACTAAATGTTACTATGCATTTAGGTTCTTCTCGAGATGAAAGTCTAGGAGGGAATAAGTAAGGAAACTTCTCCGAAATTTTCCTAAGGGTGCCTAATGAGCCATGTAGAGAGGTTTAAGCTAAGCATGATTAAGTTGAATCTTAAGCTTACACATACACCACTATGAGTAGGAGCTTGCGTGATATCAAGAGTTTAAGAATAACTAAGCTGTTTTAGAATTTGTATAAATAGGGGATCAAGCCAGATTATTTAGTATTGCTACTCTCAAAATCTGAAGAGAAAAAATTAAAGAGTTGAAGTGCTGCCAAAATAGCTACGCGAGAAGAAGAGGAGAAGCATTTAGATTTTGGATTTCTAAGTTGTGTGAGTGTTTCTTCAAAAGTATTACATATGTTTGTTGAAAAGTTTTCATTAAAAGTCTTTATTGATTGAATAATGATTTTAAAATAAGTGTTTCTAAAGAGATTTATTTGAAAAGCTTATGCTTTATTTTAAAGTAGGTATAAATGATGCAAATGATTGTGAAATGGTGTTTAAATCATTAGTTTTCTTCCTATTATTGAGCTAACTGTTATGTGCACATAAACGGTAAAGGAAGCCATGTATAAAAGATATGCATGGTAAAATGAGGGGGGACAATGTGTAATCGATGTGCATTGCGTCTCGGCCTGAGCAACAAGGAATGAATCAGAATATTTTTGGATGGTGATGATAAAACTTAAGGTCATATCCGTAGTCTAAACGTGAAATGATAAGTCTTTGCGTAGATAATAATTTAGGTCTTTGTCGAATGGAATGACTTGACTAATGTGTGGTTATGTGAAAAGTATATATGAACAATTTGAAATGTTATGTTAAAGTGTCTTGGTGTGCAAAATGATATTTACGAGGATTATTTCGCGAAAAGGATTTCTTAAAACCTCACTAAGTCTTTTGACTTATGTTTGTAAGCTTTCATTTTAAGATTCAAGGAATTAAGGCCAAGTAGGTAAAGATTAAGACGTTGCTACCTGAGAAGAGCTACTAGGCGTTTTAGTTAATTGTTCAAGTGTAGTGTTTTATATTTTGGTTAAGTGTTGTAATTGGTTGTAGAACTCTTGATTTAATTAAGGAAGTCAAGCTTTAGTTACTTCTCTTGTGTTAAAGTTGTTTTATTGCCTAAGCTATGATTGTGGTTTAAGTTAAGGAAACGAAGTCAGGCGATTAACTAAAGCTTATGAACCTCAAGCTGATTGTCTTTGACGTTTAAAGCGTCAAAGTTACTCAAAGTCATATCGAGTCTCACATGGCAAGCAAGGGTGTGTGCAGTCCGGGGTGTGACACGCCGTCGCCAGTATGCTCACAACTGTCGATGGTTGCAAAATTGCCATCTTGAAATTTAAACAAATCTTCAGTTAGTGTTCCAAAATTTCTTTCTTTAGAGATGAAGTTACCAACAATCCTCAATGGGTTTTAGAAACCCCTTTTATCCCTCCAAAGAACGAAAAAGAACTTTCCCATATCATTGAATTTCTTGGTGAGAGAGTAGAAGTTCAATTTGAAAGTAATCGACTAGATTTTCTATTATCAAAGAAAACATTAGTTCTAAAGAATTTATAAGTTTAAGACCAAGTATATCTAGTACTCGAACAGAGGTACAACATGAGCCAGACAGATCAAGCTCTCTTAGAGTCAAATATGTAAAATTAGATCATGGTATACCAAATATTCAACATGAAGAAGACCATCGAAAGTCTCCTACTCAAATAGACATGGACGTAGGTTTGTCTTTCAAGCTAAATAAAGAGGCCTTTCAAAAAAAGTTAATTAATGTCAAAAGAAAATTAAAATGACAGAGTAGCCTTCTTAAACATTATTATGAAGAAGAACAAAATAGTTTAAGGAAGATTATTTCAAAACTCTTGAAATACTTTGAAATACTCCAAGAACATATATATTTATTCTGAGGGTTAAATCAAAGAATAAGATTTTGATTATCTATGTACAATTTGAGAAAAAGAAACTTTGAGGACAGTACAAAAAAAGGAAATAAGAGCCGACTCTCTAATAGAAGATGTTGAATTAAAATGTGTTTATAACGAAATTGTTATTGCACAACCTTTTCAATTGATAAAAGAATCAAATGAACATAAAACTCTTCTATAACTTAACAAATTTATAGAATAGAAGACATAATAATAAATCCTCTAAAATTAGAAAATGTACCTCTTTTGTTTCAATATCCTCTACAAAAGGTGAAACTCAAAACTCAAGAGAATAAGATTCTAGAAGAAATTGATAGTAAGCTTAGAATTTTAAGTCTCATAATTGTGAAAGCTCTAAGCATGCAATCAATCAATGTATTCAATGAAAGTGATGCACAATCACTTCTAGAAAATTTAGAGAAACTAAATTTTGAAAAAACCAGTGAACAAATAAAAAAAAAAAGTTTTAAACAAGATAAAAAAAAATCTACATCCATATCTATTTTAGAATAGCACAAATAAAGAAAATGAGTTAACAGTTAGCTTTATTCCTATTAATGAACTAGCTATTATGTGCACATAATGAGTAAAGACAACCATGGGGTGCAAGGCCCACATGGCATTAACAAGCTGGCCAATGCATGTTGAGTTAGCAGCCTAAGCAACGAAAAATGAACCAAAAAGTTTTCCAAGGGATACTGGTGAAATAGACCACAATAGTCTATATACGAGAATGATTCATGTTCTTGGTGTTGGGATTTATGTCCTAAAACTCGTAGATTGTAAATATAATCCATTGATCGTTATTAATAAAGGGTTATTATTGTAATCATTGTTATTGATTAAATTATTGGTTTTATCTTAATAGCCCAAATTTAGTAAACTAATATCCTAAGTTGTTTAATGAGTCTTGAACAGTATGTAAAGATATATAGGGATTAATGTTCAAGATAAACTTAAAGGGTCTATAGTATAGGAATAAGGTTGGGATTAAACACATGCTTCCCCATGAAGTTTCAGGAATCAATAATTAAAAAAATGAAGAAATAAAATTTTAAAATAGTAAAACTGTTTTCTAAATGAAGAAATTGATTACAAAAGAATTAGATGAATATTTAAAAGATCTTTCCAATTAAAAATAAAATAAAAATAGGAAAATCTTCATAAATATAACAAAACATCAAATATCTACTACCCGTGTAAAAAATAAAAAAGCCCATGAAGTCGGTCATCTTTTTTAAATATTTCAAGTTTGTCATTCCTTTACATCTTCTTCTCAATTTTTCTTTTCCTTTTGATCGTCTCTTTCTCTTCTTCTTCTGCAAATTTTCTTTTATTTTTTTTTTCAAACTATTATTTGGTTCAAGAACGTGTACCAAATATAAAAGATTTTGAAAGAAAAATCGTTGGGATATTGGGTTATTTAGATTTGGGGAGCCAAATCCAAACGACGGTGTACCAAAAATAGTCAAATCTAAATGAATGTGTACCAACGAATCTTTAAAAAAATTATTTAGATTTGTGTAACCAAATCTAAACGATTGTTTATCAAATCTAAACGATTGTGTATCAAATCTAAATGACATGTACCAAAAAAATTTGAAAAAATAGTTTAGATTTGGCTACTCAGATCTAAACGATCTTACGACCGTGTACAAAAGATTAGTCAAATCTAAATGATCGCGTACCAAAGAATATTGAAAAAATCATTTATATTTGACTACACAAATCTAAACGATCATGTACCAAAAAATCTTTAACAAAAATAATTTATATTTGGCTTTCTAAATCTAAATGATGAAGTAGTAAGGAATAGTTGAATCTAAACGATCGTATACCAAAGATGTAACGCCCCAAAATTTTGATGTAATTCTAAAGTGTAATTATCTTATTTTAAATTGATAAATTTTTTTTAAAAAAAAAAAAAAACTATTTTTGGATGTATTGTATGTTGAAGTTGGTGAGGAAAAGAAAATGAATTGATGAAAAAGTAAAGGATTTAAAAAGGAAAGGAAAATGGAAGTGTATTAATAATTATGATATAATAAGTATTTTAATATATTATTATTATTATTATTATTATTATTATTATTATTATTATTAATAAAAAAAAAAAAAAAATCTCTCCCCTCTCTCCCTCACGCGCGCGCCACACCCCCCCCCCTCCATTTTTCTTTTCTTCTTCTTCTTCTCCTTCTCCTTACCCTAGCCGCCGACCGCCACCAACTCTCCAACCTCATGCCGTCCGTCCCAGCTGCCGCCTTCTACCGTCCGCAAGCCGCCGTCAGTCCTAGTTCGAGAAGCCGCCGCACTGTCCGCCCGGATCTCCACGACGCCAGCCGAAACTAGCCGAAAGGCTCCCCCTCCTCAGATTTGTCCTCGCGTCGTCCGTCCGACGAAACCCGAGTTGCGTCTCCCCTTCTCCGTTCACCTGAAGCCGAAGTCCAGCCGTTCGTCCGCGCTGGGGTCCATCCGTGAAGGCCAGCCGCCGCGCGGATCTCCATCTTCCAGCCACCGCTGCGCTGTCTTCACGCACGATCCGAGCAGCGCACGCCTCCCTTAGCCGACCACCGACTGACCCACACATGGGGTTTCCGTGAACCGACAGCCGTGCGCCGTGGAGTGCCGCTGCCTCTGTTTTACGGTAAAAAAAAGAAATTGTCGAAGTGGTTTGGTTGGTAACAAATTTAATATGGGTTGGAATTCGTTTCAAAAATTTTCAAGCTATATGGTTGGAAGAATTGGCTAAGTTGTTAACTTATTTTTGAAGGTGTTGAAAGTAACGCTTGATTTCCTTGGGTTCACAACGAACATTAGTTTTAATTGGAGCTTGTTTCGTGAATTTGGGTAAGTTGTGAAACATCACATTGGGTTGATATTAAATGAATGATGCGTTGGAGAAAGATATTGAGTATTTATCCTAATGTTTAGGTTCGTCTTCACAGACTTTTGCTCGGTTAAAGAGCTTACCTAACGCCAAGGTAAGGGACTTTCTACTGAACTCAATAACAAGAATTAAGGTGTATTGACTATATGGACTGAAATGTTATATCTGGACTGAGTAGGGATGACGGTTATAATGTATGTTTGGGTGTGGACTGAAAGTTTAACGTATATTGTGTTTGACTGAATGAAATTTATATATGTATGTATGGATTGACGTGGACTTGTTGTCTAGCGTATGTTGTGACTGCTGGACTATTTATGTGGCTGACTGATGTAGTGATATGTTTTGACTGTCCTTGGGTGAAATTAGAATAATATGGTTGTTTGAAGTTAAATGGGAAGCTTAAGTGATAAGAGAATTTGACTGTATTGAGAATGCTTGTTAAGATGTTTAGAATGGACTGAGGGGATAAATTATTAGTTTCCTAGTGGGTAGTTACCTTGCAGGTGCCCTACGGGATTATCACCCTTTGTGCATCCTTCGGGAGCACTATACTGATACGTGCATCCTTCGGAAGCACTAGACTGATATGTGCATTCTTCGGGAGCACTAGACTGATTTGTACATCCTTCGGGAGCACTAGACTGATATGTGCATCCTTCGGGAGCACTAGACTGATATGTGCATCCTTCGGGATAACGAGACTGTGACTGTGCAGGGTACCCCATAGGAAGCTAATAATTTAGTTTCCCCTAACGGGACCAGTAGTGGGTCTCTTACTGAGTATATTAATACTCACCATTTTTATGTTTAACTTTTCAGGCAAAGGTAACACGAGGGGCAGACCGATGAGGGACAAGAAGGAATCGTGATTTGCCATATGGGACTGTCTTCTAATTGCTTCCGATGACGGTTTGAAAATATTTTTATTTAACTAAGTTTACAAATAGTTAAATTTTTTGTAAATAGCATTTGAAATTTTGTATTTTGGAAATAGGGCCCGATTAAAATTTTCCTTCGTTTTCTTACGGTTTCAACTGAATATTGTTATGTCTTTTGTCAACAAACTGTTTTGTGTTAAAGTAACGACTTAGATTTGATGAGAAAAGTTTGGGTCGTTATAAAAGAAATCGTGAAAAAGATCATTTAGCCAAATCTAAATGATCGTTAGCCAAATCTAAACGATCTTGGTGCAAGTTTAAATGAAAATCAATATTTAAACTTTTTCCGTCGTGCCCCCTGCCATACTTCGGGGAAAGTGGAAATTTTTCGTTACAATTTCCATTTTCCTTAACGTGTGATAGGGTGCATGTCGGTGAAACTCTAAATTAAAAATCAATATTTAAACTTTCACCGACGCACACAAAGTTACGTCACGGAAGGGGCTTTCTGCGACGTACAGGAACAAGACGTCACAGAAGGGGCTTTCCACGACAAAGCGTTGCGTGCGTCCGTTAAAGGTGATCAATGGCGATGCACCTTTCACTGACGTTGTTTTTAGCATCGCAATTTTTTCGATTTCTTGTAGTGTTTCTGTAACACCCCAAACTATTAGGTTATTTTTTTTATTATTATTTTATTTGGTTTTGAATTTGATATTGGTGAATTAAATTAAGTTGGAAGTTTTATGGGAAAATTAAATGGGAATAGGAAGAGATGAAGGAAAAGAGGAGTTATTTGGGAGAAATTAAATAATAATAATATTAATGGTATTATTGTTATTATCATTAGAATTTTATTTATTTAAATACACCCTCGGGATGCGTGCCATAGTTACTATTCATCATCTTCTTCCTCACAAAGAACCCTAGCCGTCGCAAGGAACCTCTACCATTCTCATCTCCGTCCGTCCCTTCGGCCGGCAGCCGCACGTCGAACGTCACCGCCGCAGCCGTCTGACCTTCATCGCGTCGTCTGAATTAGAGTCGAGACCAGCAGCCGCACGTCTGAACGTCGCAGTCGCACGTCCGTCTTCTCCAAATCGCAAGCCGCAGCCGTACGTGTTCAGTCGCAACCGCACGTCCGTCTTCTCCGAGTCGCAAGCCGCAGCTGCACGCGTTCAGCCGCAGCCGCACGCGTCCGTCTTCTCCGAGTCACAAGCCGCAGCCGCACGCGTGGGTCCTTCTCCAGCCGCACGCGTCCGTCTCCAGCCGCATGCATTCTTCTCCTCTACAAGCCGCGCGCCCGAGCGGACTGTCCTGCTGAGCCGTTCCTTGTTAGGAGCCATTTGGGGTGAGTTGGTATGGGTTTGGTACACCAAATTAAATATTTTTATCTTAAATGAGATGGTATTTGGAATAAGTTGATCTATGGTTGCTTGAAGGTTCAAGTGAAATTGGTGGAAATTGGACTATGAATTTTCCATTTAAGGTGGTGTTGGATTCAACCCTAATCTTGGGGTAAGCTTGGATAAGTTTGGTTGCTTAAATTAAACAGTAGGGTGATAGTTGACAAAAATTATTAATGTTAATTTTTGTTATGTTTAGGACCGAGTATTGAGAGGAATTGACTGTCAACAGTGAATTATTTTAGTAGATTTCCAGGTAAGAGATTTCTTCCCCCTTTTGATTGAGATGCAGTACCTTTGATGCATGATGTGATTATATGTACTTTTGAGTTATGTGTGTTTGAGCTGAGACGTTTATATTATGTTGAGCATGTATAGCCTATAGTGTTCTGTTGGTCTGCTGGTTAGAGTCGTACCACGAGGGGTCCATCAAAGTCCTCCCCTATATATGTCTGAGTAGTTATTGAGACGTGATTCGACGGGATCACTTACAGCCCGACTCTCCTTTAGGGTGATTCCTTCGGGTTCACCGAGAGCACAGTTCAATCCCAGTGGGACTACTGGATAGTGTGCGTTCGGGAGCACCATAGAGCGTGGTACTTTATTTCAGGACTCTAACAAAGAGACTAACAACACATAGTGAGACTAAGTATGGGTCTCTTACTGAGTATAAATTTATACTCATTCTTTTAAATGTTTAATTTTCAGGTAAGGGTAAAGGCAAGGGCAAGCTGGCGAATGATAAGAAGTGACCGTGGATCACCATAGGGAATAGTTCAGCTTTTCCGCATTTATGTTTCAGTAATTATATTTTTGGATTTCATAACTTTGGTATAATTATTTGAATGTATTTCTTTTATTTTATGGGCCCAAACTAGTATTTTGTTTTACGACTTTAATTACTTATTTATTTTCTTATTATTAAATTTTTTTTTTCTCAACTTATAAATTAATTTTCCTTTAAAAAAAAAAACTATACTTATTTAAATAGTAATGACCTCAACCTTCTAGTAAAGTTGGGTCGTTACAGTTTCAATTTTTCTTATCGCATCCTCCTATTAATGTACATATATACTTATACTATTATAATCTCATATTAATGTACCTATAATGCGGAGACTTATTTCATCTTCCTTAATACAAGTTAGTTCACATTTCATCATTATTCTATTCCATTCTATTCTACAGAAACCTCTATGTAAATATTTAGATTAGCATAGTTTTATACTTATACTGTATAGAAATTATATCGCTTGGAAATTAAAAGAAGACTTTATAACTAAGTTTGATACAAATTCCCTTGTTGGACCCTGACTTACTTAGGAAACCTCTCACTTCGCTTACACTTGGACAAGCATGAGAAAAATTTGTACTAAACATTGATCAATATGCATTTAGCAACACATACGTAGGACATGCACCTTTTATTGAATAATCCCAACCTAGACGCCAGCTGAGTCACATTATTAGAACCTAGCATGATATATCTATGAAAGAGTTTTTATGATCAAATCAACAAAATAAAGCCAGCAAGCAATCTGTAACACCTCGAATTTTGAGGTATTTCTCACAGTTTATCTGTCGATTTTCTTCTCTAAAATAATCTTGGGTGTTTTGTTCTTATAGTTTTGTATAGGGGAGAGAGTTTATTTATTGGAGGGAACAAAGAAATTTAGAAAAGAAAATAGAAAAGTATGGATAATTATGATATAATAATAATATTAAATTATTATTAGTATTGTTATTATTATAGTTATTTTTTTTTAAATTTTCTTAAAAAAAAAAAGGTTGAAGTCACGCGCCCCCCCTTTCTACTTCTTCTTCTTCCTCTCACCCTAGCTGGCCGCCTCCCCTATCTTTCTTTTTCCTTTTCTTTTTTGTTCAGATCTGCATTCGACCACTGATCATCCTAGTCTCATATGGAAGTTGAACGTCATTGTCATTGGTTGGTGCCACCGGCATCGCGTCCCCTCTCATCTTGTCGTTCGACTGCGTCTCTTCTTCGTTCGCACAGTAGGAGCCTCATTCCGCGCTGTCAACCATCTCACCTTCTCCCTCCATTTAGTTCGACATCAAGTCGACTAAGTTGCGCCGCTTCTTTCGCCCGTCGCTTAGCAAGACCGATCGACCCCTGTTATTCTTTAAGTTGCCTCCTCTGCCACTCAAAGCCGCGCGACCCTCCATCTTCTAGCCGGAGTTTGTCAAGTCGGCATTTGCCCATTCTTTGTAAGTTGGAGCCCGATCTGAAACCGATTTTACCTTTCAATTGAACCGTTCACAGTTTTGTTTTGCTTGCTACCATTTGGTTTATCTTGTACTGTCGTTTCTGTCTCGTCACGAATAGTTGAGGTTTTTGGTGAATGTTTTTAATAACCAATATTGTTGGGTTAGTAAATTGATTGAAATTATTTCTTGAAGTTGCAAATCATGGACATCGCCTAACTCCCTTGAATTTCGAACGAGTTGGGTTGGGGTCAACTCTCCACTTTTTGGGTAAGTTGTGAAAATTATATAGAACGGATTTTACGATGAAATTGGTTGTGGAAGTGATCGATTTCTATTTACCTATTTTTAGGTTGTTTTCGCAAACTTAGGTTCAATCAAGGGGTTAGAGTAAAGTTAAGGTAAGGGTTCCTACTACTGGACTCAATGATGAAATTGAGATGTATTGTCTGTATGGATCTCGCTAAACTGAGATGGACTGACTAATATGCAAATTTATATTTGATGACTATTTAGCTGTATGAATTTTATTGAACTAAGATGGATTGACTAATATGTAAACTCGGTTATGATGACTAAACTGAGAACCTTGAATTGATTAAATTGTGGGTTGTTAACTGTTATGTTAGGGCATAGGTAGTGTCATGTAGGTTGGATTGACGAACTAAATTGAATTGACTGAACTAAGGTGAGCGATGCTTATGTATAAGTTTATTCGTTTGAGGAACCGTTCTGATAATGTTTGATTATGTGTTGGATTGCATAAAATTGACCGTAAATGTGTTGAACTGAAAGAATGAAATGATGGTAGCTTGACTTGTAAATCTTTTTGGCTGATTAAAAATGCTAGATTGGACTGAGGGAAAATTGTTAACTTTATTTATAGGGTAGCGTGCCTTGCAGGTGTCCTTCGAGATCACCACCTATTGTGCATCCTTCGGGAGCACTAGACTTAGATGTGCCTCCTGCAGAGCACTAGATTGATATATGTGTCCTTCAGGGCATTAGACTGATTATGTGTATTCCTACGGGATCACAAGACTGTTAAAGTGCAGGGCATCCCCAATAGGAAGTTAACAGTTTTATTTTTCCCCTAACGGGACCAGTAGTGGGTCTCTTACTGAGTATGTTTATACTCACCCTTTTATGTTAAACTTTTAAGGCAAAGGTAACATGAGGGCAGACCGACGAGGGATAAGAAGGAGCCGTGATTGCCATTATAGAAATGTCCTTCAAATTGCTTCTGCTTTATATTTTTGGTTTTTTCTTAGTAATTGAGAATGTTTTGGGTTTCACGATTGAACGACTTCTATTTTCTTGAACTTTCTTTATTATCGATACTTTTAAACATTTCAAAATTTTATTTGAAATAGGGCTCGAATAAAAACTCTTTAATGTTGTTAAATATTTTTATTTATTTAAATTATAAAGTCTTATAAAATCCATAGGAGAAAATGGAATTCAGTCACAACTCTCTGCACCTAGTACGCCTCAACAGAACGGTGTATCAGAAAGAAGAAACTGAACCTTGTTGGACATGGTTCACTCTATGATGAGCTTTGCTCAATTTCCAGATTCTTTTGGGGATATGCTTTAGAGATTGTCTATATTTTGAATAATGTTCCCTCTAAAAGTGTTTCAGCAAAACCTTATGAGCTTTGGAAAGGGCGTAAAGGAAGTTTACGTCACTTTAGAATTTGGGGATGCCCGACACATGTGTTGGTACAAAATCCTAAGAAATTAGAACATCGTTCAAAATTATGCCTATTTGTAAGTTACCCAAAGGAATCAAGGGGTGGTCTCTTCTACGATCCTCAAGATAATAAAGTATTTGTTTCGACAAATGCTACATTCTTGGAGGAAGACCACATCAAGAATCATCAACCGCGCAGTAAACTAGTATTAAGTGAGATTTCTACAAATGCTACAGATATACCTAGTTCATCAACTAAAGTAGTTGATAAAACTTGTAAGTCTGGTCAATCACATCCTTCTCAAGAGTTGAGAGAGCCTCGACGTAGTGGAAGGGTTGTTCATCAGGCTGATTGCTACATGGGTTTAACAGAAACTCAACTCGTCATACCTGATGATGCCATAGAGGATCCATTAACCTATAAACAGGCAATGAATGATGTAGATAGTGACCAATGGATCAAAGCCATGAACCTTGAAATGGAGTCTATGTACTTCAATTCTGTCTGGACTCTTGTAGATCAACCAAATGATATAAAACCTATTGGTTGTAAATGGATCTACAAAAGAAAACAAGATCAAGCTGGTAAAGTATAGACTTTTAAGGCTCGACTTGTGGCGAAAGGTTATAGCCAAAGAGAGGGAGTAGACTATGAAGAAACTTTCTTTCCAGTTGTTATGCTCAAGTCGATTAGAATACTCTTGTCCATCGCCACCTTTTATGATTATGCAATTAATTTGGCAGATGGATGTCAAGACAACATTTTGAATGGTAATCTTGAGGAGAGTATCTATATGATTCAACTAGAGGGGTTTATAGAACAAGGTCAAGAACAAAAAGTTTGTAAGCTTCAAAAATCCATTTATGGTTTGAAGCAAGCATCTAGATCTTGGAATATAAGATTTGATACTGCGATTAAATCTTATGGCTTTGAGCAGAATGTTGATGAACCTTGTGTTTACAAAAGAGTTTTCAATTCCATTGTAGCATTCCTAGTTCTATATGTCGATGATATTCTACTCATTGGGAATGATGTGAATAATCTTAACAACGTCAAGAAATGGCTATCTACGCAATTTCAAACGAAAGATTTAGGAGATGCACAACATGTTCTCGGGATCCAAGTTGTTCGAAACCGTAAAAACAAAACACTGGCCATGTCTCAAGCGTCTTATATAAACAAAATGTTGTCTAGATATAAGATGCATAATTCAAAAAGGGATTTGTTGCCATACAGATATGGAATTCAATTGTCAAAGGAACAATGTTCTAAGACACTTCAAGAAGTTGAGGATATGAGAAATATTTCCTATGCTTCCGCTGTTGGGAGTTTGATGTATGCAATGTTATGTACTAGACCTGACATTTGCTACTCAGTAGGGATATTCAGTAGGTATCAGTCCAATCCTGGACGTGATCACTGGACAGCTGTTAAGAATATTCTAAAATATCTTAGAAGAACAAAAGACTACATGCTCGTGTATGGAACTAAGGATTTGATCCTTACTGGATATACTAATTCTGATTTCCAAACTGATAAAGATGCTAGAAAGTCTACATCAGGATCAGTATTCACTCTAAATGGAGGAGCAGTAGTATGGAGAAGCGTAAAGCAAACTTGTATAGCTAACTCAACAATGGAAGTTGAATACGTGGCAGCTTGCGAAGCAGCAAAGGAAGCAGTATGGCTAAGGAAATTCTTGACAGATTTGGAAGTTGTTCCAAATATGCATCTGCCAATTACTTTATATTGTGATAATAGTGGTGCAGTTGCAAACTCAAGAGAACCTAGAAGCCATAAACGGGGAAAACATGTCGAACGCAAGTACCATCTTATCAGGGAAATTGTACATCGTGGTGACGTTGTAGTAACCCAGATACCTTCTGCGAAAAATATTGCTGATCCTTTTACAAAAGCTCTCACTACTAAAGTATTTGAGGGTCACCTACAGAGTTTAGGTCTACAATATGTGTAAACTAGGACAAGTGGGAGACTTATTGGGCATATGCCCTAGTTTATTGTATTCATATGAGTAATTCTCTCATGAATAAATTCAGCTTGTTTTATCCCACTATGAGTTTAGTCCAAGTGGGAGTTTGTTGGAATTTATGTCCTAAAACTCGTAGTTTGTAATCATATTCTATTCAATAAGTCGTTATTAATACTATAATTTTAAAGAAAATAAACTAAGGTCCCAAGGCTATTGTTATGTAAACTTGAACTTTATGTAGAGACATAAACGTGGATCAAGTTCGAGTAAATAGCCTAAATAGTCTACAGTATATGAATACGGTTGGGCGCCTTATTCGGGAGATACTATTGATGCGGCCCACTTTGTAGTTTGTACAAACGATGTGATCCTAAATCGTTCATGTAGAAACATGAAAGTGGGGGCATCCTATGTAAAGAGTTTACATAATACTGGAACCATGAGATAGTCGCTTTTAGGTTATAACACCGTTAACTTTGTAAAACTGACTATTTCGTTTATAGATGTCCAATGTAACTTGATCTTAATTCTGAGCTAACTATGAGCTTCTTTTCACACGAAATTATCCTCAGATCTGCATAGGTGAGGGCAGCTCAATGGCGCTGGCCCAATAAGCCTCCCATTTCAGGGGTAAGATCGAGTGGATAGCTAAGGACATTGGGTGCAAAACGGAATTCACTCCTACCCACTCTAGGGTTAGTAGATAGGTTGTTCCCTTAAGGACTGAATCCAGGTCTTGAACAAGGGGCCCCACCCTCTCATTGGCCCGAGAGGGATTCGGTTTAAAGGTTGGACCTTAAACCAATTGTTCAATAATGGATTAGTGAGACTTAAGGAGAAAAGATATAATCTGGGGGGTAAAACGGTACTTTGACCCAGTCGAGATTATGAACAACCTGTGAAGGATTAACTTACTTATCATGGTCATATCACATGGACACAAATATATCTATAGTGAGGGGAGTGCAACTACGGGACTCTAGTGGAATGACCCGTTAGTTAACGAAGGTTGATTAACTCGGTCTAAAGAGTTTAGCCAGTTAATCTCGGATCGTTGGAGCCCATGATCTATAGGTCCATTAGGTTCTCCCGCTAGCTCATAAGAAATCAACTTAGAACATTATGATGAAATAATTTGAATTGTTCAAAATAGGTAAAGAGAGAGAAACCGATAAATATATTGGATATAGTCATCGGTTATAACTTAAGTAGAGCTTCATGTTTAAATATGAATATGTAATCATATTTGGAAGCTCGGAATTAATGAAAAAGGTAAAAGATGTTAAAAGTCAAAATGTTGACTTTTGACTTTGAAAAATCAAACTTTGACCGACTTTATATTCAAATATGATTTGAATTTTGAAAAAAATGAATGCGGATTCATACTCGGGAGATTGAAATTAGTCAAGACGGATAAAATGGTAAAAAGTCAAAATGTTGACTTTTGACTTTTTTAAATGTCAAATTACCATTTTATCTTTGGAAGAATATTGCATGTAAATAACAAATGGCTTCATGCATGTGAGACACCTACTTGGTAATATGCCAAGTGTGGAGAGTGGAAGCTCACTACATGCAAATTTTGCATGTAGTTTGCTTATAAAAGGAATGGATTGGAAATAAAAAGTGTGGTTGTTTTTTGTTAAAAATTGATTTTGGAATTTGGAATTGCAAAATCAAATCAATTTTCCTTTTTCTCTCCAAAAGTTCTCTTCACAAATTCTTCCCCCTAAATCCATCTCTCTCTATTTTCTTTACCGTTGGAGTCCCACAACTCGGTTCTAAGTTCAGAGAATAGCGGGTCAACACTAGTGGTAGTCCGATTTTGATTTCGTAAGGAGATCGTGAAGAGCACCTGAGAAGATTGCGATAATAGAAAAGCATCAAAGGTGAGTTTTCTATTAACCCTATTTTGTTTCTATTAACCCTATTTTGTTTCTTTTAGCGTTGTGATGCATGTTTATCACTAAAGTGTTTAGTTGTAATTAGAGTAAAATTTGATCATAATTCCGCTGCGCATGTCTACCGTTTCCATCATAAGAATGGTTGGATCAATTTAATTTTAATATAAATATTTATTAACTATTATCATGTTTAATCACTCGTTAATCTTCGTATTACACAACTATAATTTTGATTGTCATATCTATCTTCCTTTTTTTTACTCATCAATCTAGTAAAATGTGTCGAATAATTTTGCATATTTATAACTTTGGGTGTAGTTGCATGATTTAAAATTTTTGATGAACTGCATACTAGAGGCAAATTCTTAATAATTTAATGGTTGAATTTATGGTTAGAGGTGTAGTCCTAATTAATTTTTAAATAACTTCGCATGTAACGCCCTTAAAACAAAAAAAAAAAAAAAAAAAAAAAAGGTAATAATAAAATAATATTATTTTATTATTAAATATTATTATTATTATTATTATTATTAATAAAAAAAAAATTAATTATTATTATTATTATTATATTTTTTTTTCCCTCCCTCTCCCTCACGCACGCGACAGCCCCCCCCCATCTCTACTCCCACTGCCCTAGCCGCCGACCACCACCGCACCACAGCCGCCGTCCGTCCGGTTCGCGAAGCCTTGCTCCGCTGCGTCCGACGCCGCCCGTGTCTCCGTCGTCCCTCCGTCCGCAGCCGCAACCAAACCCAGCCGAGCCCGCCTCTGTTCGCGAAGCCCCATCGCACGCAGCCGCGAAACCCAGCCGCCCCTCTTCTTCCGTCCGACAGACGAAGCTGCCGTCCCCAGCCAAACGCCGACGCCAGATCTGCACGTCCCGCCGTTCCCCAGCTGCACGCTGACGCCGGATCTGCACATTCTGCCGGCCGCTGCCATCTGCACGCCGTCGCCTGACTCCATACGCGAAGCCCAGCCGCCGCCGCCTGCCTCCGTCTCAGATCTGTCAGCGCGTCCTTCTCCATCCAGCCGCGGATCCGACGTCCATGTTGTAACTTCATTGGTAAGGATGAAATTGATGAATTTGGGGATTTCCATTGAAAATTCGATTTGTGGATGTTGTTAAATTGACTGCTTGGATGTTCAATTTTAGGTTGGGGGTAACGCTTGAAGTCGTTGGGTTCACAACGAACAATTGTTAATTGGGGCTCGTTTTGTGAAATTTAGTAAGTTGTGAGGCGTCACTTTTGGGTGGATTTTTAATGAATGATACGTTAAAGAAAGGTATTGAGTGATTGTCTTAATGTTTAGGTTGTTGGCAAACGTGGGATTCAGTCAAGGGGCTAGAATAACGCAAAGGTAAGGGACTTTCTACTGGACTCAATAAATATTATTTGGATGTATTGACTGCATAAATCGTACCGTTGTACTGAGTAGGGATAACAATTATGATGTGTATGTTTGAATGTGAACTTGTGGTTGAATGCATGCTATGACTGTCTGGTTAAGTATATGTACAAATATAAGGATGTGGGTATGTCGGAATCTCGTAGACTTTACTTAGATAAAGTGTGGCTGAAATGGATAAATTGTTGCGTAAACCAAATGAAGGATATACAACTATGGTAGTGTTGTTATGAATGGAAGGGATATCATGGTTGCGCCGTTGTAGACTAAGGTGAATGTTATGGTTATTTATGTTGATGACTGATGTATGGATATAATGATGACTGAGGTATGGATATGTTTTGATTGTCTCTGGGCGAAATTAGGATGATATGGTTGTTGAGGTTAAATTGGAAGTTTATGTGATAAGGAAATTTGACTGTATTGAGCATGACTGTTAAGATGTTTAGAATGGACTGAGGGGATAAATTATTAGTTTCCTAGTGGATAGTTACCCTGCGGGTGTCCTTCGGGATCATCCCCTATATGTGCATCCTTCGGGAGCACTAGACTGATATGTGCATCCTTCAGGAGCACTAGACTGATATGTGCATCCTTCGAGAGCACTAGACTGATATGTGCATCCTTCGGGAGCACTAGACTAATATGTGCATCCTTCGGGAGCACTAGACTGTGACTGTGCATGGTACACCATAGAATGCTAATAATTTATTTTTCCCCTAACGGGACCAGTAGCGGGTCTCTTACTGAGTATATTAATACTCACCCTTTTTATGTTTAACTTTTCAGGCAAAGGTAACATGAGGGGCAGACCGACGAGGGACAAGAAGGACTCGTGAATTTTGCCATAGGGGTCTGTCTTTAAACTGCTTCCGCTGACGGTTTGAAAAATATTTTGATTTAACTAAGTCTAAAATAGTTAAATTTTTTTGTAAACAGTACATTGTAAATTTTGTATTTTGGAAATAGGGCCCGATTAAATTTTCCTTCGTTTTCTTACGGTTTCAACTGAATATTCTTATGTCTTTTGTCAACAACGGTTTTGGGTCAAATTGACGACTTAGACGGTCAGTTCGAAAAGTCCGGGTCGTCACATCGCATTCAACAATTGAAATGTGAAATGCAAACTAAGGTAAAATTAAATACCACGAAAGCCAAGCGATAAAAGCAAAATTTTTTTTAACATAAGACTAATATTAATATTGCTTATACAAAATGACACAAGACATAAAAGAGAACAAAATTGGCGGAAGAACAAATAAAATTCTCCTTTTTATGACCCCAAAACCCTTGGGGTATTCTTCAACAATGGTGTCTAATTTTGGGGAAGTTGAACATCTTTTACGTGGAATGGTAACTATTGGTGCTAATTCAACACAATTTTGCATTTCATTCATCATATCTATTCTTTAGGTATTGTTTTGTGTGGTGTTTTGTTGGCAGGGATGCAGGTGTGTACTGAATAGGCTCTTAAGGCAAGAACTAATGAGATTTGGGAGAACGGAAGATGAACTTTGATATATATAGAGAAATCATAGGTGACTGTAAAGGCTAAAAAAGAATTTAAATCATCATCGTTGGCAAGGTTCCAGAATGAAGGGTGGAAAAATGGTCATAATATATCTTGAGAAATTAAAGAAACAGTTGAACTTTTTACATCCCATATTTAGGCGAAAAAGTAGTTTTAAGCATGGTAAACTATTTATAGTTTTAAATTGGGGCTTTTTCAAAAATATAACAAACCGGAAAAATATTTACATAGTATAGAACAATTTTGAAAATGGAAAAAGCCCACAGTCCCACATGGAAAAAACAAAAAATGCCCTAGCCAACATGCGATTAATCGACCACACCTGCACGCACATGTAATTCTTCTTCTAAACAATCATAATATGGGATCGTGTAGGAAATGATACACGATCACGTAGGAAATGATACACAATTGTTAGTTTATAATAAACGATGGTTTTGAAAAAGCCCTAGTAAACGATCGTGTATCTCGCGAGGAGATACGCGTTGAGTGTCTAGGCGGTCATGCCTCCACATAGTCGCGTGAAGTGACATTGTGGTGGGGCGTGGCACTTGACATTTTTTAACAGTCAAGAATTATTGCTCTTAAGGGTTTTCAAACCATCCTTGAAGCCAGCTTCAAGAAAGTCGAAGTTCATGACAGTTAATAAACGTCAAGAATTATAAACGTTGACGTTTTATAAACGTCAAGTAGTATAAATGTTCATGACATGTAAAAACCGTCAAGTATGCTAATGTTAACGACATTTAAAAAATATCAAGGATGCACTTGTTTATGACATTTAAAAAACGTCAAGAATATACTTGTTTATGATATTTAAAAAACGTAAAGTCTGCTTTAGATTTATTTTAAAAAATTGTAATTTAATTATATTTTTGTTCATGTATTGCCTTTGTAATCCCTGTAGTGTGGTCCAACAATCTCATAAATATGCATGAAGATAATAATTAGATAGAATTTCAAAGCTTTAACATATACAAACATCTCACCAACTTCAAATTTTACGATAGGATCTTTATCATCTCCAACCTAATATAATAATTCCAAATTGCAAGACTAATCCAACTATGCTATTCCAAAAATTACAAGACTACAATTCTAGTTTAAGAGAAACAAACTTAATTAAAGAAGCTTGAAACTTATGACCTTGGATGATCTTGGCTTCAAATACAAACTTGGATTAATTCCACAACCTAAATCAAAATACAACAATGCCAAGTTAAAATGAGTTCACATAGCAATGTTTTATTATAAAATAGTTGCATTCCTAAAGTCACTAAAGAATAAAAAAAAAACATATAAACTGGTACTCAAGGACAAAAATGAAATAAAAATAACTTACATCAAAGATTTACACTTCAACCACATGTATTTAAGACCATCTCCCTCGAAACTAAATCCAACAATATTTACTGAGATATACACTAACCACATTGTATTCAACGTGTTTAAGAAGAATACATTAAAAAAAAAAAAGTATTTTCTTCCATACATGCATTTGCTAAGAATAGGATCATTGGCCATTTCATCAAAGAATGGGACCATTCTACTAAGAACACACTATTATTTCTTTAGTAATAGAACCAACATGAACAATAATATGTTGAACTAATGAATGTTATTGGTCATTTAAGTAACTTGAACAAAACAATAATGTAAACAACAATAGATAGTGAAGATGAAAGAGATGTGACTATTTTTTTCAGCCTCAAACAATGCTATAACTTAAAAAACTACTAAAGCTAAGCAAAAGTTTGTAAAAGTGAAAGTTAGGAGGATGAGTTTGGAAAGATATATTGAAAAGGAATAGAATGCAATAAGAAGTCCAATAAATGACACGAGGGGAAGCCCAGCTTAACTAGCAAGAGTTGGAAGTGATCCACAAATGCTCACGCTTAGCAAGAGTTGGAATAATGTGTAACAAGGAATGAGCAAGAGTTGGAAGTGATCCACAAATGCTCACGCTTAGCTTAACTACACCGTCTTCCAAAAACTTTTCAAGAACGGAATCGATCAACCACAAATAAGAACAACAACGTATTATCAAATACTTCTTCCATTATCCAGCTACAATAGAGTTTCAATGGTTAAAACTAAATTACAACATTGCAAATAATATTAAAGCTTATCAAGTTAAAAAAACATAAAAGAAACATGAGATTCAAATCAATGGAAGTGGTAAAAACAATTACTTGAAATGCTAAAATAGTCGTGCCTTTGGAGATTCTAAGCCCAAGGGAGAGAATGATTTTGAAGCTAACTTTGTCTTTAGAAACACCTTTCTTTGTATAAGCCAGAAACCTTACATCACTAAATTTAATTATTTGAGAAGATGAAGATCAATTAATTATTTGTGAAGGAAGAAGATTGGTATTATTTCCATTTGGATCTTGTAAACAAAAAGAGAGATGCATGCAACCCAACAATATCCTAAAGTATTTCTGAAGTTCATTCTAAGATAACAATAATAAAGAATTTCCTATGAATATAAAGCACAAAGGTCAAAAAGTTAAAACAAATCAATATCTTCTTGTATCTTCTTCAACAATATTAAACAAATCAATTCTTGAAGCACAAAGGTCTCAACAATAAACAAAATTTAAACTTCTTCAACAAATTCTTAAAACAAAGAGAGATCCTTTGCATTACTGAAGTTAAACCTAAATGATAAATAGGACATGACAAGAAACCACATAAATGAAATCAAACCTAATAGAAATTTCCAAAACAAATGATTTTAGGGAACAAATTAGGATTTTAGGACAAAATTTAAATCTAGCTTAAATAATAGTCATACCCAAAGAGCTACGGGTGGCAGCGGCATTGGAGGATAGAGGCGACACGAGAAGAGACGAGGCATAGAGGCGACACGAGAAGAGACGAGGCAGGGGACAAGGATGGTGGTGGTGGTTCGTTCTCGGTTGCTTTCCCTTCTTCATAGAATATGTGAAATACAGATGTGCAAAGGGATTTTAAAGGCACACTACCAACACATCCCAACATGCATCGGGCATTCCCCCAACTGTCGACGCTCTATTGGAGGTATTGGTAGTTCTCCAACAACTCCCGAAGCTTTTACGAGTGTCGTAAGAAGTTTTCATCTATGTTTTGACAAAATCAGTTTTTAAATGGTTTCTTTTCACCCAACGCCTAATGTTATGCATCGGGAGTTTGTGTCCTATCTTCCAACACCTACACAACATGACGTCAAGAGATGCTACCTGCTTTTCATAATAGCATCTACCTTTTCATATAAATTCTTGGCGTTTTAAAAATGTCAAGAATTTAATAGATACTACTTCATGTTTTAAAACCGTCAAGTAAAAGTACATAGCACTTGATGTTTTTTAATCATCAAGAAAGGTTCCAAAGTGAAAAACTTTCCAAAAATTCGCCCCACTTCCTCTTTTTCATAAATATTCTTAACATTTTCAAAATGTTAAGAAAACAATAGATATTACTTACGTTTTTAAAACGTTAAGAAAGTACATATCATTCGACGAAGTTTAGAAAACATCAAGAAAGTTAAAAATTGGCCCACATTGGTTTTTTTTTAAAAAAATTCTTTACGTTTTATCTTTGAAATCATTCATTTTTTTACATTTTTTCCAAAAACAGTCATGTGTTTAAAATCACAAATGTCAAGAGAGTCCCTTGTTCTAGTACTGAGACATAAACATGAGTCAAGTTTCAGTATGTAGTCTAGATGGTCTATAATATATGAATAAGGTTAGACACCTTATTCAACCTTATTCTGGTAACACTATATGGATGCGGTCCAAAGTTTCAGAGACATGAAAGCGAGGACATCCTATGTAAAGAGTTTATATAACAACCTAAACTCTTAAACTAAGTTGAGGTCATTACTAAATAACAAAGAACAAAAGACACTTTCTTGAATACATATCAAAATTGCATTCAAGAAGGTTTAATTCGAACAAAATATTTTGAAAAAGTCATCAAAACCTTAAACGGTGCCAATGAAAAAAGATTAAATGTCAAATACACAAACGCTCCAAACTTCATATTCGCTGTAAAGATCTTTGTTTCATAAACCTTTCTTTTAGTCAAACATTCAAGGCAAGAATTAACTTTGGGAAAATCCTTTTTAACTTAATTCTACGAAGATTAATGAAGCAATTGTTTTTTAATTCATTAGTCACATGCTTCCCCATGAAGTTTCAGGAATCAATAATTAAAAAAATGAAGAAATAAAATTTTAAAATAGTAAAACTGTTTTTTAAATGAAGAAATTGATTATAATTTTGATAGAAAATCCTTGTTCGACCTCTGCTTACCTATGAAACCTCTCGCTTTGCTTATACTTGGGTAAGCATGAGAAAAATTTGTACTAAACGTTGATCAATATGCATTTAGCCATGCATAGGTAGGACATGCACCTTTTATCGCATAATTCCAAGCTAGACGTCAACTGAGTTGCATCATTATAACCTAGCATTACATATCTACGAAAGAGTTTTTATAAACAAATCAACAAATCAACAAAATAAGCCAACAAGCAATCACTTAAACATGATCCACTTGTATGCCTCCACATACATGTTTAGGTTACAGAAGATAACTTTGGATGTTAATTTATTGGTTTTGCATGTTAATGCAAATAAATGTTAAATAAAATAAAATATTTTTATTTTATTAGATAAATAAAATGCTTGTATAATACATTTACAAACTACAAGACCACGAGATTTAGGGCACCAATTCACAAAATCCAATTGAACGTCAAATTTAAATAAATTAACACCCAATAAAACTTAGTCTTAAAATAAAATTTTAATGTAAATATTTATGAACTATTATCATGTTTAATCACTCGTTAATCTTCGTATTACTCAATTATAATTTTGGTTGTCATATCTGTCTTCGTTTTTTTAATCATCAATCTAGTAAAATGTGTCGAATAATTTTGCATATTTATAACTTTGGGTGTAGTTACATTTTTTAAAATTTTCGATGAACTGCATACTAGGGGCAATTTCTTGATAATTTAAAGGTTGAATTTATGGTTAGAGGTGTACTCCTAATTAATTTCTAAATAACTTTGCATTCATCAATTGAAAGGAGAAATGCAAACTAAGGTAAAATTGAATACCACGAAAGCCAAGCGATAAAAGCAAATATTTTTTTAACATAAGACTAATATTAATATTCCCTATACAAAATGACATAAGACATAAAAGAAAACAAAATTGGCGGAAGAACAAATAAAATTCTCCTTTTTAAGACCCCAAAACCCTTGGGGTATTCTTCAACAATGGTGTCTAATTTTTGGGAACTTGAACACCTTTTACGTGGAAGGGTAACTATTGGTGCTAATTCAACACAATTTTGCATTCCATTCACCATATCTATTCTTTAGGTATTGTTTCGTGTGGTCTTTTGTTGGCAGAGATGCAGGTGTGTACCGGATAGTCTCTTAAGGCAAGAACTAATGAGATTTGGGAGAATGGAAAACAAACTTTGATATATAGAGAGAAATCATAGGTGACTGTAAAGGCTAAAAGAGAATTAAAATCATCATTGTTGGCAAGATTCCAAAATGAAGGGTGGAAAAATTGTCATAATATCTCTTGAGAAATTAAAGAAACAGTTAAGGATTTTACAACCCATATTTGGGGGAAAGTAGTTTTAAGCATGGTATGCTATTTGTAGTTTTAAATTGAGATTTTTCAAAAATATAATAGGTAGTTTTAAACATGGTAAATGATCCTAATATGTGATCGTATAGGTAGTATCAAAACCAGCCATATGCGCACGTGTAATTCTTTTTCTAAATGAATCATGATACGCGATCGCGTAGGAAATGATACAAGTGATACATGATCGCGTGGAAAATGATACACGATCAAGTAGGAAATGTTACATGATCACATAGGAAATGATACACAATTATTAGCTCATAATAAACGCTGGTTTTGAAAAAACCCTAGCAAACAATCGTGTATCTCGCGAGGAGATACGCGTTGAGTGTCTAGGCGGTCATGCCTCCATACAGTCGCGTGAAGTGACCTTGGGGTGGGGCGTGACACTTTATAAATCATCATTTTAAAAATTTGATATGAAATCAACATTTTAAAACGAATAGAATATAATACCTTTTGTGTTTATATGGAGGATATTTTAGTTTTCTCATTAAATATCAAAAACATTTCAAACATATCAATAATTTAACGGACACCATAAAAAGAAATGATTTGAATAGTTTGAATTATTTAAAAGAAAATGAGTATGTTTCATTTATAATTTAATTTTATGTTTTTTTTTTCTAATTTTATAATGGATTTCTAAATTGTTAAGTGTCAATTGATAACAAATTAGTTTATTTATTTTTTTACCTATTTTTAAAAAAATGAATATATTTGGAATCTTGAGTTTTATAATTTAAAAACATCTATAAAAAATGTTAACAAGAAGTTAAAAACAGGAAAATTAAAAAATATGTTTTAAAAAATGGTTTTCCTTTTCATAAATAAATGCGTTTTCTTTTGCATAAAGGCAATTATGTATATAAAGCTATGGTTTCCTTTCCCCTTTCCATAGTCCAACAAGAAGACATCATATCATCTTTTACAGCTTCTTTCTTTCTTTTTCATTCTTTACTTCCCCACCTTTTACATGAAATTAAAGGGTAATTGATATCCAAAATATTTTCTTATGTTCACACTTCGTTTCCACCTCAATTCTTTTAAATATTTATCGAGTTCTGTAGTGAAAAGTATTTCATTCACATGTAACTAATATATCCTTTCTCAACAGAATAATTGATCTTAAAATTTTGAGTATCATAAACAAAACAAAAATTGTCTTAACAAAATTGAGTTCACGTTGAGTCTAAATTATTTGTTTCTCTTGTTTTCTTACTCTCTACAATAAAGCTATTTTCTTGCATTTTATTGCTACGTGAGGTTTTGTTATTTTATTCTTTTGATTTGTGATTAATTCGTGCGTATAAAATAGTGATATTGTATTTAGCTATAAATCGACAAAAAAAAAAAAATCCGTCGACAGTGTGGTCGAAAGAAAAATGTCAGGAGTTGAAATACTAAATCAACAAGTAGAAGACGGACAAATTAATTGCACAACTACCAAAAGTGTATAGACGCCATTGACAGTTAATATATCTCCTCACGTCTATATTATACCTTCGAGAGTGTGTCGGCTGATGTTATTTATTGGCAGGCTAACACTATAGATATTCACAAAAATGACCAAATAATTCCCGTTGAATCTTCCGACGACTCCGTCGGGAGGTTAAGTATCTTCCGATGACATCTCCCTATAGTTCTAACTCGTCTGAAGTTTTTTTTGAGCTTATTAAATTTTCTTTTAATTGTCTTCATATAACCTAATATTCCAACAATTAAGTTTATCAAGCAAAAATATGGAGAATAATTAATATTGAAATAATGAACATTAGTCTTCCATAACACAACATTTTAAAGAAAGAAAACATAATAGTGGATATATCCTCCCTTAAATATTGATAGTTTCACAAAAAGTACATAGGTGTTTCACTTGAGTCTCTTGTTGTGACACCAAAGCAAACTTTAAATGCACCTTCAAATCTTCAACATGATCTAAAACGACGTTAAGTTGCACAATTTGCACAATTAGTTATTAAAATTTGAAAACATTATGTGAACAAAGCAATAAATCAAACTCGACAAGAAAAAACAACAACCAATTTTATATCCAAATTAAGCAACTTATCAAATTTAACACGTTCAAAGATTATATTGAAACCAATTGACAAAGCAATAACCTTAACTAAACTTCAAACGAAACTTTCCAAGGGTGTTACCATTTATTTTGCAAAGTTGACTCCATTTTCTAGCTTACCTCAAAAGAATGTTTCTAAGATCAGCTTTGAGAGAGATTTCTAAGAGGGATCTCAGGATTTGAAAGGTTTTTGATACTCCTTACTCTTAATAACATCAATCGGTGTAGTCATCGTCTCCATTTTGTTACGCTCTTTTTAAAAAAAATTGTTAATTATAGATTCGATAATGTGCAGCCAAATCTTTGAACACTTTCATAAAAAGATTTGTGTCAATTGTTTCTACTATCCGTGTGAATTTATATCCATGATAAACATAAATAGTAGTCTAGCTATTTATATCTATACAAATAGATTGTGATATTTTATTATATTTGAAGTATGCTTAATTTTCCTCACTAAACATATATTATTTTTGTTTTTAACAACTAAAATAAAGGACATATTTAAAAAATAATAAATGGAGGGACCTCAATTTTTCTAATTTTTCTTTATACATCCAAATCATGGCCAAGCTTCAGTCTTCTTCTTTTTGTTTCTTTTTAGAAGAAACATATTAAACCTTTTAAATGTGTATATATACAGAGAGCATTGTCATTTTGAAATTGTTTATTGTTTGCCTTCCATTAGCATGGGTTTATTGTTGTATGAATTACAAGTAGTGATGATGTGCTACTTCTTTCTTCTCTTTCGTTTCGGCCAGCTCTCTAATAATTCAGTTATTGTGAATTCCCATCATCATGATGTTGATGATCATGTACTTTGTGATCCTAAACAAAGTTTAGCATTACTTGAATTCAAGAATGCCTTTTCCCAAATGAACCCATTCCGAAAATACCTATGTAACCATGGGCAAGCTTATTTTCGAACTTCCACATGGAATAAGAACACAGATTGCTGCATGTCATGGGACGGCGTGGAGTGTGACGACGAAGGAGATGGCCATGTTGTTGGTCTTCATCTTGGCTGCAGTTTTCTCCAAGGAATTCTCCATCCCAACAGCACCATTTTCACCCTCTCCCACCTCAAAACCTTGGATCTCTCTGGCAATGATTTTTCAGGCTCTCCATTTTCACCTCAATTTGGAATGCTTACTAACTTGAGAGTTTTGGATCTTTCTGGGTCTTCCTTCCAAGGCCATGTTCCATTACAAATATCTCATTTGTCTAAATTAGTTTCTCTTAATCTTTCTGCTAACTATCTCACTTTTTCAAATGTGGTTATGAATCAACTTGTTCATAACCTAACCAATTTGACTAATTTTAAGCTTGCACTTACAAATCTTTATGGCATTAAACCCACTTCTTTCAACAATCTCTCTCTCTCTCTAGCGTCTCTTGATCTTTCTTTATCTAAGTTGTCTGGAAATTTTCCAGACCACATTCTTAGTTTACCAAATTTGAACTTTTTGAAACTTTATAATAACCCTGAGTTGAGTGGACATCTACCCATGTCTAATTGGAGTAAATCTCTTCAGATTTTGGATCTTTCTCAAACTAATTTTTCAGGAGGGATTCCCAACTCCATTAGTGAAGCCAAGGCTTTGAGTTACTTACGTCTTAGTAACTGCAATTTCAATGGTGAAATTCCTAATTTGCAAAGTCATTCTAATGCTTTCATGGGTCAATTAGTAACCAATTTTGTTTTCAACATCACCCAACAAATTTCATCTTCTAATTATAATTCATTTACAAATGTATGTTCAGATATTATCCTTCCAAACCTTGTTCATTTGAGCTTGGAATTTAACTCGTTCACTGGTGTCATACCTTCTTGGATATATTCATTGCCTAACTTAAATCACTTGGATCTCTCCAGTAACCAATTCTCTAGTTTCATTAGAGATTTTAGATCCAACTCATTAGAGTTTCTTGATTTAAGTTCTAACAACTTGCAAGGTGAAATCTCAAAGTCTATTTATAGGCAATTCAATCTTACAAACTTAATATTGGATTACAATAATTTAAGTGGGATTTTGAATATGGACATGTTGTTGAGAATCACAAGTCTGCGTGACCTTTCGGTTTCCAATAATAGGCAACTTTCAATACTCTCAACCATTGCTACCTCCTCCAATCTTACATTCATCAGTATGAAATTCCTCAATTTAAAAAAAATTCCCTACTTTTTGAGAAATCAAAAGAACTTGGAGTTTCTAGAACTTTCCTACAATCAAATTATAAGAAAAATTCCCAAGTGGTTTTCTGAATTGGATGGTTTGAGAGACCTGGATCTATCTTATAATTTATTGTCCTCAGGAATAGAGGTGCTCCTCGCTATGCCCAATCTGAAGAGAGTTGGTCTTGATCACAACTTGTTTAAGCAGCTACCTGTTCCCATGTTGTTGCCATCAATAATGGAAACATTCAGTGTTTCAAATAACAAGGTTAGTGGAAATGTCCATCCTTCAATATGCCAAGCCACCAACCTTACTTACCTTGATTTGTCTAATAACAGCTTGAGTGGTGAACTACCATCTTGTCTTTCAAACCTCACTAATCTATGCTATTTGATATTGAAAAGCAACAACTTTTCTGGAGTTATTCCCATACCAACAACAAGTATTGAATACTATATTGCTTCAGAAAATCACTTCATTGGACAAATCCCTCGTTCAATTTGCTTTGCATATAACCTTAAAATCCTAAGTTTGGCCAATAATCGAATGAGTGGAGGAACAATTCCATCATGTCTTCCGAATATTACTTCTCTTACGATTTTGGATTTAAAAGGTAACAACTTTAGTGGTACAATTCCAACATTTTTTTCCAGAGAATGTCAACTGAGGAGCCTTGATTTGAGTCACAACCAAATACAACGGGAATTGCCACAATCATTGTTGAACTGTGAAAATCTTCAAGTTCTTGATCTCGGTTATAACAACATAACAGGTTATGTAATTCTTACTTAATAAACCCAAAAATATATATTCATACCTCACCTAAATTTCATCTCTTTTATTTATTATTTAATCACATTAATTAAATATCACACACATATATGTTTGACTATATAGTTCTTTTTTCTTGTATAATTTAAATAGATCGATCACAATATACCTAAAATATAATTCTATTAATATTCTATTTTAACAGGTTACTTTCCTTGCTGGTTAAAAGCTGCTTTGAATTTGCAAGTTCTCATCCTTCGATCCAATCGATTTTATGGTCATATCAACAATTCCTTCCACAAAGACTCTTTTTCAAACCTACGAATTATTGATCTCTCTCACAACTGTTTCATTGGACCATTGCCATCCAATTTATTTAACAACTTGAGAGCCATCATGCAAGTAGAAAACCAAAAGCACAGTAACTCTTTTCTTGGGATATCTTACTATAAAGTTTCAATTGTGATATCAATGAAAGGGTTGGAACAGAGGTTATTGGAAACTATTCTTTTGATATTGAGAACTATTGATTTCTCCAGTAATGATTTTAGTGGAGAGATACCAAAGGAAATTGGAATGTTGAGGTCTTTAGTAGGTTTAAACCTTTCACATAATAAGTTTAAAGGAGAGATTCCTACATCACTTGGCAATTTGAACAATTTGGAATGGTTGGATCTTTCTTCAAATGAATTGTGTGGTAACATTCCTTCTCAGTTGGTTGGGCTTACATTTTTGTCCCATTTGAATCTCTCCCATAATCAGCTATCAGGACCAATTCCTAAAGGCAAACAATTTGATACTTTTTGGAATTCATCCTACTTTGGAAACCTTGGGCTCTGTGGGTTTCCTCTAACAAAGTGTGATACAAATCAAAAGGACCACAAAACTCAAATGTTAGATGAAGATGAAGAAGACGCCCGTTTGGAAAAAGGGATTTGGGTGAAAGCTGTGTTCATTGGGTATGGTTGTGGGATTGTATTTGGAATATTTATTGGATATCTTGTTTTTCATTATAGAAAACCTGTGTGGATTGTGTCAATAGTGGAACCCAAAAGAGCTCAAAAGAACCAACTATTTACAAGGCGTCGCAGGCCTAGGAAAAGAAATGGCTAGGCATTTTTGTTATTTATGACAGCTTTAAGTTTCTTGGGAAGCAGTTGATAGTTTTTTTTACAATTTAAGTGGGTAAACATTCTATTGCTTTACATGTTTTTTGTGTAGATTTTATCTTAAAATTCAAATGTTTATATAGAAGGTACGACGAAATTAAAAGATCACCTTCTAACCTCTGAAAATATAGTCAACATTTTTAATTATTTTAGAAATAAGGACATGCTGAAGCCCAATTATTTTAAATTTTTTTCCAATAATTATTTAAAATTTTGTTAAAACCTAACATTTATAAATATGGATACAAATTGGGATTGGGTCTCAAGTATAATATTTTTTCATATAAGAAACAGAGAAATTGGGTCACAAGTTTAATTGAAATGAACTTGAAACACTATTATAAGCAGTTTCTAAAAATGATCAGCAAGGTAGCTTTTAATTTCCCACATTCGTATACTTGCATTGAACATACTAATTCAATTAATGTCCTTGTTACGAGAGAGCAGAAGAAGATATGCATTTAATATTTGGGAAGTGAAGAAATGAAACTTCATATGAATAAACATAGCTGATGTGATGTTCTACTTAATTTCTTCTAATATAATAATATTACACAATGCATAACTTTGTCCGATACCATTGTGCTCCATTTGCGTCTGGCTTTATTATAACATGACATGCCAATACAATCTTTCCACCCAACAGTTATGCCCATATGTGCACTTCATGGATTGCAACTACCTCCTCCATCAAAAACTCGAGGATGCTTCTAAGCATTTGAATTGTTGTGCACAGCACAATTTGAGAGAAACGAGGGTGCATGTAAGGATCAAGAATCTTTTATTCAGTTTATGTCTGTTATTAAGTCAGGACTAAAGTAGACTCAAAATTCAGGATTTGAGAAGGGAAAAAACGCTTGAAATGTGGAGAAAAGCTCCATTTTCTCATCCCACCTCAGCACCATGAGTATTTTAAAACAATTAATAAAAAGAAAGAGGTACATACATAATTATAACAATTCTTTTCTATAACATGGCTGTCAAGCTTAGCTTACATACACCTTAAGTACTATTTTTACAGAACTATCGTCTTAGACTAGAGTACTAGATTCTCAAGGTAACAAGTAGGATATTGGAGTTGTCAAGAAATTCACTTCATTTTCTTCAAGTCTTTCCTTATTCATACATGACTTTTACTGACCAATAACCACTCGACCAATCCATAATGGTTTTATTTAAAACAAAGCAAATGTATATATATCATATATGCAAGTATACACATACAGTAATAGGCTTCTAGTTAGCATGTTATATATATATATATATATATATACACACACACACGCACTAATAATAAAGATTAACTTGTCGGTAGAAGATAGACCAGAATCTACTGGTCAGAGAATCAGAAGCAAGGCTTCTAGGTCTTATTTTCTCTTGATATGCTATCATTACAAATGAAAAACATATAGGTTAGCTTCCATATTATTTTCCTTACATAATATCACGGTATTAACAATATCATAAAATAAGCATTGACGAAGAAATACTTTCAAATAATCATCCCCACAATACTTTTTTCACGCATCAAGTTTACAAACACAACATTAACTATTTATGGAAGTCATCCATAAAACCTTTCCTCTATTGACTATAGATTCAAGGATATTCTACCTATAAGAAATTATCGTAAACAACATTGTTACAAAGATATTTGTTTGGGTTTAAGACGAATCCCTCGCAACATTTATTCATAATTAGTAAACAACCACAGAAAACAATCTGCAATAAATAACAACTTAGAAATCACGTCGAATCTTGTTTTATCACTCAAACATATACTTAGACTCAACTCCTTCCGTCTCTGATGTTAGACTCCTCTTCTCGCCTAGCGGTTTCCTTGACCAACCATTTAGCATTCTGAATTTCCTTCTTTTCATTTTCTTTTGAAGTTCAACTTTTCCGAACAAAAACTCCCTTTTCCTTTTGGCCTTTGGCCCTTTTTATAGGGTCCTCCCCATTCAAAGGTCGCTTTAATACTTTACATGTGTCTCATTGCCGATTTGTCTTGCCATGCAACCAACCCTAAACCCTAAAGGCAATAAAAATTAAAGGGGTGAGAGATTGACTTTTTTCAGAGCTATTAGAGCATGATCCTTAGGTAGACAACCCAATTGTTGTTCGTCAAACGACGAGTTGTCATTGCTCCAACACTCATCGTTGCCTCACCAACGTTCACCCCAGGAGAGGATAAATAGTAGTGGAAGTATTAACTTATGAGGAAATACACCAAACAACTTTTGGCTAGAGGGGAAGAAAGACCCCAGGCTAGGGAGAAAGGGGGAGATCAAATAAGTTTTTTTAATTTTTGGGTTTTTTTACATAGTGGCAAAATAGACTTTCATCTTGCTTTTGTCCTAAAACTTTACTTTGTTTTCAAACTCAATCCTAAAACTTTCTAACCCCTCTAAAATTGGCCTAGTTTTGCAATTCCCTAGAAGTTTGAACTTAAATAAATAATTAAAAATAGTAAAGACAATTAAATAAAATTTTAAAAATATTGCAACCGTGGATTCGGTCCACCACTTTGGTCATACCATTTGACCAAACTTAAGCACGCATTGATATGGCTAGCCATGTATTAAGTACATGACTTTGCTCTTTAACTCTATTTTTATTCATTCTTTTTTTTTAAAAAAAAAAAAAAAGTCTTTTTAAGTACACCTTGGTTGGGTGTATTTGAACTTTGGACCTCTTGCTTTGGGAACATACAGATCAGTTAAGTTAAGCTCATGTTGGCTTTATTTATTATTTTTCATCTATCCCATTTTTGTCATTAATTTGGAAAACAACATTATTCTTGAACTTTATCCCTCAAAATATAATTCATTCGAAATACAAATTGAATAAGGGCTTAGGGCTTAGAGTTTAGGATTTATTGATGTTTAACCATTCGTGGATTTGATCAGATGCAAAAGTAATTTTAAATTGAATTAAAAATTTGTTTCTTCAACTTTTAGGTAGAAATTCGACTGAACAAAATTTCTAATTAATATGTGAGGTCCTAATTCAAAAAGAGGGAGTCCTCTTGAAGAGGAGCATTGCTGAGAAGTTTCCTCGAATAAGTATAAGTACGGGACATCTTGCGATGAAGGATGCAATAAGAAATCAGGCAACACGAAAAGAAATGTTGAGTTAAGTTCTATCCGGTTAAGGTAAGCGACACAATGAAAATAGCTGGCTCGGAAGAAGAATGTGTTAAATGCCAAGTAGCAATACGAGAAGAGGTACCTACGCTTAAGGGAGTTAGGCAAGAAGTAGGTGTTCTGTTAACAAGACTAGACGACTCTCTTAGGAAAATAAATGTTTGTTGCTTCCCGAGAAGATAAAGAGAGTTAACGTTTTAAAGAGTTTGGCTTTCTAAGGAGAAAAGGTTGGCGTCTGAAGGAAACGTCCAATCGCCGCTAGCATTTTAGCCTACATGTCGATTTGGGTTTGTTGTAAGGTGTAGTGAATCGGTAAGAAAACACGTGTAAAGCTTGGAAATGGCCCATGGATGTGAAATGCCACTAGAAATAAGGCCAAAAGGCCAAAGGAAGTTTTTGAAAGTATTAGATTTTCTTGTGAAAATGATGAGAGGAAGCTCTGAATGTTGAACAGTCGCTTGAGAAGACCTTTGGGCACCGACAGTTGGGCAAGAGGAGAAAGTCAAAAGCATAGAAGGAAGGAGTTGAGGCTAAGTATTGTTGTGAGTGATCGTTATAAATACGCAAATATTGTGAGTGAACCTTTTAATGATCGAATGTTGTTAGTGACAAAACAGTTTCGAAAGTGATTTTTAAACCATTGTTCATGTTTAAATGTTTCCTATGCTCAAATATGAGTTTATGAATAATGTTTGTGAATAAAACCATTCTGAGGAACGAGTATTTCTATTCGATTGAATGGTTGTTTATAAGAGAATCAGTGATACCTTATGGTCTTCATTTTGAAAAGAAATGTTTTATAAATGCAGTGTTTCACATATTCTTCGTAACCTCATGTTTGTGCTTATTATATGACTTTGCTATTTCTGTGATAATCTATGATAGGATTAAGCTGTGAGCTAATACTCATTTAGGATTAATCGTGTGATTTTTGCATTGTGGTATGGTGTGATCTATCGCAAGACGCTGGTGGAAATCCCATGTAACTCGCATGATGCTGGTCAAGTGTGAACTCCAGGTCTCGACAAGGGAAGAATCCTAGGTCGGAGCAAGCTGTAATGAAATCTTGACGCTAGACACTAGTTGGATGTGAATCCCAGGTCCAAACAAGGAATGATATATGAGACACTAATAGAATGTGAATCCCAGGTCTGAGGAATGATTGAACATGATGAGAAGCTAGTTGAGTGTGAATCCTAGGCCCGAGAAAAGATTTAATGTGACGAGACGCTAGTGGAAATCCTTGGTAACTCACGTGATGCTAGTTGAATGTGAATTCTAGGTCTAGAGCCAAGGGAGAATATTAGGTCCCAGTGATGAGTTGAATCGAGTGTTAGCTTGAGCGCGTGGAAATTATTTGTGCTTTGGTGATGGTTATTGTGGTTTGATGCGATTGAGAACTATATGTTGTAATTTGATCTTGTTATTATTTATTATCTGAATCATGTTATTCTTCCCAAAAGTTTTTCTCAAATTCACCACTCACTAAGTCCTTTTGACTTACACTTGAAGTCTTCCTCTCCTCAGGTTATCAGGCGTTGAAGCCAAGTACATGACGGTTTTCAGGCATGAAAGTCAAGTTACGAAGGGAAGAAAGGGTTGTTATGTAAGCTTATGCGGCATGCTAGCCATGTCATCTTATCTCGCGTCTAAGGAACCAATTGGAAAGCGTACGTGTTGCTCCTTAGTGCAAATGGCTCAGCTCGGAAGGAAAGTGAGTGCAACATCTAAGTTAGTAAGGTCAAGCCTGGAGAGCCAGAGAGTCGATGAGCTGAGTCAGAAAAAGGTAGACCTAAACATTGTCCGTAAAGTTTAGAGAAGGACAAAGTGCAGCCTAACACCTTTAGATACCCTATCTCAAGAAGCAGCATTTAGTGGCGAAGAAAGAATAGAAATCTAATACTCCTAAACACCTTAGTGCGAAGAGCGGCATCTTGGTTGAAGAAGGACATGAAAATCAGCTTTGGTTTTATTTTATGCAAGAAAGAAAAGGAATGTATTTGTAATTTGAGAACCCTGTGTAAAGTGTTAAGTTAATAAAGAAAGAAAGTTTATTATTTTATTTCATTGTATTTTATCTTTTGTGCTTAATTGCATAGAAGCTAAAGTGGGTTAGAGCTAAGTGTTAAGCGCTAGGTCAAGGAGCTAAGTTCAAGAGTTGTTTTTTGCTGCAAAGTGTTGGGAATGTCTCTAAGGTTCAAGCAAATAACTTCGCGAAGAGACAAGTGAAGGGAGTTGTTCCGCTCATTAGGCATTCATGCGTCATCTCACATAGAGGTACGTGATGGATGTATAGGTGGTACGCCCACATCTAATCACAAGGAGTGTCCGTTGAGGTGGGGCGTGACATAATATGTTTCTAAGGCTTACTTGTTTCATAGTTTTTTTCATGGATCTACAAAATTTCATTTATTAAAACTCTTATTATTTAAAGACTTTACAACTCTGATATGGTTTTTTTTAATTACTATTAATTTTAATTAATTATTAAACGTAAATATATTTAGACTTTACAATTTTCAACTAATATTTTATTTTGTGGGTAAATTTACAAAATATAACAAAATTAAAGTGCTAAATATTTATGGCCCATATAACAATTTAGAAAATTTCATGAAGCTCAATTACTTTTTCATAAATTTCATGTTTGCTCTTACTGGTTTTGATTATTACGGGACAATCTTTCGGTTCTTTTTTCTTCTTCTTCTTTGTCATCTATTCTTCTCCTCTTCATATTATTAATTTCTTCATATTATTTCTTCTCTTTCTTCATATTTTCACTTCTTCTTATTCGCGATTTTTTTATTTTTCTCTTCCATAATTTTTTTCTTCTTCTTCATCTCTCATCTTCTTTTTTTCTTATTGGTACTAGATCTAAACGATTGTATATCAATATCTAAACAGTTGGTTTTCTATTCCAGATAGATATAGATAGAACACTATTATTAATAAATCTTTTAGATTTGGTACAAGATCGTTTAGACTAGATACAATGATACAAGATCCTTTAGACTAATATAAAGGTACAAGATCGTTTAGACTAGGTACAAAATCGTTTTTTCACATGTGTGTGACCGATTAATCGCAAATGTATTTTTATTATTTCACGTTGTGGGTTTTATAGGATTTTTCCTTTTACAAAACAGTTATATACTGTGTAAATATTTTCCTACTTTGTTCTGTTTTTTAAAAAACCCCTATTTTATGTTATCCTTGTCGTGGTATAAAATTTCAGTTGAAATCTTGAAATTTATTTCGAGGGTTCGAGACGTAGATAAGGGAAATTTTTGTTTTTGCCTACATTTTGACGAAATTTTAAAAAATATTTTGAGTATTTTTTACTTTAATCTTCCCCATTTCAGCAAAATTGCGATAAAATTTCGACATTTTGAAAAATTTCGATAAAATTTCGATTTTTTTAACTAGATACGTTAGCTTAGTTTAATATTTTCGTTTTTGTGATCTTTATTCTATACAATTTTATAGCTTCACACATCAAAATCATTTTTGAGAAGGGATGAATCAGGAAACTTTTATGAACTACTAATTTTCTAATTTCCACATTTTTCTCAAATTTCATATTTCTTTTCAACCCAAAACAAATTTGAGAAAACTACATAAAAAATAAAAATAAAATAAAATAAATAAAAAGTGCCTACATTTACTTTTAAGCTCATTAAAACTTTTCATTAATTTTTCATAACACTTCGCCTCAAAAATTGAATTAATGTGAGTTTTTTTTTTCCTTCTACTATTCAAAACTTTCATAATTTTCCTATCATTTCTTCTAAAAAAAAATATTCCTAAACATTTACAAATATAACAAAATATCACCGTTTGTTTGGGATAGAGAGTGTAAAGACAGCGATAGACTACTATCTATTTCTATTTGTACTCTGCTTGTGACGTATGATAGACATAGATAGTAATTTATCATAAATAAGACTGTTATATTTTACTTTATTTTACTATATTTAAAATTTATTTACTAATTAAGTTTCTTCCATTTAATTAAGTAATTATTTAATTTTGATTTCAACTTACAAATTGATAAATTAAGCTCCTTCCATTTAATTAAGTAAGTATTTAATTTTGATTTCTATGTACAAATTAGTAAATTAAGTTTCTTCCATTTAATTAAGTAATTATTTAATTTTGATTTCTATGTACAAATTGGTAAATTGAAAAAAAAAATTAATTAAGTTATTTCATACATATTCCAATACAAACATTTAAAACAAATACATTCAAATCTCATATATTTAAATTATATACCCATGGAAGAATATGTAGGATGCAAATGACTCAAATATTTAATGGTATACCTAATAAGATTAGAAGTATCTAATTGATCCTTGTAGATTCAATTTTATGTCTTAATAAGCTATAAAGATCACATATTTGTTAAAAAAAAATGAATGGATCTAACATTAAATTTAAAATTGTGTTTAATCAGAAAATATTTGATAAGCTTTTAAGACATATTTTGAGAAAAATTGAGTATGTGCAAAAGTGAAATTTAACGATATGAAAACCACTGTCAAACACTTTGATTGACCAATAAATTATTGGATGGAAAGCAAAAGAAAGAGAAGACAGAAAAACGAATGCCGACATGTGAAGACAAGAATGAAAAAAAAGACTAACAATCGGACAAATTGTTTACTCGGACCCACCACTTTTGAAACCCCCAAACAATTCTCAACTTTCCTCCATCAATGTCAAACCAACCATCACCAATTACATACTCTTTCTTTCTTATTTTCCTTTTATTCCTAACCTCTTTAATCTTCTGTTTCAATCCTTCAACTTTCACATATTTTGTTTTAGTTCTCCTTATCAATACTTATAGCTTTTCATCAATCGTTTAATATACGTACCTTCCAGATATCTGTCTATATAGATGAACATGAGTTGCTAACGGTATTATGCACTGTTATGAGCTAGAATAGAATGTTTCAAAATTATAACCAAAACTTCTACCACAGCCATTACCTATTCCTATTCGTTCATTGTTAGAAAATGTATTTCTTATTCGTTCCTTTGGTTTTGAGTTAGACCAAAATTTCCTATTCAACTATTCCTTTGTAATATGTGCAACTCTTTTGTATTTACAGTGCATTGTGGACATTTATATCTATTCACAAGTAAAATGGTGTAAAAGAATCTGACCCATTTTCATTAGGAAGTGTGAGTTCTTGAAGCAGCACTGTGCATCCTATCGAGTATGCCAGTAGCCTTTCTCTTTGCCCTTGAATTACCAATCTTTGAAAGTTCCAAGATCGTCTCATATTTATTTTCATCCTCCTGGATCTTCCTTAATTGGCTTTGATCAGTTGTACAAATTGCAAAGAGTATCGATGCACAATTTTCTTTGATGCGTTGGGACTCAGTTTCCCTTATGATCCTCAGCATACAAGGCACTGCATCAAACTTGCACATCTCGTCAACAGCCTTCATATCGGTGCAAAGAAGTGCAAGTATCAAAATCAACTTATCGACCAATAATAAGCTTCGGCCGATGTTTCGAAAAATGGCGGCAACTACTCCACTGCCAACTGCCTTCTCTCTGTTTTCGACAGTGGTACAGAGGTTGTAGATTGCTGACCCAGCATCTCTTATCACTCCAGGATGGGCATAGTCTAAAAGTGAAATCAGATGCTTGAAAATTCCTATTTTTCCCATCGTTATCTTATTTGCCTCATTGAAAGATAATGAGTAAATAGCTGCAACTGCATTTGCTGTCAACTCAATACTTCCGTGCTGTAAAGATTCAATCAGCAAAGGAAGGACCAACGGGTTCTCCGCTACATGTTTCTTGTTATCATCAAAAACTGAGATATTGAGAATAGTGGTAATCAAATCCTCTAGAATATCAGGATGGAGATCAACTTTGCCAATTGAGACCAGAGGATGCAATAATCTCTCAACGGACCCCGGGAGCTTTGCAAAAAGGGCTCGAAATTCATGGCTCCATCTTGTTGTCTCTCTCAACTCCTTTGCAGCTTCTTTTTTAACTGTTAGTGATGAAGACAACAACCTCTCAAGCAATGCATCTAAATGGGACTCGGTTACATTGTCGACTTCTTCCTCATAACTAAGCCTTGGAAGTTCAAGTCTGTTATCCAGGCACCATTGCGAGATCATCGACCTAAGCAGACGATTTGGGGTAAGAGTCATGTCGGTAAGGACTTCCTTGGTTTGAGGACATGTATTGTGGCCTTCATGGAACCACTTTTCGATGAAGAACCGATCATATGTCTAGAATTCCAAACCATGTTTCAAGAACATTAAACACAAAATCAAACTGCAACACACACACACAACAATTCACAGAGAATTTTTCTTAAAAAACCAGTAGATTATTATATCTATCCAACCTTTCATACATATTTGTAACAACTTCCCTCATAAAATTAACACAAGACCCAATCACTGAAATTAGACATTGGGTTAGAGAACATAGATTCATTATATTTAAACAGGTTTTTAGACAGAAAAGAAAGTAATATAAGAGGCAATGCAAATTTACATATCGTTGCAAAAAAGAAGAAGTTAACTTTATGAAACAAAGAAACTTCAATCATTAAAATTAGACACTAGAGAGCCATAGGAGAAACGAATATCATCTTTGTTCTTTTTTTTCGAAAAGACTAAAAAATCGTAATGATGAACAAAAAAGAACAGAGGCTACATAAAATTTAAAAAGAAAACAGAGGCAACAGAGACAAATTCATGGTAGTAACAACACAATCTGGAAACAAAAAGATATTATGAAGGCCCAAGACAATTGGAAAGAAAAAGAAATGATACGAGGAGAAAAATCACAAACCTGACCGGTAATCAAGAGAACAGGGTCTTTCATGAGGTCGCCGGAAATCGGACACCGGAACCTGTCGGGGAAAATGAGAGTGTTACTGCCAGAACAGCCGGTGGATTCTTGGGAGGAAGGGGCAGTCATTAAAGAGAATTTCAAAGCAGTCAATATCTGAATAGCTTCGTCGGCGGCGGAGGAATCGAAATCTTCTTCTTGGATGATTCTATAAAGAACTTGTTTGAGATGTTTCTTGAGGAGGTCCATGGCCATGTGGATTCGTAAAGAAACTGAAATTTGAAGAGAAAATGGAAATGGGTTAAAGGGATTTTGGAATTATCAAGTGATAGTGAAAAAACAGGGAATTGGACGGAATTTGCGGAGAGAGTATGAGTTTGAGAGAGAGAGAGAGAGAGAGACCAAAGGATTCTCAATTCTGACTTTCCCCCACTCGTTTTTTATTGCCTGACACGTCTGCCTAAATCATCATTCTTTTTGCCACATCAGCGTCCTTTTTCATTTTCCAAATTGAATTTATTCAAAAAATTTATATATTCAAATTTGAGTCCCATTTATTACCCACACAAACTAAGAAGGTTCTAAAAAAAAAAAGTGGGTTAAGTCACATAGTATTAAAGAAACAAGCTTTTGATACCAAATTTTGGTCAAGTAAAATTCCAACTAACCTTCTGTTTCTTTGCATGTATGCATTTAAAGTCATGCGATTGTGAATATATGGAATTAAAACTCTAAGTATGTGACTAAGTTAGGCGACTAGGTCAAGGTCAAGCTATAAAAGAGACAATACAAGACATTTACTTATGTGTTGTTTAATTATATGGATCTGCCAATTGCATACAGGTTTTTCTCTCTCTGGTCCAAGTATAAGCGATAAAAGAGATTTTTTTTTATAAGTCAGGCTCAAACATAGAGAACTTTTTGTTTCTTTTAATCATAACCGTAAATTGGTTTCATGCGGTATCTATACAGTGTTGTTGTATTGATAGTATTATCTAATTTATATATTATTATGAACACTACATGTGATGTGAAAGAGAGGAATGGAGATGAATAATATGTGTGCATTTGAAGTCAATTTGTGTAAGGCAAGAATATGGAAGGAATGTTCAATGTGATGTGGAACAAAAGGTAAATGGTTCATTGAGGCAATACAAAGCACCTGCCAATTTCATGATGAATGCAAACATCCTCTTGGAGCTTTCTCCATACTTGCTCGCCTTTCGAAATGCAAATTCTTAAAATTATCATATGGTTTTTATCTAATATGTTTGGTCGCATTATTTATAATTCATCTTATATTAAGGCAAGCAACCTCTCGGTGCCTTGTTGCTACATACACATGAGGTTCAAAATACAAATACAACACAAATAAATATTACAAATGAAAATAAATCAAGACTCAGAACACGATCTCTTGAGTTCATCGGCTCCATTTATGCCTATTACAAAACTGGGGGGAATGAGATTTGGATTTTTTACAACTTTCACTCTAAGCTCTCACATAAAACACAAAGAAAAAAAGGTAGGGATGAAGTTGAACTTTTAGTTTTAGCAGATTCTCACACACTTTAAAATGAAGGATATAAGCTTGTATTTATAGGCGTGAACCGATGGTACATCACATGGTCTGATGCGCCATTAATTTCTTGACCTCTGAATCATTGTTATGAGGCACCGAAGACGTCTTTTCACTATTTATCTAACAATCTCTCATCAACAATTCTTGCCTTCTAGTGATTCATATCATCTAGCATCATTGTTTTTCATGTTTGGTTGGTTGATGTGAGCATAGATCGAATGTGTAACTCATTTCACTCATCCGCTTATTTTCGCTATAAACTTGCATTAAGACAATAAAAATCATGATAAACAAGTGTTTTACCCTATGCTACTTGCATAATGCATATATCATAGTCCAACCTATTTTATTACGCATTATCCTTCTTTATATAGCATTTATGTTTCATTATTCTATACAAAAGGCTATAATAACTTGTATTTCTACAAGTTTACTAAACACTAACAATTTAATTTGTAATTTGAAAAAGAGAGGGTATGCAAACAAATAAAATTGTTTTGATGCTTAAGCTAGAAAGAAAATAATATGATTGAAAAGAAGTTGGAAGTCAAAATTACCTCATATGAAATCATTGTGGTGTATTTATAACAAATTTAATATAAGATTTATCTTTGTCCAACTAGGATTAAGGTTAGGATAAGAGTTTACTAATACTAGATATGATATATTCTCTCAAGTTGAATTGGTCAAGGCATGTAAAATGAAGAAGGCCAACCTTGGCCTCATCCTGGCTCATCCTTGCCTGAGGAGCTTGGTTTGGGCTTTTAACGTATACCATCATCTTTTCACGTCAAATAGGTCATAGTTTAGCAATTACTAACTCAGTCAAAGTTCTTTTCTTTCTTTCAGCTTTTTCATTCATTTCAAGAGAATAAGGTACAAATTTTTCATGTATTATTATTCCTTTTAAGTTATAAAACTCATTAAAAGCAACTGAATTGTATTCAATTCCTTTATCACTATGAAGTTTCTTAACCCTTTTATTAAACAGGTTTTCTACTTCAGTTACAAACACTTTAAACATGTCAAAAGTATCACTTTTATTTTTAAGCAAGTAAATAAAAGTAAAATTAGAACAATCTTCTATAAAGGTTACAAAATACCTTTTACTATTTGGGCTTTTTCAAAAATAGAAAAAATTGACAAACTATCTACACTCCGTAGAACAAAGCCTAAAGACAAAATTCATTACAGTTAATTTTTTTATGAAGTGTAAATATTTTGTTAAATGTTCTATTTTTAACAATTTTTCTTTACTATTACTAGGCAACATGCCATCGAATTCACATACATCCAAATGAACTCATTCTAGAGGCTCAGTTACCCTAGTTACAAATTTATGCGAAATCTTAGTTATCTTGACTACAATATGCACAATTTTAAAATTCATGGAAAGATAACTTAGGAATCAGGTTTAACATACTCATGTTGCTAATTATCTTTTATTTATGTGTGATAAAGCCTAGCATGCCAAATATTAAAAGAAGACAACATGTAAGAAGAAGATAATTTCTTATTCATTTCTAAGTTCTGTTTAAACATGTCATCAATTGCATATCTCTTCCCACAAAAACATTGTTTTTAATTAAGGTAAAGAGATCTAATGTTATTATGTAAGTGAAGCCCGCTTTGTTGAGGAGATAGCCTGATACCAGGTTCTTCAGGAGAGTATAGGACTTCCGTTAAGATGAGTTGTCTTGCCAGATGTGAACTTCAACTCCACTACCCCAATGCTAGTTACTTTTGGTTGTGTGGTGATCCCTTAGAAGAATATTTTTATCTTTAGTTTCATTATATTTCTAAACAGACTAAGATTAGACCCCCCCGATCACATTTATCTCTATCATAGTTACTAAATCCTCTTCTATCAGGTTTTTCTACACAACAAGACATTTTCGTTTCTACAATTTCTAGCTAGGTGTCCAGTTTATTACAATTATATCAGACAATATATCTACTGTACTTCTGGACTGAGGTTTATGAGAATTCTTCTAGTTGTTGGGACCTTAGTTCTGAACCTTCATTTTGTTTCCTTTTGATTCCAGGTTTGATTTTAAAATAGCGAACTTCTTCTTGGGGACAACGTGTTCACTTCCTTGTTTTGGTCATGCTTACGAGCTTCCTCTTCAATCCTCAATCGAGTGATTAGACTCTTCAGTGAGAACTCCTTCGTCTTGTGTCTTAGAGTATTCTTAAAATCCCTCCACAATGAAGGTAACTTGTCAATAATAACAGCAACTTGAAACTGTTCATTAAGTGGCATACCTTCAGTAATTATTTCATAAGCAATTTTTTGCAACTTGTGTGATTAGGCCCCTACAAATCTATCGTTAGTCATTTCGTATCGTAAATAACAACTTATTGCATACTTCTTGGATCTGAGCTCTTCGATGTCATACTTCTTTTGCAATGCATCCCAGACTTCTTTCATGATGAACATGGTATTGTAGTAGTCATAAAGCTCATCAGTAAGTCCATTCAAAATTAGATTCTTACATATGAAGTATGACTCTATCTATGCAACATGGTTCAAATCTCCTCCTTAGTTTGATTTTCAGTTGGAACTAACGGTGTGAGACCAATGTGTTTAGATCAGAAGTGTTAGAAATTTTAGTTTAATGTGTAATAGACATTTTAAGAAGAAGCTTGCGTTTTAAAAGTTTGCCTTAAGTTTGGGCGAGAAAAGAAGGTATTACGCGTTTAAAGGACTTTTAGGCGTTTTGGGAAGCCTATGTGATATGAAGCCAGGCAAGAAGATGTCAAATCTTATTTAACATGGTTTTACGAGTAAGATTAAGGATTATGTAGGGTTTAGTGAAATATAAAACTTACACGTGTAACGATGTAAGTAGGAGCTGGCAAAATTTTGAGAAGCTTAAGGATGACTAATTGGTTATGGGGTTCTGTTTGAACTGGGGACTTGGAGTTAGTAGTTTCACATTTGTATAATGTGATTGCAATACGACACCAAGTAGGTTCACTGCACTTAAAATTCTCACCATATCTTTCTGTATTGTGCGATTAAATCTATGCAATAGGTCATGGGACATGATCATGGCATGTGAAATGCTCACTATATCCCTCTTGATCGCGTAAGAGTTAAGTCCTTGTTGATTACAAGTTTTCTACTGTTAGCCCAAGTGCAAGCTAAACGGTAGGTTTACCTGGGTGATCCAAGGTCAAACATAGAGGGAATTGTTTCTAGACATAAATTCTAGGGGTCTACTCATCGGTTAGGCATTATGATGATTGCGGTAAAAGAATATATAAAAAGAATTGAAACTATTTACTGGTACCTAGAGACTCATGCACAAGGGAATAAATTATGGCAAGATGAAAAATTGAGCGAACTAACTTGTGTTAAGAAGGAGGTGAAGGAATGTCTCATGTTATCAAACAAATAAGCTATATGACCACCTCACTGCGTATAACTCACCAAACTATCTTATGTTTAATGCATGCTCCTCTCGAAGTCATTGAACGCAACACTTGGTTTTTCTCTCAGAATCTAAATGACTAAGATTGGATAAATGGTTTATATCTGGTAATACTTATTTATTCTACATAGAGTACTTCGCATTTAAGGACAACAACTTCTTGGCGTCTTAGTCCATACTTGTTTGCCTTTGGGATATAAATGAAGGAATTCCTCTCACAAGGTTGAGAAAAAACTTCCTTAATATTGTTAGCCACATCCTTGCTACTTACCCTCTCAGGCAGTTGGCGACATACACTGGCCAAGTATAGAATGTTGCTCAACTAACGCATTAAGCGGTATAAGTACGTATTACTTAATGAGAATGCATCATAGACCTAAACTACAAATAACATAAAGACATATGAACAGTAGAGGTATGGATGGATTGAAAAGTACAACATATACATTGTATTCAAGGATGAAGGCCTTCGACCATTATACAATATAATCGAGTACAATGTAAAAAAATAATAAAATGAAAAGAGTAGGAAAATGAAATACAAGTTAGGGGGACTGGGAGATGAACTCTTCTCCTCTCAAACTCTAAGATTTTGCATTACAATCTAATCGAAAAAGATGAAGAAGTGTTGTACATTCGGTGGTTAGGCTAATCCCTACCACTGACTCTCTAGATTTTGGCTCATACAAGATCCAAATTGGCTCATGCAGGCCCTCTTGCACCTGTTCGGGCGTTCTTGTGCTCATTCAAGCTCTCTTTTTGTGATGGGGATCAAGTACTTTTATAGATAACTTTAAGCGGAAAACTTCTATTCCTTTGATCTTGTCAACGCCGTTTTTGATCTTATGAAGTCACATCATTCCAACTATCATTTTTGTCTAATAGTGAGCTTTCCTCCCATTATGACATGGTTCCTCGTCTGGAAATCGCAAGGTGAGTTTCCCATCGTGTGGCCTATGCGCGAGATGTTCTTTGTGATTTGCTTCATTCTTCTTGTCCACTTATTCTACGTTTAAACATGATAATCGCGTAAACAGGCGTGATACTTATGTAAGATGTATTTCTAAATACTTATGTACTTACAACGTAAGTCACATGCTTTGATCATCTTCTCATGCGTTTTGACCTCATTCTTCTAATATAAGAGGTTATGATAACGGGTATTTAAACATGATATCACTAATCTGGTTAAAGAGCAGTATAAATATTGTGAGACCCATTTCTAATTTGAGTAAGAAAGTAAAATTCGGTTAAGTATTAAGAAGTTGGTGTTTGAATAAATTCGTGGAAATGATTAATTGATAAAATCTTTTATGGTTAAGTATACGTTTTTGCGATTAAGTGGGTAGTTCGCGAAAGAAGTTGTGCAATAAGAAGAGAAAAAGTCTTCGCGTAAGTTAAGAAGTGAAAGTTTTGACAGTGTTAGACTAGGCGTTTTGGGTGGTCTTCATGAGAAGAACTAAGTGTTTTTCAGAGAAGAAGTCTGCGAGGAAGCCTTGAAGTTTAAGTTCTCGATAAGAGTTCTATGCGAGTAAGAGTCTATGTGAGTAAGAGTTGGTTAGTTCACGTGGAAGGTTTCTTATTGTAAAAATATAACCACGCGATAAGGTTATTCACAAGAAATGTTAAGTGGTTGAAGTTATTTGCGGTTTGGGTTAGGCAGAAAGCAAGGTCTAGTGAAGAAAATATCAAAAATGACTTGACAGGGGGTAAGATTAAGGATTTAAGCATGGCTAGGTTGAATATTAAATTTACATGTGTAAAGTTTGAAGCAGGAGCTGACGAACTAAAAAGAGTTTATGCATGACTAAGTTAGTTTAGCCACGCGAGAAGATGCTTGCGAGAAAAAGAAGAAGGACTTCTTTAGTAAAGTTTAGTGAGTGCTTTTCTCTCAAATGAATTTATGTTAAAAAATTTATAATGATTTCTCTTTACTGATTTAAAAGAAAAATTCAAATGAAAATGTTTCAAAGAGATTTCTATGAAAAGTTATGTTTTCAAGCATGATTTATAATGTTAAAGCTCAATTTGATTATTATGATTTCAATACTAAATGGTTTTCAAACCATTAGTTGTTTCTTTGAGATGATGCTCACTTTTATGTGCACAAAAAGAGTCAAGGCCACCATGGGGTGTACGGGCTACATGGTGATAAGAAACTGGCTTATGCGTTGAAAAGAGTGTATAAAGCTTAGCGGTCTGAGCAACAAGGATGAATCTATATATTCTCGGATGTTGTTGATACAATAGTCTAAACGCGAGGTAATGAGACCAAGCGTAGAGAACGATTTGGGATCCTTGGCGAAATAAAAGGATTTGTTAAGCATAAAGAAAGGTTTATGCGAAATGAAATGATTTATGTCAATATGTTTAAATAATTTGATGTTGTTTTTGCGAAATGATTGTGAAAAGGTATATACTGTGAAAGGTTTTCATAAAACCTCACTAAGTCTTTTAGACTTACGTTTTAAAAATTTATCTTTCAGAATCAAGCATTTAGGCCAAGTAGAGAAGAATGTTGAAGGATTTGCGCCGAGGTGATTCAAGGCGTTTTGGAAATGCTTAAGCATTGATTATTTGGTCAAAGTATTGTAATAATGTATGAAACGCATGTTATTAATAAAGTGTATGTTTTGGTTTGTATTTATTTTGCTTGGCGTTACATTAATCATCGTTGCGTTTTGAGTGTTGTTAATAGTTTAAAAGAAGTCGAGAATAAAATTTGCAATAAGAAAATTTCAAGGTTGTAACTAACTCGCATCCTTTTCCCACTGCTTCGATGTTTTGGTCTCAGTGCGGTTTGGGGTGTGACAAATGTAGCTGAAGAGGATTAAAAAGTCTGTTGGTTTTCTAAAAATTCGCCTAAGTGTTGAAGCTGTGAAGGAAGCTCTAGGTGAGAAGAAGAGGTGAAGTCAGACGGTTAATTTAAAGGAAATCAAGTGTTGTGAGTAATTTTGAAATATGTTCTGTACTTTAAGCTTTGTTATAATTTTATGTTGTTTTGTAATGATGTTTTATACATGAATATTTCAAAAGAAGGCTTATGTTTAATGAAGTTACATGTTGTTTAGGAATATGAAAATGTGTTTCAAACTATTAGTCTTATGTCTATCATTAAGCTAATGTTTTGTGAACATAAGAGTTTAGGCAGACATGTTGAAAAGACCTACATGGTGGAATGAAGTCACCTAATGCATAAAAGATGTGCATTGTGTTAGGCGGCCTAAGCAATAATGACGAATGAGTCATAGGAGACTTTCGAATGCTGATGATGAAAAGACCATCGCAATAGTCTAAACACAGGGCAATGAGTCTTCGTGTTGGGAATGGCTATTCTCTCGACGAGAATGATAAAGGCCGACTAATGTGTGTTATGCACTGATGTTATTATAAAACAAGGCGGTGAGCTTGTTTTTTTACTAAAGTGTTATGTTTATGAAATGTGTTTCTAAAAGGTATTCTTAAAACTTCCTCACTAAGTTTTTTGACTTATGTTTTAAGTTTTCCCTTCTCAGGTGACAAGGCGTTCAAGTCAGGTAAGAAGGGGCATTATGTTCGTTGGGTGAGAAGGCTTGGCGTGATGCTTAGTTTTAAGTTGTTATATTTTGTATCAAGGAAGTTGTAAAGTATTTTACATATGCTGAATAGCTTAAGTTAATAAAAGAAGTGGTTTAAGGTTTTTTTTTTTTCTGCTGTGTTATGATGTTCTTGTCTCGTAATAGTTAAACTTTATGGTATTAAGATGTCGAGTAGACTAGGCAATAAGATCAAATTTCAAAGACTTAATCTAAATCACGTTTTTTTTTGCTTTACTTTATGTTGTAATGGGTAGTTTGCAGATCACGGCGTGACAGACGGTTCTATAGTAGTGCAAGCTGTGGCAACCTTTTTCAAGGTTAGAAAGAACAACACATTTTGTTTCCAGCACTTGAATGAGCTCCTTCGAAGCAGAATGATCGGTTGAGATCTCAAGTCATTGTGTCACCTTGATTTATACTAACAATCTAGCATAGGAAACATTTTAAAGTTGTTGTAGCACTTTGGTGGAGCTAAGCGTCATAGTAAGAAAAAAACCTGCAAAATGGAAGCACGTTAATAAACTGGTTGAGTAGTGGATCTCGCTTTCTTTAAGATGTTTCACGACTTTGCTTGAATGTGCAAACAAATATTACGTGTCTCGTATTCCCCAAGATAAAACAACCTCATTCGTCGATAAAAACTGCACTAGAACCAACCGGTACACCAACACTCAATAGATACTCAATTGCTCAAAAAACTAAAAAGCATAAGAGACTAGAGTAGACAGAAAGAAGAGAACTCAAAAGAGAAATAAGAGAGCTTAGAATTTCGGTGGTATATCAAATGAGAAGAGAAGGTAGGTATACATAGTTGATAAGGGAGACTTTCAACTGTAAGAAAATTTATGAGAGTAAAAAATGATATGATATTATGATAGTAAAAATCGGTTCAACAAAATTAAATATGTAATTGAATCACCCTGTCGAATGGCTTGTTCTCCCCGGTCGGAATAGGCAGGTAAATTCCTTCCCTTAGAACCGTACTTGAGAGTTTCCTACCTCAATCGTTTTGGAAAAATTCAAAATAAATTTTTAGCAAAAAGTATTAATTTATTCCTCCTCAATATCTTCAAACTCACTTTTGACTATCTACTCTCTTCTTCCAAAACTTGGATATCCCTTGGAGCTGAAACCCATAAATGAAAATGTGGGTATTTGATGAGGCTTACACACGTTACTTTCTTAGCTACGTGGAATCCCATCTTAGAATAAAATAATATTATATTTTTGCTTTTTAAAAAATTTTCATTAACATCTCTTTCTTGAGATGGACAGAGATTCAATGAAAAGCAAAAATAAATTAGAAGAAAACAAAATGGAAAAGGTGTAGCTTTGTGAAACTTGAATCGGGTCACTGAGAAAACCCTAAGGTCACATGAAGAAGAAGACGAAGTCGAATGAAGTTTTTTCAGGTTGCAATGTCACAAATAGAAGATTCTTGGAAGCTAAGGTTTTTCTTTTTTTTTTTTTGTTGTTTTGAACTGAGGAAAGGGGTTTGTTTGAAGTTAAAGATCACAAGAAGATGGTTTTTACTGTGTAATTTCTTTATTGCAAACTCACGAGAAGAAGAAGTTGAAATGGTGAACACTGATTGCAAGCTTAGAAGAAGAAAGTGGTGAATTTCGTTGCAAGCTCACGAGAAGAAGAAGACGAAAAAGGATAAAACAAATTTGAATAATTCTGAGGGCAAAGTAGTAAATTTACCCAATGGGTTCTCCCCCTTAAAGTCTGCCACGTTACAAATATTGTTCAAAAGTAGATTTAAAAAAAGGAGGTTAGTTTTGAATTGGATAAATATTTTTTTGCTTCTAAAGGGAAAACTACCAAATGTTTAATTAGTGTTAATCTGCTAATACACTCATGTCTAACTTTAAACATTTACTTATTGATGTGTGATGCATTATTCTAAGTCTTAACTTATACATGATAGTCTTTGATACACCTAAACTATTATACTTATAAAATTGAAAAATTCATGTTTTACTCCTGTCAGTTACTGTTAGATATACTATTGATACACTTAATATTATTTTTAAATATTTATTGATTGATGTTTAATAATCTCATGTCTTATATATATGATAAACGGCAAACACCCACAGGGAAGAAAAACCACATTTGCAATTTTAACCACTTTATATAATGCCAAAAAAACTTAACAATAATGCTTTGATTTAGATAACAAAATACTAAGGAGGGGTAAAAAAGGTTAATTTTTATAACCAAATTTTTATAACCAACCTATTTCACTTGTCTTCATTTAATTATTTTCATGTACGTATTTAGATTTGTTTATGTGAATCAACACAAATTTTCAATTAAATTTTGTCGGCACAATTTGATAAAATCCCATAAATAATAATCGTAATTTATCAGAATCTTATCAAATGAGAAAACTAAACCTAATTTTCATCCATAAGTTTAGCAACAAAAGCCTATATTAATAATCTCACCTCAAAGGAATGAAAAAACTGACTACATTATACATGAATTACTCATTGTCATAAACTAAGAAGAAACACCATGCATATAAAATCACAATCCTCTAATTAATAATTAATACTCATATGTTATCATTATAATTAGTACCATGTTCTAAGATTGCAAGAAGTGCTTTCTTAATACCTTCATCGCTAGAATATCCATGGCCAGAAGGAACTCTAACAACCAAATCTTGCAATGTAAGATTCTTCAAATTCCACATACTCCCATGTTCAACCTTCAACTCCAAATCTCTAAGCGCTTCCATTAATTTCGCCACAGCATAACTCAAATTCCTACTCTCAACTCTAATAACAGCCCGATCTCCACCAATAATCTTCACATCGATCTCAATTCCCCTCTCTCGCCGATCTCTCGAACTAGCTTCTTCCTCCATTTCATTTTCATCAACACCATTCTTCTTCTTCCTCTTCTCCTTCAAAACCCGAGATTCCATCTCCGAGATCTTCATTTCCAACTCGTTAATATACGACACGGCGTCCGATAACAACGACGCTTTATCCATTCTCGAAACATTGGGAACTACAGATCGAAGTGAATTGAACCGATCATTAAGCTTCTCCCGTCTCTGCCTCTCTGCTTCCACATGGGTTGAAGGATTATTCTCTCGTTTCTTCAAACTAAACCCGAATTCGGTTCCGATTCGTTTTAATAACTCGAAATCGTGTGGGATTGAATCGGGAGAGCCCAATTCCAAAACCCCATTTGAGGTTGGGATAGAGACGAGAGTATTGATCCCCAAGGATTGGAGTTGTTTGCCTCGGTGGGTTTGTTGGAAAAACAGAGAAGGGTGGTTGAGCCAGACGACGGGGGGGGCAGTGGTGAGATCGGAGAAGGGGAAATGGGGAGAGGAAATGAGGGAGTGAGCGACGGAAGAGGGGAAAAGAGAGTGGGGGTGGAAATAAGAATGAGAAGAATAGGGAGTGGTTGTGAGATTCCAGAAAATGGCGAAGGACCAATTATGGAGTTGTGGGTTAAGGATTAAGGATTGGAGTTTGGATTGAATTGGAGAGATGGGGTCTTGCTCCATACTTTATTGTATTATTTTCTTTTTCTTTTCTTCGGGTTGCAACGAAGAGAAGAAGATATGAGACTAATGGAGGGATGAATTCGTAGTGTTTTTATGAGTGTGAATACTCATTTTTGTACGTTGTGTTTTTCTTTTTTTCTTTTTTGGAAGGAAGTGGTGACTTGTCTTATCTAATTATATATGTTTTTTTTTAAAAAAAAATGGGATGATATAGGTAGGTGGGGTTATGTTTTATGATTGATCTAGTCTAGCCCAAGATTAAAACGTGAACTTTCTATACTCCTTTCTAAGTGTAAACTCCACAAATACTCATTTGGATTTGGATTCAAACTTAATTTTTATGAAGAAAAATTTGCCATTTTTCTTTTTTGTCATGGATTAGTTATGAATTTATGTACGTTTTGAATATTTAGGCTTACTAGAATAGATTTATTTGGTCCTTAAGTTTTCAAGTTCAGTTCTCCAGTTGTCAAATTGTAGAAGGTCAAACGTGTTGGACTTATTTCACTTGAAGCCCAGCCCATTAACACATTAGGTTAATTTTCATTATAAAATTAACTAATACATTAGAAAGAAAAAAACAAGTAAATTTTGTGTGGTTCGTATTTTCACCCTTGTTGGGTATCGATTCGTGGTCCGATCAAGCTGAAATTTTAACAGTGTATTCTTGGCACGAGATTCTTCATTCTGGACAGTGGAGATTTTGTTTGGAGCTATCGACAATCAGATTCTAGTTGATAGTTGGCTACCACATATTGTGAAATCTTTCTTTTTTCTTTCATTGTTATTGTTGTTTGTTGCCGGGATTATTATTCTCCAGATACTTGCCTCTTGTTGTGACTAGGGAGAACTTTGTTGTACCCATTAAAGATTATAGGGGAGATTTTGACTTCAGTCCGTGGTTTTTTACTCCTCACGTTGAGGGGGTTTTTCCACGTTAAATTCGTTGTGTCCATATACTTTGATTATTATTATTGTTGTTGTTGAGTAGTATTCTATCAGGTTCACACAAGAGTGAGATAATTGATCCAAGTCAAAGGTGTTTATCCCAACAATCAAACCAGCATGAATGCAACATGTATGAAGGACACATAATTTGACCATCATCAATTGAACAATCTGACCCCTTCTAACATGAAGTTATAATAGTATCAGGTGTATTAAAGGATATTAGGTGTATCTGTGTATCAAATATATTAGGTGTATCAAACGTATATTAGTAACGAGGGCATTTGTGAGATTTTACATTTGTATATGTGGGCTAGACTTTGTTTTTGTCATTTTTGCAAACAATAAATTTGTGTGCTATGAACTTAATTGTTATAACTTGTTTTTCTTATAAAAGGTGAGCAATTTGGTTGTGTGTATGATGAAACAGTGATTAGATACATTCATATGTCTATTCGTAAAAAGTTGAAGGTTGAAAATGGAAACAAAGCCATTGATGCTTTCCAAGGTGGTGCTATTTCTTTTTATTTTGTTTTTATGGACATGGAAATGCCTATCATGGATGGCCTTCAGGTACAATTGTCAATTCTCCATACCATCAAAATCATTTCTACCTGATATCTTATATTTTTTTTTTATTATTCCTTAAAAACACATTTGAAATATTCTATGCTATAATTTCAAAAATTATTTTTTATTAATTTTTCAAATTTTGGTTAATTTTTTGAAAAATATGTTGGAAAGTAGGTTATAAAACAAGAAAGTTGTAGATAGAAATAATGATTGTTAGCTTATTTTTCAAATCAAAATACCAATAACAAAATAGTTATCAAATAAGGCATTTACATTGTTTTCTGGTTTTAAAAGTTATGTTTTATCTTTGTATGGTTATCAACATATTTTAAGATATATTTAATTTCATAGTAGTCGATTTTTTTTAAATAAAAGTTTTTAAAAACTAGATTTGTTTAAACGTCTTAGGTAACAACTTTATTTTTATTTTTAAATTTTGAAAAGTAAATGTATTTTCTATTAACTTCTTAAAACATTTTATATATATATTATTCCATAAGTACAAGACTTCAAAATAAGCTTTTTTTTTTTCCTTCAAAATTTGACTTAGTTTTTTAATATATATCGTTAAAAATGTATTGATAACAAATTAAAAAAAAATTAGTGGTGAAGAAGAGTGCTTGAAGATTTAATTTTAAATAATCAAAAACAAAACTTGCCTAGATTGATTTAACAAGAAAGATTTTTAGAAATAGAATAATTAGGTAAAATATTTACGGTCCATAGCAAATTTTTAACCTAAGACCAAAACAGATGGTGAATTACCAAAAATGTCCCTGAAAAGCTAAATCCCAAAAACTAATCACAATTTTTTCTTTCCATACTCGACAAACAAAATGATATCTTTCTATTAGTGATACAAATTAATATCTTTCTATCAGTGATACAAACTAATATCTTTCTATCAATAATACAAACTGATACCTATTTGTATCAAAGTTTATATATCATGGGTAGCAAAGTTTGACTTGAGTTTTCTTGACTTGAAAAGAGAGACCGAGGTTGAATTAGCTTGAAAATTATAGAGTGGTCAAGTGAGAGGATTAGAAACTACCATTAAAAAGAATGATATTGAGAGTGGATTTTTGGTCTTTTTGGCTCAATAGGGTTGAGAATATATATTAGCCCCCTTCCTGTGCACAAATAATTAAAAATCGAAGACTTGATAGCATGTAATTGATACATGGAGTTTCTTTCTATTGGCCTCTCTCAGTTCTATCATTGATAGAAAATTATCAATTTCTATCGGTGATAGACACTGACAGAGAAACGTATCAGTTTTCATCAGTGTGATAGAAACTGGTATCAATGTGTATCCATTCAATTCTATAAGAATTAATTTGAAAAAAAATATACATGGAGTTTCAATGTGGTAACTTTGGTAGACACTAATATAAAGGTGTCGATGTGTATAATTGTATAAGTTTATACACCATATGTTTCAATTCAAAGATGAATACAAACAAAGACATCGACGTGTTTTATTGATATAAATAATTTAAAAAAATAACACTCATAAATTCCAATATAAATCCATTTGGTGATACAACATAAAAATGCAACTATAATTATTACATCATTGATTAATTTGACGAAGTTTGCAAGTCCTAGAATTATGACCCTTTGCCATAACAAGTACCTACATCTTGTCGCACACAACCTAAATATGTTGACAACAATGTTAAGCATCCAAAGAATAGCAAGAGCATGAAAACGAAGAATCTCATGGAAATCCCATACTCGACAGCTACAAGATTTCAAGTTCAACTTCACTATGAATTGTTTAACACAGACCATTACATTGTATTCAAAATTGTTGATAGGATGAACCTAATAAATGAAAATAGAAAAAAAAAACTAATATTGAATAAACGTTCATTAATTGTTCTATCATAGTTTATCACTGATAGACAGTGATAGAAGTCTATCACTGATCTTTCTTTCTTCCATCAATTTTGATATATCTAAATAAAAAAAATGAAAAAAAGAAAGAACTCTTACCAAGAAACTTCCTGATTCTTCATGTTGCTTGCATAATATATTTTCAGCTCAAGAGGTTAAACTTGTTTTCATTGACAAACTAGCTTTTCTTCGATTGTTGTCCATCAGTGATAGAAAGTGATAGAGCTCTATTGCAAACTAATTTTAATTACTATATTTTCACACAGTATAATTGAAAGATAAACCCTAAATCCCACATCTTCACATAAAAAAAGAGACTAAAATTTCAAATTATATGTAAATCAGTACACACAAAAATTGAAGCCAAGGATGAACTAATTATATGTATGAATCACAGACAAATAAAAATGAACATTCTTAAAACATAAATAATTTGCAGAAAATAATCCACAAAATTTAAATTAGTTCACAAAAAAAGAAAACAGAACATCAATTAATTAAAACCTAAATATAAAAAAAAAAAGTAGCAGCAAAGAAAGAAGAACAAGAAGAAAAAAAAAAGAAAAAGAAAAAAGGAATGTCCCAAAATGAAATTGTGTTGATATGTTGGTGAGGGATGTGGAAACATGAATAAGATGAAGGAAAGACAAAAAAAATAAAAAAAGAATACCAGGATAGGAAGTTATTGCCAATGATGGATGTGGAAACACCGACTGTGGAAATACTTGCAGCAATATTTGAGACAAACGAAGAAAATGATGAGGAAAAAACAACGAAGAAGATCAGAATAAAAATAATATGGAAGAAAGAAGTTGGAATAAGAAGTCACCAAAAGAAAACGAATGAGATATTCCTCACGTGAATATTTGAATAAGTGTGCTAGGGGTATTTTTGGAATAACATAAAACTAATATATTTTCTTCAACTTTTTTGTTACAGGATAATACTTTCCTTTTTTTTTCTATTTACATAAATTTTCCATTTAATAAACTATATAACAAGGAAAAGAAACTTTTAGGTGATAAGAGAGTGAGTTTCCTTTTCAAAAACCAAAAAGCTAGAAACCAAATAATAGTTAACCATTAAGATTGGATTAGAAGAGTTTTATTTATGAAGGAATATTATTTATCTGAAAATTTGATTACAAATAATTAGTGGTAATTTAGCTATGGGAACAATTTGAAAAAGAAAATGAAAAGGCAAGGAAGGAGGTGAGAAGTATGGGAGTGAAAAGCAAAATAGTTGGAGTGAATGAACACATGGCCCGACAACTTGTGAGAAGAAAGTTGTTTTTATGGAGGCTCGTCTTCACCATTGCCTCATCAACCCATTAACCATTCAAAACCTTCAACCTCTTCTTCAACAATCTCAAAGCTAATTATTTATTTATTTATTTTGCTCCCACTTTTTTTGTTTCCTTTTTAACTAATTAATACAATTAATAACAATCTTATAAACGACTTCATTTCTTATATATTGTTCTAGTACTTCACTTACTTTTCATATATTTATCCCCATTTACTTTTTATTATTTATCTTTTACAATCTCATGTTTGCAATGCTTGTCTTTAATTTGGTTAATTTTCTTTAAGTGTAATTCTCTTTGGTGCCTATTTAGAGAGAGGGTGCACTTTTGAGTTTATCGTTTTTAGGTCGGATTACAATTTTGGATGGAATCTTATTCATTTGAATTTTATGGACTCTAGCTTTCACAAGGCGACTATTTTTTTAAAGACAAACTATGAATGTTACTTATATATATACATGCAAAGTTTTGAAGTTTAATGAACAATAGGAATGAAAGCTTTCAGTAAAATGAAAACAAGCCAACCATTTCATTGAGCAATGAGAAAATTTCTCAATTGGAGAAAATGTTTAAACTCAAGGATTCCATGAAATTTTATATGCAACAAATTAAAATAAAGGTTTGATCAATAGAATCTTCTGATGGATCATTTTCTTTTTTTTTTTTTTTTTTGTGCTCCTGATCAGGTGTAGAGACTATATAGTTGATACATAGTCTCGAATACCACACTGTTAGAATATAGATTTCCATCACACCATAGCCAAGGTAAATTACAAGGAGAGGGAGAGAAAAAAAATGTTATAAAGGACTGGAGAAATGTTTTGAATTAGCAATGAGAAATGTACCAAGTGGGACGTCATTTCATCTTTCCAATATGAGATCTTCGATCACGTAAAAACGTAGTGTTTAATGCTATAATTTAATTTGGTTTTAACAATGATTTTATTTTTAGCAAATTAAACCAAGCATATCAAAACCTAGAATAAGAAGAAAAAAAATAATAGAAACAAAATTTAGAAGATAAATTTCATAAACAAAATAACATTGAAACTAACATAAAATAATAATAATAGTCTTATTCATGTCAAGAGTGGGGATTAATTTTAATCCACTTCTACCATTTCCTCACTAAACAAACAATCAACTAACTAAGCCCACCCCCACATCACAAGAAAAACAATAGGGAAAAAACTTCAACTAATTATCTCAACACTTGATAATTTTTGAACCCCAATGGTAAACCAACTCAAGAACAACTCAACTTCAATAAAGTATATATAAATGTTGGATAAAGAAGAAGGCATATGGGCAGAGCCAAACAGAAGGCCAAATAATAATAATAATAACAATAATAATAAAGTAATGTGTGATTTTAGGTCCTTGAGTCCATAGCCAAAATGGTGCTGAGGTTCATTGGATGCATATACTCTTGAGTTCCTGTGAGGATTTGTTGAACAATAATTCTATTGGCTCTCTCTGAAGGATGGAATGGATCCCAAAATGCATAAACATTTCTGTTACGGCATAAGTTTGAGGCTGGAGTGCATAATCCTATCCCATTGAATGGCCCTTGTCCACAACATGCCACCTTTGATGTTACAAACCCTATCACCAAATTCAGATTACGGGTTACCATAATCTTCGTATCAACCCTTTGAACTATTTAAAGTTGTGACAAATAGATTCTTTAACTTCAAAAGTACTTGATTTAATAATATTTTTGTTTTTATAAAACTGGAGGTATTAGGTAGGAGAATTAAAAGTAAGAGACAACTATATTGAAATTTTAATTAAAAACCTATTTTCCTACTTCACAATCAAATCATAAGTTAGAATTTGTGTATCTTAAAATGTAAAAGGTGCGTCTATATTTGGTATATGTGTTTTGCTTAATTATTTCAAACTAAAAATGCATGAGTCACACAATTCCGAACCTAACAAAACTGAAGCTCATTATAGAGTGAAGGAAAAGAAGGACGTGGAAGTTTGAGAGAACACAGTAGGAAAGAGAGAAAAAGAAATAGTATACCATAGGCTTGAGGATTACTGACGAAATCCATATGCATCATTTGAGTATTAACAGCAATGAAGACATGGGAACCAATTTCATCGTTGAGAGAATTGATTATTTGGACAAGCTGTGGGTTGAACAGGGCGGCAGCTCGTTGCAGCTCAGCCGAGCATTCACCATTTCTTCCCCTCATGGCCAACTCCGCTGGCACGCACCCTAGTGGCCCGGTTCCGGTCACCAGCACCCGTCTTGCTCCGAACTCATACAGGCTCTGCATCATCAAAACCAACACATGTGTTTAGGAGGGGATGGAGAATGCGTTCCCATTCCAAACTTGAGAAATTTTTCTTTAACTTTGAATGGTAATATATATATCTTATTAACTGAAATTAGTTAAATATATAATGATTATTATTATTATTATTATTATTATTATTATTAAGGTTGAAAATTTATAATACAAATGCTAAAAAGTAATAATTTTTTTTATAACAAATCAACAGTAAACTACACTAGCAATAGTGGAGAATAAATATAGGATTTATTGAGAGGAGATGAACACTCAAATTCAACTATTAATAGTTATGGGTACTAAAATTAAATAAGCTCAAAATCAAAGTAGTATTTTCACCTAGAATATTTAGACTTTTATAGAATCCATTTGAATTGAATTAAAAAAATTATTTTTCAAGAAATTTATTTTTGTTTAATTGGTTTTAAAAAAATTGTTTAAAATATACTTAAAAATACTTTAATTTTTTTAAAATAAATTATTTTTTAAATTAAACACTTGAAAATATAATTCAAACACAATTAGTTAGTTTAGACATATATATCTTAAATGGTTCTTGTGGATAAAAAAAGAAAGATAAAAACTATAGTTAAAGTATTAAAACTTCATAATCTGAATTTGGATTTCCAATATAGAGAAAAAAGAATGGAATTGTTTTTAACAAACTTGAATAGTTGAATTTGTTAAAGTGATAAAAGGTGAATCAAATATTATGTATTGGTTTATATTATTGAACTTTATATAGCATTTATTATATATATAAAGAGAAGGAGAGAGAAACTATCATATTGGATTAAATGAGTTGAAGGTTGTCCATAAAAAATGTTCACAAATTGGGTAAAGGCATTTATGGAAAAGCCATAAAAATACTGAAATTTTAATTAGAGTCACCAACCAAACAGATTGTACAAATTGACATCAAGTCTCATTACTTACTTTTCCCTCAACTCATAGTCTCATACATTATTATAATGCACACTTTTATTTTTTTTTCTCATAAATGCTATTACCCCACTTTCCCCATTAATTCATTTCTACTTCTCTTTACCCAACAAACAATTTTATTTTCATTTTTGGACTTGTTTGAATCAATTTAAGAAAACCTTTGTGTTTATGTATGCAAAATGTGGTAATTTTTTTTCATTTTTCTTCATCATGATCCTTTGATTAAATAAATTTTTGGATTTTAAGAGGTCAGTGGTTATGTGAAGTCACATCCAAGTAAATTAGAACCCTCATTAGTATTGTTTGAAGACATTTGGTTAGAATTTAGTAAACTAATGTACGTACACTTAAAAAAATAATTAAATTGAACCCTTAAAAATATGGTTAGAATTAATATAGTTATATATCGAAAGCTGGAGAAAAAAAAAAGATATCAAATAATTTTTTGAAAGAAAATGGGAGGAGAAATAGAGTGTAGAAGAGTAGAATATTAATGACAAATGTCTTCTTTTGCAAATTAAAACTTACTCTCATTTGTTAGAGCTAAATGTTCCCAAAAAGTTCAAATATTAATTTTATTTCACACAATCTAATATATAATGATGTTGTAGTAGTTTTATAAACATATAATTAAAGTAAAGCTTAATTATAATAAAAAGCTAAACAATTATAAGTTTTAGGGTATGTTTCAATTAACATTACTTATTATTCATTTAAAAATAATTTTTAAGGACTCGAGGAAATCAATTCAAACATGTCCTTAAGCATGGTCCAATCATTTAATTTATCAAATAAAGGGTACATCCCAACTATCATCATACCTAAATTAAAACCTTACTAGTTGTCTCTAGGTTACAACATATGAATTGTGTTATGGTGTACATACAATGTTGACAAAACCATAAAAAGGTATTTGAAAGAAGGAACAAAGTAGTGAACTCCTACGTTGATCATACGATGTAAAAGTGTAGTTAATTTAAAATGCAAAATTGATATTATTATTTTAGTCGTGAAGCCTTTGAGTCAAACAAAGTCACTCAACCTTTTCGAGGAGTCAAACATTCTAAATGTTTTTAAATGGTTTGTTGTAGTTAAGAATTTGAAAAGTCGTCTCAAACAAGTTTCGACAAAAAAAAAACAACAGAGAAAAGAAAAACAACTCATTGAAAAAGGAAGAAAACGAGAGAAAGGAGTTGTCAATTACCGCTAGGACTTTGCGATACTCGGAGATGATATAAACAACATAATCAGGGAGAGAAAATTGGCGAGAACGAGCTGAGACCGGGACCAAATAATAGTTGTTTACAAAGTCATTTCCTCCCAGTGTTATGAGAATCAAAGCTTCATTCACTAGCCTTACTGTTTCTTCTTCTCCAATGAGTGCACTCACTCTCGCTTGGTATTGCCTGAAATACTCCAATTGCTGTCTGATTCTTATTATGTTCAACTGCAAATACAAAACATCATCTCATTATAATCAATAGTTTTCTATCCTTCTCTGATTTTCATGGTAATTTGTTGAGTTATGTTCAGGTTACTCGAGTTTTTCTGTATTGGGGCTTTCTTTAAAAGTATTTGAGTATATAATTTAGATAACTTATGTTTCTGCATCTCATTCAATTGTTCAATCATAACTGATTATCTGGAGACTCCTCAAACAATACTTTGTTGGGTATATCTAAATCTTTAGTAAAAAAAAAGATGATGATAATGAAATGAGTTTTAAAAAACTTTTGGATAATGATAATATTGGCATTTTGAAAGTGAGAGATTTCAACAAATATATATATATAATAAAATAAACAAATAATAAAAAAAAATTCCTTCAAATTTGTTTCTATTCAATCTCTAAGTTAGTTTCAAGAGGTAACCCTTTAAGTCGTCCTTAAATTTTGATTTCATTTCAATTTAAGAAACAAAACCCAAATTTGAGAGTAAGATTATGACGTTTTGACTTCTTAACTTTCGAAGGAATGAAATGAGTTTGAAAAAAAAAAAGACAATTACCATTTTAACAATGAATATGGTGACATTTTGAGAGAGGGAAATTTGGAAGAAAATGATATGATGAAACTTACAAACTGAATTCCAGTGTCATTGAGAATCCCAATTCCAGCAGAGGCAAAGTTAGCACCAACCAAAAGGTTCTCTCCTCTAAGTTGAGGGCTCAAATAAGGCAATGTAGATGGAGATCCCATTGCCTCACCTAAAACAAACACAACGCAACACAACACATACATTCATTTACTTAAATTACTTTTATATGATAATGTCATAGGAACAAAATAAACAGAACAAACTAAACTGATTAGATCAGGTATGTTGAGGCCATTGGAGAAACGTCCGGTGGGCCGACGAGTCGGGTAGTCAATGCCGTATGGGTAGTTATCGGCTCGGGCGGTGGTGAGCAAGTAGTTGTTATTTCCGTTGTCGACAAGAGAGTCTCCGAAGACGAAAAAAGCTCTAGCTTGTGCTTGACAGACAAAGCTACCAAGAAAAAATAAAATGAGACCTAAAATTGGGAAAAGGGAAAATGTAGTAGAAGGATTCTCCATTTTAGGGAAATGGGAGGAAGAGAAAAAGAGAGAAAAAAAATTGTGAAGAAAAGGAAATTTGAATACCGTGGGGTGTTGGGAATAGTGGGAGAGTGGGTGTTTATTTATAGGGCTTTGGTAATACAATCAACTTCTTTTTTTTTTTTTTTGCTTTGCTGTTTCTAAGCTGTGTCAATGTAAATGGGTGGGGGTTGGGTTCGGACCACTAAACCAATTTAACATTCCATGTGAAGTAATTTTATCATTATTTCATTTTTCTAAAATGTAGATTAATTATTCCTTTTTCTTTTTTCTTTTCTTGTGTTACTTTTTGTTTTTGTAATTTCATTAAAGTTATATACAACTTTAATAGAAGCAACGGATTCAAAACATTCAAAACAAAGGTTGTTGAATGACCATTTAAATTTCCATTTTTTTTACGTTAAACTTTTAGAGTTGAATCCTTTGATGAAATATTTGAATGTTTTAGTATAATTAACCATTGTAGACAAAGTGAAATTTTGATTTCAAGAAAATTAGTGTGTAATAATTTGAGATTATTTCTCGAGTGTTTGTTTAATAATTTTATAAGTTTCAAACACTCGTCGGATAAAATGAAGCAAGTACAAATTGGCAAAAACAGAGCTTCAATGCATCAACTGTGAGGGATATATACTCTTGAGATTATCTTTGTTAGTTGGCGTCACAACACTAGGTCATAACCGAAATAAAATATGCAGCATTTTCGTCAGTCACATATGCCAGTCTGCATTGTGATGTTGCATCCTAAGTGCTGCGACGACGACGTCGTGCCAATTGTTATAGAAACATAATTTTGCCTCTAAGAGTTGATCATGTATACCATTCGAGCCGATTCTCTACATATTTCTTTCCATTTTCCTCTGTTTTTTTAGTTCTAAATGTATTGAAACAATTCCTCCTTGGGCTTCATGTTGATTATGGATTAACAAGGTGATTCTAGCTTGAGCTTAAACAGTAATTTTCTCCGATGTTGTAACTTGTGAGATTTTGATCATATCGTTTAATTAATTATAATTCCATAAACTTTCTTTGAATTCTTTTTGTGTATTTGAATATTTATGGTTGTGTTTGTGTTTAAGGTTGTGTGATCATTAACTAGTATTGATCAATTGCAATACATGACATATAATTGCCATTTGATCTAAGGTAGGAAATAGTTAGATTAGCTTTGTGAATGATTGCTTCTCATATATTGTGAATAATGCTCCAATTGACATAGGAAGAATCATACTAATATTGATTTAGGCTTTTCCTATTAGATATTTTTCTTAAAGTAATCTTAATTCTTAATGTTGTTAATTAGGATGCTTCTTATGCAATTAAATTGACTAATTAGATAATTTGAAAATTTTCTAGGTGAGTTGGTGAAGCTTAAACAATAATATAGGAATTAATTTGATGTATCTACAATCATGTTGTAGTTTGAATAATAACTCGAAAGTCTAAGCTATACTGTTTGATCTTTTGAATTCACTATTTATTTAATTTTCACACAATTAACAAATCAATGTCTAACACCCTCGGGTACCTCCAAGACTGGAAGCAGTATAATAGAGAATTTTGACTGTTCGTTATGTTTGACTTGCACTACCAACTATTACAAAATTAGGTAGGAACATATAATTTATTTGGTTCGAAATTAGGTCATAAATTTCACTAATCAATCAAATTGTGGTTAAAGTATATAGCAACACTATTAGTGTTCTTGAAATATTAAATGTATAGATTAAATTTCTAGAATTAGGTAAACAAATATCATAAGAAAAAATCTAGAAATATCATAGATTTTAAGGTTAAAGGAATTCTAGAGAATTCTTTTAGATATTGGTGAGATCAAATATCTAGAATTATGGTGAATGATGTAAATAAATACCTCAACAAAAAAAAAAAAGTAAAAATGTCCTAGATTTGATTGGGTTAAAAAATTCTAGAGAGTTCTTTTAGATAAGAATGAGACTAAAAATATCTAGAATAGACAGATATGTAGAGAAATCTTTTGGCTAGGACTCCAAGGATTTCATGCCTCTAAATAGGAAATGAGAACCTCATTTGTGAAGCAAGCAAAGTAAGCAAAGAGAGGAAGAGAGAAAGAAAGTTTGAATGAGTATTTTGAAAGTAGAAGAGTGTTATTCCGTCCATCCTCAGTAAAAGTAAACTTTTGTAATAGAAGTTTTTCGTTGTTCCAAGGGTCTCCTTCTTTTGTGCAGTCAGACTGCTTGTTAATTATGAAACTAAAGACTTACTTGCAGTAAAGGTTTGCTTGTTTTAGCAGTGATTTATTCTTTAATAAAACTCACCTTCCTTTCCCTTTTAAGGTTTTGGTTTGAGTGGATTAGGGGCTCCAATAACTACAAAGAACGCTCTGATTGTTCCCAGAGTAGGGTTCTTTGTAGGGGTGAAAAAACCTGAACCGAACCGAAGAACCGAACCAAATTGAACTGGGTCGGTTCGGTTCAGTTCGATTCAAATGTAAAATAGGTAAAATTGATTTCGTATGATATTTCGATTTCCACCTCCATCTACGCCGTTCTCCATTCGTTCCGTCTTCCTTTTTCTGTTCACGTGGGTCTGGAAAAAGAGGAAGAAAAGTCTTCACCAAATCGTTCCTTTCAAGCCCAATCTCCGATCCTCTTTCTTCCTTCTTCCTTCTTCAGTTCACGTGGATCTGAGTTCGATTTCGACGATTCTCTGTTCATAATTATGTTTCATGGGTTTTTTTTTTTTTAAAAATCGAATCTGGGTAGCTGGCATATTGAAATGCCCAAATTTTGTTCAAACCCTAGATTTATGAAACTCCAATTATTCAAACCCTAGTATGATGTTTATGATAAATCAATTGTTGTGGTGAGATTGGGCAAAGAATAGAAAACAGAGGAGAAGGGGAAGAAATTGGGGAAAAGATGAAAGAGAAGGATGAAGAGAAAAAATAGAGTAAGGTGACACTTAAGAAAGAAGGGAGGAAGGGAAGAAGGAAGGAAGGGAAGAAGGAAAAAGGAAGAAAGAACAAAAGAAGGAAAAAGAAAGAAAGAAGGAAAGAAGGAAAAAGAAAGAAAGAAAGGAAGAAAGGAAGGAAAGAAAGGAAGGGAAAAAATAATAAAAATAAAGAAAAAAGATCCAACCCGACCAGGTCCATTTTGACCCGACCCAAATTCGGGTCGGGTCATAACATTGTGGAAACCGTGCACTCGGGTCGAGTCGGGTTTGGATGAAAACCGACCCAACCCAATCCAATTACACCCCTAGTTCTTTGGATTACCAATGTTCTCTCAAATGTACGAGGGAGAATGAATTCTTGCGCCTCTCAACGGGGAATTTTGCAAAAGCATGTGTGAGAGCTTGGCTTGTGTTGGGCCATCTAAATACAGACTTTTCATCTTAAATTTAATTTTTGAATTGTTTATGAATGTGCCTACGAATTTTAGGTTATGTTTGGATTTCCTATGAAACAAATTTTTTTTTTAATAATATATTTTTTAAAAAACATTTTTTATAAAATGAGTTTAAAATCTAAACACTTACATGTTTGGTTTAATCTCTTTATAAATGTTTATATGCAAAATTGTGTTTCATTTGTCATATACTAACAATGTTTATACTTAGGTCAAATTACCATAAAACAGTATTAAATATTATGAACTAATTCCATAAAGAAATACACATTTTGAATCATTTTTTCATAAATATATTTTAAAATTAATCGCAGGTTATTTTGAAATTATTAATTTTTTAGTTACTTGAAACGGAACATTAATTTTATTTTTTTATGAATTTTTTTGGACAATTCGATTTTTAGAAGCACAAATATCTTGAAATGTAAATACATAACCATAAAAAAATAATTGATTTCGAACAACCACAAAATATAAATAAGAACAATAATTTTTCCAAGGCAATATAATATCAACTAGACAATAGTGTGCAATTCGATCACGTTCCCCATTCATATTCATTTTATGAACTGAATGATCATGTTCTTCATTGACGTCCTAATAATTTCTTTCACGGGTGTTAAGGCGAAGTAGATTTGTTTGAGAGGTGAATATTTGCAAATCCCTATATTTAAATGTATATGAACACACATTGAAAAAATATTTAAAGTATTTAAAAATAATAAAAAAGAACAAAAACAACGATGTAGTGAAAAATAGATAGGAAAAAGAAATAGAAAAATAGATGAAGAAAAATAGATATTTGGGAGGAATTCCTCATTAAACACCAAATAAACATTTTTCTAAAATTTGGTTGCATGTGTTTTCTCTAAAATGATGTATTTCCTAATCTCATTTTTTAAAAAGTTATTTTAAACCAATGTCAAACACTTCAATTTATCTTAAAATAAATTATTTTAAAAATTAAACACTTTAAAAATCAATCCAAACACACTCTTAAATGGTCGGCTCAAATAAATATGTTTTTAAAGTGATTTTTATGTTGATTCTCACCGTTTCTTATCGAATAGGGAAATTGCTACAGATAACCTTTTGAAAATATAATATAGCTAGTAAATATAACACAATGTTTTAGAATTTTGCAAATATAGTAATATATCAAAATTCTCACTTTTTTCAATACTCTACAACTATTCAATATCTTATTTTTTCTTCAAATTTTAATGTCTTAATCATCTCTTATTTCTTCTCCCACTTTTTAAGCCCTAATCATCCTTTGTTATATGAGAAAAACAATTTGTTATTTATATCTTAGGTTGTGTTTGGATTACCTTGTGAAGTGTTTAAATTTGAAAACAAATATTCATTTTTAAAAAGTTTGAGATGTTTGGTAACTTTTCAAAATGTATTTTTTTAAAATGAGATTGAAAAATAATTCATTTTAAAGAAAATGCCCAAAACCAAAATTTGAGAAAATTATGTATATAAACACTTATAAAAATATTTAACCCAAACATGTAAGTGTTTAAATTTTAAATTCATTTTAAATAAAGTTTTTTAAGAAAGTGTTAATTTCTATAAATATAACAAAACACCAAAATATTTATGGCCCGTGTAACAAAATCAAAAAGCCCATTACGCCGGCCATTTTTTAAAAAATATTTCTAGTTTGCCCTTCCTTTCCATCTTCTTTCTTCTCTCTTCTTCTTCTGCAATTTTTTTTCCTTTTCATCGTCTTTTTTTCTTTTTTTCTACAATTTGTATTTTATATATATTTTTTTGAAATCATGATATTTATTTTCAATCAATCATAAATCTTGTATTATTCTTTTTTTCAAAGTGTTATTTGGCTCAAGATCGTGTACCAAATATAAAAAGTTATGAAAAAAATCATTGAAATATTAGTACACGATCGTTTAGATTTCGCTACCTAAACAATCGTGTACCAAAGATAATCTTGAAAAAAAATCATTTAGATTTGACTAGGCAAATCTAAATGATCATATACAAAGAATCTTGGAAAAAAAATCGTTTAGATTTGGATCGTGTACCAAGAATCTTAAAAAAAACGTTTAAATTTGGATAGCCAAATCTAAACAATCTATCAAAATCTAAGTGATGGTGTACTATGAATCTTGAAAGAAAAAAAACCGTTTAGATTTGGGTAGTCAAAGCTAAACGATCGTGTATAACGAATCTTGAAATATCATCATTGAGATATTGGTACACGACCATTTAGATTTGGCCCAAATCTAAACAATTGTGTACCAAATATATTACGTGCGCGAGTTGACAATTAATCGCGCGTTAACTGAGAAATTTTTGTATATTTTATTCATTGTGGACCTATGAGCTTTTTGTCGTTTTCAAAATTGTTCTATACAGTATAAATATTTTAACGGTTTGTTATATTTTTTAAAAAACCCAAAAAAAATGTATTCTTGAAAAATATTTTTTTCCATAGATAATCCAATTGCACTATAATTACAATATGAAGTATAATGGTTGTCGACATCAGAGTAATTTAACTTCGTTTGTGATTTTTCTCTACTTTATTCATGTGTATTTTGATTTGAATTTAATTTCAAATGATTTTGTTTTATTTTTTTTTACGTTTGTTTTGTTTTGGTTTTACTTTCTATCAGTTTCGTATATTAGTGTTGTGATGTACTTATATTATATGTATTAGTTAGTTGATATACTTACAACGGAATTTTCATATGAATGATATAGGTATATCATTATCAAGTATATCAGTATATCAGTATATATCAGTAAAGTGAATCATTAATCAAGTATATATCAATCAAGTTTATAAATGTGTATTAATGGTGTATCAAGTGTATAAGTAAGACTTCAAGCATATCAAGCGTAAATAATCAATTAAGTGTATCGATAAAGAATACTAAGTGTATCTGCAATATTTCAACTGTATCAAACATATCATGTTCATCAAACGTATCAAATTTGTTGAGTGTACCAATGAAGCATAACAAGTTTAATTTATTAGCAGTGCATCAAGTGTATCAAACTTATCAGTGAAGCTTTTAAATGTATAAAGGCCTAGATGACATCAAGTGTATTAAGAAGAATTAAGTGTTGTCACGTACAATAGAAGGTGGTTGCTCTAAGACCATGGAAATCTTGACTTGAAAACCCAACGAAAAATAAAAGGTCCAACAAGTGAAAATCAATATTAAATGGGTAAGAAACAACAATATAAGAGCTTGAATATAGAACCTCTTTGGACTAACCAACCTGCTCTGATACCATCTTAAATCGCCAATTGACCCACAAGCTTAAAATTTCGGTTTATTTTTAAGCTTGTGGGACAAGATGAATTTAATTATATATCATCTAACATATCTAGGATCTCATGTATCTTTGTATATCCCTTCCCACCACCAACATTAAAAAAAAAAATTTAATATTTCAAAAAAGAAAAAAATTATAATTTGCCACATGACACATTATGATTAGACAATTTGATAGGATGTACAAATATAGATAATGTCCAAAATACACCTAAATATCTTTCATAAGTTTAATCAATCTATTATTTAATGTTCTATTTTATAAGTATTTGGTTTGAGAAAAACATGTGCTTTGTTTCCAATTTTCAACTTTATCCTTTCTATCATTTTCAGTTTTACTAATTAAGTAGTTGAATTCTTAGCCAAATAGCTAAAAAAAAATTAAAATTTTCTTTTAGAACGCGGTTTGGTTTTAAAACAAATTCAAACAATAAATAAGTCAAAGTAGCGCCTATAACTTAAATGTCATATTTCGGAGTTATTTTGATATTGTTAAAAATCATTTTTGTCATGTTCAAGTTACTCAAAACACTTCCTATAATCACTTAAAGTTAATTTAATATTAATGTTTTGTACTTTTAGCTTGAATAATTTAAAGCATGTTCTAGATCTATTAAAAAAAATGACAAGTTATTTTAATAATTTTAAATTTATTCTCACTTAAACATGTTAATATTGTAAAAATCAAATGATTATCCAATTGTTTTTAATTAAATTCCAAATAATTTTAAAATGGTTTAAATCATGAGTTAATAAATTGCAAATATAGCAAGCAAGCCAAATCTAGGGTGTTTGCAAATACAACACAATTTACAAAAATTTACAAATATGATAAAATTCGGTTCTCAAAATCTTTCGGTAGTCGGCCATATTACAGTAATATAAATCTAATTGCGAGTGTATCATCACAAATAAATTTTTTATATTTACAATTCTTCGTAAATATTGTCAGTTACTTAATGAAAGTGTTATTCAATCATGTAATTTTTGTTTAATCAAAAGAACATAGAGTAAGAGAAGAAAATAGTTTGTGAGAATTAATTAGATCTATATATATTTTAAAACTCTACCAACTTAAGAAGGCGCTTAAATACAAATGTAAATAAAGACACCAAGTGAAGTGATCGTATATCCATCCGTTTCAATAATTATTTTACTTTATTTTTCTTATAACAAACTTTTGTTTTGTTAATTGGATGATATCGTAAAAGTTCAATAATTGACGGTCTATACAGCTTCAATCCTTTTATGTTTTTCATAACGTATGTTCTCTTTCCCCAACCACCCTTGGTAGTATTTAGCTTTTGGAAAACAGAAAACTTTGGTAATATTTTGAAAACCCTAAAAGTAAGTTCTAATTAGTTAATAAATAATACAAATTAATTAGGAGTTTTTCAAAATATAACAAAACGGCAAAATATTTACACTATATAAAACAATTTCGAAAATGGAAAAAGCTCACACGCCCACAATGAAAAATACCAAAAATGCTCCTGTAATTAATTGACACCCAACACGTGTAATATATTTGGTAAACAATCGTTTACATTTGGCTTCTTTGTTATACGATTGTTTAAATTTGACTACCCAAATCTAAACGATTTTTTTTTTTCAAGATTCTTTGGTACACGATCATTTAGATTTTGCTATTATTTGGCACGATCGCTTAGATTTGATCGTTTACATTTTGGTAGCCAAATCTAAACGATTTTTTTCCAGATTTTTTTGTTCACGGTCGTTTAGATTTGATACACAATTGTTTAGATTTGGGTTGCTTAGATTTGGCTACCCAAATCTAAACGATTTTTTAAAGATTCTTTATACATAATTGTTTAGATTTGACTATTCAATATCCCAACGATTTTTTTTCATGATTTCTTATATTTGGAACACGATCTTGAACCAAATAACAGTTTGAAAAAAAAATGAAAAGAAAAATTGCAGAAGAAGAAGAGACAAAGACAATGAAAAGGAAAATAAAAATTGCAGAAGAAAGAATGTTAAGACCCGTACAAAAGTTAAAGAGTAATGTTAACTAAGTGTTTAAAGAAAAGGCGTTTTGAGAAGTGTACGTGATAAGAAGTTAATAGTTAAGGAAGTTCACGAAAGAGGTTGAGCAGCAAGACTTTTGAAGACTAAGTGTTACTATGCGAAGAAGAATCTTCGCAAGATGGTGTTAGGCAAGAAGCTAAGGAGCTTTGCGAGAAGAAGTAAGGAAAACTTCTCAGAAATTTCTGAAGTATGCTCAATAAGCCACGTGTGGAGATTAAGTTAAACATGATTAAGGTTAAATCTTAAGTCAACACGTTCACCACTAAGAGTAGGAGCTGGTGAGCTGACAATAGCTTAAAGGTGACTAAGCTAATTTTGGAAGTAGTATAAATAGAGAGTTCCAGCCAAATTATTCATTATTGTTAATTTGAAAAACTTTTAGAAGAAAGTTTAAGAGTTGAAGTACTGTCTTTTTGTCTACGCAAGACGAAGTGGAAGGAGTATTTTGGGTCTAAGTAACCAATTGGAGTGAGTGTTTTATTCAAAGAATTTATATGATTTTAAGATTCTTTTATAAAGTCCTTATTGATTTGAAATGTTGATTTCAATTCAAACATTTATGTAAAAGATTTATATGAAAAACTTATATGTTTTAAAGTATGTTTTATGTGTTTCAAAGCACGACTTGTTATGAAATGATGTTCAAACCATTAGTTACTTCCTATAAATGAGTTAACTATTATGTGCACATAATGAGTCAAGACAACGGGTGAAATGGGTTACATGATGACGAAAAGTTGGCTAATATGTTGAAAGGAGCGTATTAAGCTTGGTAGCCTGAGCAACAAGGACAAATTTGTATATTCTTGGATGTTGTTATTACAATAGTCTAAACGCGAAGTAATGAGACCTAGCGTAGAGAATGATTCAGGATCCTTGGCGAAAGGAATGTTTGGTAGTATGTGTGTTTATGGGAGATGAAATATTTATGTGAAATGTTATATTTATATAAATTGATATATTTCTATTTTATGTTATGTTTGATGCAATGATGTTTACAAAGGCATTACGAAAAAGATTTCTTAAAACCTTACTAAGTCTGTTGACTTACGTTTTAAAGTTTACTTTTCAGGTTCTAGGCGTTAAGGCCAAGTAAAGAATGGTGAAGGATTTGCTAGGCGAGAAAAGCTGCTAGAAGTTTAGATCTTAAGTTTAAATTTGTATTATGTAATGTTGGCTACATGTTGTAAAGTATTGTAATCGCTTGTTTTAAGTAATAAAGACGAAGTTTGGTTTACTTTTTTTTTTTTTTTTTTTTTTTTGTGTTAAGTTGATAATTTCGCCTAAAGCATAATTTCTAAGTTAAGTTTAAGAGGCTAGGCTATTAAGCAAACCTTAATTAAGGACCCTAAGATTGAGTGTTTTGGCCTTTAAAAATGACAGAACACTCAAGTCACGTCGTCTCGCATGACAAGTAAGGGTGTCCTGTGGGGCGGGATATGACAAAGAGGATGGAAAAGAACGACAAACTTGAAATATTTTAAAAAAATAGCGGTTTTATGGGCTTTTTTATTTTGTTACATAGGTCGTAAATATTTTGGTGTTTTGTTATATTTATGAAAATTAACCAATTCATTATTAATGTTTATTTTAATAAACTATTAAATAAAATATGTTATTTAAAGTTAATAGATTTTAACTTAACCATTAAATATAAAATTTTATTATTAATTATTAATATTATGATTATGATTAATTTATATTTAATTTAAGGAAAATTGTCATGAATTGATAAAAAAAAATTAAACTATTTATATAATATAGCAAAGTAACACATTATAATTATGGTTCTAAATTATTTTGTAAATCTTATTATGTGGTTGTTGTTTCAAAAGTTTCCTTTTAACCTATAACTTTAAAATCATTCTAAACATTAATTTCCTTAACATGAAATGCAACTTTTTTTAAACAGCAAAACTCAAATTTAGAATTATTTAAACATACAATTTTATAATTCGGATCATCATTATTTTAAAAATACTTAAATTATTTTGGACTTTTCTATCCATATACAGATCAGAGAGTTGTCCATTAAAATACTGCAGCAATAGTTTTGTTGTTTTTTTAAAAAATTATTGTTTTAAAATATAGATTATGTCATCGTACGAAGAAAGTAATTGAGGGAGTTGATACAAATAACAATAAGAGAAATGTGAGGTAATACAAATGTGGAGATAATAAACTTCTTTAATTATTGGTGAATCCGACCGTTGATAGGTTTTCTTAGCCACCCAATCTAACCCAACCCAACTTGGAAGGCCAAACACCCTCTTAGTTAAAAGAGAGTAGAATGGGATCATGTGCACCTAATTATTGTCCTTATCGTTTTGCAGTGTTAGCATTTTGTTATCGCCATCAAGAATTGAGCTATAAAGGGATTGGCAGTGCACTGCCCTCACATTGTATTATTTTACCTTTATATATTTTGTTAGTTTTCATTAAATATATATAAAAACAAGGAAAATTGTCAAAAATAATAAATTTAACAAAATATTTATAAAATATAGTAAAATTTTAAATTCTGTCAATGATAGACATTGATAAACATTAATATGTTTTTATTAGTAATATTGATAGATTTATTAGTATCTATAATTGACATAATCTAAAATTTTGTCATATTTTAGTTATTTTATTATATTTAAAAATTTCCGTAAAATATATATAGGAATTTTCAAAATTAGCAAATTTTATAAAACATTTACAACTTATAGCAAATTATATCACTGATAGTCATTGATATACTATAGTGATAGAAGACTATCAGTGATAGAATCCAAAATTTTGCTATAGCTTGTACATATTTTAATTTATTTTATTATTTTAAAAAATGCATCTGTATATGTATTATTGAAATATATAAATTGTGTGCCTCTCTCTTAAAAAGTTATGGCTTGACGTTTTTATTTATTTATTTATTTTTAAAATTCATATAGTATAATTTTCATTAATACACTACTAATGCGCCTTAGAAAACTAATTCCATTTATATTCGAAAGATCTAGAGGAAAGACCTAAATTATCCCTAAAATTTCACAAATTTACTAATTTTTTAATTATTATCTAAACTAAGAAATCGTGTTATTTTTGGACAATTTTAACCTTCATTTAATTATTTAAAAATAAATTATATCCATAAATCTTAAATAATTTTTTAATATTTTTGAAAATATTGAACAATTTTTTTCTTAATTATCAACTACCTAATTTATTATATAAATTGTAACTTTCTTAATTATTATATCATATATATTTATATTTATTAATGTAGTATTTATTACTTGTTTATGATTTAAATATTGTATAAATTATATATCTTTATATGGTAATTATATGGTAATAATTATTTTCAATTTAAATCATAAGTCAAAATTATTTTTTCATTCCATCATCAACACGTTGCTCCTTTGAAGTAAATTTTTGTGTTCTGTATTTTTATTTTTATTTTTTACGCATATGGTACTGTATGTTTTGAAGTAAATTTTTGTGTTCTGTTACATATATACTCTTGTATATATTGGATAATACGTTCACAGTTGTTTTTAGTTTTGTAATTTTTAATACTTAATTTATATACCACTGCATACACATACTATGTAACGATTCATTATTATTTTTAATCATTACATATATATTACTCCATAATGCATATATATTATGTGATATGTTACATATATACTACCTCATTATGTAATATTGTGTAACGCCCCAAAATTTTGATGTAATTCTAAAGTGTAATTATCTTATTTTAAATTGATAAATTTTTTTTTTATAAACTATTTTTTTGATGTATTGTATGTTGAAGTTGGTGAGGAAAAGAAAATGAATTGATGAAAAAAAAAAAAAAAAGGATTTAAAAAGGAAAAGAAAATGGAAGTGTATTAATAATTATGATATAATAAGTATTATAATATATATATATATTTTTTTTATTATTATTATTTTTATTATTGTTATTATTAATAAAAAAAATCAAATAAAAATTCTCTCCCCTCTCTCCCTCACGCGCGCGCACAAACCCCCCCCCTCCATTTTCTTTTTCTTCTTCTTCTTCGGCAGCCCTAGTCGACCGCCTCCCCCCCTTTTTTTTTCTTCCCTTTTCCTTTCTTCTTGCCGTCCGACGAAGCAGAACCGCACGCATCCCAGCCGCCACCTGCTACCGTCCGCACGCCTCCGTCCCAGCCAGCCGCGACTCCTTGTCCGCCAGCCGAAAACCCCCCCTCCTCAGATCTGTTCTCGCGCCTTCCGTCCGGCGAAGCCCGAGCCACGTCTCCCGTTTCCGTTCACCTGAAGCCGAAGCCCAGCCGTCCGTCCGCGCCGGGGTCCATCCCTGAAGGCCAGCTGCCGTGCGGATCTCCATCTTCCAGCCGTCGCCGCGCTGTCTTCACGCAAGATCCGAGCCGCGCACGCCTCCCTTAGCCGACCGCCGACCGACCCACACGTGGGGTTTCCGTGAACCGGCAGTCGTGCGCCGTGGAGTGCCGCTGCCTCTATTTTAGGGTAAAATCGTCGAAGTGGTTTTGTTCGTAACAAATTTAATATGGGTTGGAATTTGTTTCAAAAAAATTTCAAGCGATATGGTTGGAAGAATTTGGCTAAGTTGTTAACTTATTTTTGAAGGTGTTGAAAGTAACGCTCGATTTCCTTGGGTTCACAACGAACATTTGTTTTAATTGGAGCTTGTTTCGTGAATTTGGGTAAGTTATGAAACATCACATTGGGTTGATTTTAAATGAATGATGCGTTAGAGAAAGATATTGAGTATTTACCCTAATGTTTAGGTTCGTCTTCACAGACTTTTGCGTGGTTAAGGAGCTTACCTAACGCCAAGGTAAGGGACTTCCTACTGGACTCACTTATAACCTTGAGATGTGTTGGGCTGCATAATTATATTGGAATTGAGTAGAATTAATGGATATGCTACACGTGTTTGACTGTGGACTGGATGTTTAGTTAAGATTATATTTCGACGAGAATATATAATTTTGTATGGATTTATGTGGTTTTGGTGTCAATTGTATGTGGTGACTGACTAGCTATGCAAATATGCACATATGGTTGTCGAATGACTGAAAACAGTAAATGTATGTTATATAGGGGGAGGTTGAAACTGACGGATGGGTGTTTAGACTGAGTATAGGATATACTGTCGTGGTTGCGTTCTTATGACAGAGGGAACTAATTAGTCATACCCCTGGTATTTGGGGGAGAATGTTATGAATATTTAGCCCGTTGACTGATATACTGATATGTGTTGACTGACCTTAGGTTAAATTGGAAAATGAATGGTTGTTGGAGGTTAAGTGGAAAGTACGTGATGAGGACGTTTGATGGGGTTGTAAATGACTGTTAAGATGTATAGAAGGGACTGAGGGGTAAATTATTGGTTTCCTAGTGGGTAGTTACCTTGCGGGTGCCCTACGGATGCTTTACGAGATTATCACCCTTTTGTGCATCCTTCGGGAGCACTAGACTGATACGTGCATCCTTCGGGAGCACTAGACATGTGCATCCTTATGGAGCACTAGACTGATATGTGTTTGTGCAGAACACTAGACTGATTATGTGTATCCTTCGGGATCACAAGACTGTGACTGTGCAGGGTACCCCATAGGATATTAATAATTTATTTTTCCCCTAACGGGACCAGTAGTGGGTCTCTTACTGAGTATATTAATACTCACCCTTGTTATGTATTACTTTTCAGGCAAAGGTAACACGAGGGACAGACCGACGAGGGACAAGAAGGGATCGTGATTTGTCATAGGGGCTGTCTTCTAACTGCTTCCGCTGACGATCTGAAAATATTTTGATTGAATTAAGTTTACAAATAGTTAAAATTTTTGTAAACAGCATTTGAAATTTTGTATTTTGGAAATAGGGCCCGATTAAAATTTTCTTTTGTTTTTCTGACGTTTTAAACGGAAATTTTGCTATGTCTTTTATCAACAAAAGGTTTTGAGTAAACGTAACGACTTAGACAAGGTCGTTAAAGTCTGGGTCGTCACATATTGCTTACAAATATATACCACTTTAGTCATGTTTTTTGTTTTTTTGTTTATCATATACTAATATTATGTTATTAAGTCATATAAACATTTATATTTTAAATATGTTGTAAACTACATATTCGTTAATAATTAGTATGCAATAGAATACACATTTCCAATGTATTTATAATATTCAGTGAGAATATTATATATACATATTCTCACTTTATATAATTATATACCTTATGTTTGTCATATATTTTTTTGGTAGGATGGCCAAAAAAACATATTGTTTGTTCTTTTCCGACCAGTATGTTCTTTGATTTATGTCTTTCGATTATATTTTAATTTTTTGTTGTTTATCATATCTTCCAGTCATGTTCTTAATATTTTTTTGAACTATGGCATGTTTTGATCATCTTATTCATATTTTTGTTTAGTAAATTTTTCGCCAACAATATATACATTTATACACAACTATTTAATCTACTTCTATTATGTGATTTATCAGATATGTACATCTTGTTCATATTTATGTTTTGTGATTTGTTACATATATACTACTATATATATTCAATAATACATAATTTAATTTATAGTTGAATTTCATTATATATCATTGCATATATGGATGATGTTATCAATATATACATCTATATATATATAAAATAACACGTATTTAGTGACACATATAGTTCAATTTTTTTCCTTCATGTTTCATATCATTTTCTTTGTTTTTTTCTCTATCCGTTTAGTATTTTCTTTGATTTCTTACTTATATACTACTGCATAATACATTTATGTTATTTGATTTATTACATATATACTAGTGTATATATTCAATAATACAGAAATTAAAGTTGGCATCCTCCCAACGAATGTAAAACGTTCAGTTGGTCGACCAAAAAATATTAGAATTCCTTCTAAAATGGAGTTTTAAACGTGGACGTTTGGTCATAATTGAAAGTGATGCAAGCTTTTCTTATTGAACTAGTTTTTCCTTCTTATTATTAGACTTTTAGAATGTTGATTCAAACTTTTATTTGAAATATTCATATTTCAGTTTTTAATTTAGTTATTTTATTTCCATACTTTTACATAAATTTTCATCTACTGTACTAATCAAAGTTTTTCAATTTAATATATTTAATATACTACTATTCATACGTAATCACTATTGTTTCAAACGTAACTTATTATTTATTACATATAATATGAATAATTGAAATAAAATAAATAAACCAGTTTAACAAATTGATAGCATAATGTTTCATTCCTAAAATATAAAATGTATTATTTCATATATATTATTCATAAATCAATTTAACATTCAACCACTTTTTCATACAATTTACTAGATCTTCAATTCTTTCATCAAAGTCCCTACATCACAAATATATTTAGTTTTTTTGAACATTACATATACCAAAGAACAACTAATGTTTTAATGGCATATATTACATACACTCATCATAATTTTTTCTCATTAATGTTCTTGTAAACATAAACAACTTTCATACAAAATTACTATTGTTTCAAACATAACGTATTATTTACTACGTAAGAGATGGATATTTAAATAAAATACATAAACAAATTGATATAAGAACCTTTCATTCATAAAATATATATCGTAATATTCAATATATACTATAATTAGATAGAATATATGAAAAACAATGCAAAATAAAAAAAAGAATGGATGGATAGAGAGATTGTAAAGTGAGAGAGAGATTGGGAGGAAAGAATTTTTGAACAAAATCACCAAAAGAAAAATAATTAAGGGTCAATTTTGTGACGACCCGGACTTTTCGGACTGACCGTCTAAGTCGTCAATTTGACACAAAACCGTTTGTTGACACATAAACATAGCAAAATTTCCGTTGAACCATGAGAAAACGAAAGAAAATTTAATCGGGCCCTATTTCAAAATATGAAATTTTAAAGTACTGTTTACAAAACTTTAACTATTTGTAAATTCAGTTCAACAAAATGTTTATAAAACCGTCAGCGGAAGCAGTATAAAGGACAGTCTTCTATGGCCATTCACGAGTCCTTCTTGTCCCTCGTCGGTCTGCCCCTCGTGTTACCTTTGCCTGAAAAGTTAAACATAAAAAGGGTGAGTATTAATATACTCAGTAAGGGACCCGCTACTGGTCCCGTCAGGGGAACAATAAATTATTAGCATCCTATAGTGTACCCTGCACAGTCACAGTCTAGTGCTCCCGAAGGATGCACATATCAGTCTAGTGCTCCCGA
>CM046887.1:9976175-10009146 GCA_025688845.1 Cucumis hystrix
CCCGAAGGATGCACATATCAGTCTAGTGCTCCCGAAGGATGCACATAAAGGGATGATCCCGAAGGACACCCGCAGGGTAACTATCCACTAGGAAACTAATAATTTATCCCCTCAGTCCCTTCTAAACATCTTAACAGTCATGCTCAATACAGTCAAATTTCCTTATCACATAAACTTCCAATTTAACCTCAACCACCATATCATCCTAATTTCACCCCGATACAATCAAAACATATCCATACCTCAGTCATCAACATATCCATACATCAGTCATCAACATAAATAACCATAACATTCACCTTAGTCTATAACGGCGCAACCATGATATCCCTTCCATTCATAACAACACTACCATAGTTGCATGTCCTTCATTTGGTTTACGCAACAATTTATCCATTCCAGCCACACTTTATCTAAGTAAAGTCTACGAGATTCCGACATGCCCACATCCTTATATTTGTACATATACATAACCAGACAGTCATAGCATGCATTCAACCACCAGTCCACATTCAAACATACACATCAAAATTTTATCCCTACTCAGTACAACGGTACGATTTATGCAGCCAACACATCCAAATAATATTTATTGAGTCCAGTAGAAAGTCCCTTACCTTAGCGTTATTCTAAATTCTCGAACGAACTAAATCCAACGAACGAAACCAGGGTATTGGCGAACCAAACTCCAAAAATTCACAAATTGGTTGTGGATTCAAGGGACCCAGCGTTACTTTCAACACCTTCAAAATAAATTAACAATTTAGCCAATCCTTTCAACCATACCGCTTGAACAACCTTGAAACAAATTTCAATCCATATTAAATTCGTTACCAACAAAACCAATTTGACAATTTACTTTAAAACAGAGGCAGCGGCACTCCACGGCGCACGGCTGCCGGTCCACGGAAACCCCACGTGTGGGTCGATCGGCGGTCGGCTGAGGGAGGCGTGCGCGGCTCGGATCTTGCGTGAAGACAGCACGACGACGGCTGGAAGATGGAGATCCGCTCGGCGGCTGGCCTTCACGGATGAACCCCGGTGCGGACGGACGGTTGGGCTTCGGCTTCAGGTGAACGGAAAAGGGGCAACGTGGCTCGGGCTTCGTCGGAAAGGCTGGGACGCGCGGCGGTTGGACCTCACGGATGGAACCCGACGGCTTGGGACTCACGGGTGGCTTCCGCGGAGGCCGAACGGCAGAGGCGACGTCGCAGACGGCTGCGAATGGAGGAGTGGTGCAGCTGGGCGGTTGGACTTCGCCGGTCGGACGGAAGGAGGAGCGGATCTGGGCGGCTGGGCTTCGCGGCTGCGTGCGGTGGGGCTTCGCGAACAGAGGCGCGGCGCGGATGAAATAGTGGTGCGGCTGGCGGCGGCAGCGGCGGTGAGACTGGGCGGGGCTTCGTCGAAACGGAAGGGAGAAGAGGAAAGGAGGGTGGAGGCCGGCGGCTAGGGTAAGGGGAAGGAGAAGAAAAAGGAAGAAGAAGAAGGTGGGAGGGGGGGGAGTGCGTGAGGGAGAGAGAGGGAGGGAAACTTTTTTTTTTTTTTTTTTTTTTTATTAATAATAATAATAATAATAATATAATAATAATAATAATTAATAATTAATAATAATAATATTTTTTTACAAATTTTTATTATAATATTAGCATAATAGAATTAATTACTTACCATATTTACATAGGATATCTAATAAATGCAAATATTAAACATGGTCCACTTTCATTTTTTATTTTTCTATTTCTTAATATATTATTAATAATAAATATGGGTAAATTGGTCATTTGGGTTTTATATTTGTGTAAAATATTAGTTAATTTAGAATATTTTTGAAAAATTTTGGGAAATTTGGACCAATCTTGTAATATGGTATACTATTTTAGGTCATTTTAGTTAAAGACCCTTTATATTTTATGGAACCTGGATTTTTTTTTTTAATAAATATATATAGTATAATTTTTAATCAATACACTAGTAATAGACTAGATATATTAATTCCATTTAGGGGAGTTTTTAAAAATAGTAGATTTTACAAAATATTTACAACCTATAGCAAATTTTATCACTGATAGTCATTGATATGTTATAGTGATAAAAGACTATAAGTGATAGAATCCAAAATTTTGCTATAACTTGTAAATATTTTAATTTATTTTGCTATTTTTAAAAATGCCCCTACCATTTATATATTTGATCACTTATTTGTAGATATTTACATGCAAATAATTTTTTATATGGAGGTAACTATTTGCTTATGACTATTTTGTTTTTGAGAATTAAGGTATATAGACATTACTTTTATACAAAACTTTTTATTCTTTTATTGACTTTATTCTTATTTTAAATTACATTTAAGTTAGTACAAGTTTAATCCTAAGTTTTTAAAAGTATGGCTAATAAATACATAAACATTCAAGAAAAATTCTAAAAATTGTCAAGAATAGCACAAAATTTTGAGGGCCACAGAGTTTTGGAAGTTTTTGAAAATAAAGAAATGTATGACAAATGAGGCAGTGAAATATCTAAATTATTCTTAGTAAAAAGAACCATAAAATGTTGGTCATTTTCCTCTAACTTCCTCCATCTTCATTTTTCCTTTTCCCATATTCTCTCTCGCCACAAGTGACTTTAACGAACTGACGCGGTGGGGCTTTAGACGACGAGGTTTAAAGATTTTCCAAATTTTTTTGGTTTTTCTCTTTTTTTCTTTTTTTCCTATTTTACTTTGAAAAAAAATTTCACATTCTTTGTTGCATGCTCTTGTTCTCAAGAGAATTGGAGTAGATTGTAAACTTGTGTTAGCTTCTATTTCTGGTAATGTAACCTTTTTTACTTGTATTGACATTGTTGTACTTTCACTCAAACATGTTTAGAAAAAAATGTTGCCACATTTTTTAGTGGGTGAAGTAAAAAAACAAACACGTTAATACATACAATTTTTCAAACAATTTGCATATGTCTAAAATCACCTAAACAGATAAGTATATGATTGATTTAGAGTGAGCTACTACATATTTTGAACTTACTTTGTTAGCTAGTTTTTTTGGATTAGGCAAAGAATAGCCCCATGGGAAAAGGAGATTGTGACTTTGTAGAGGATAAACGGATGGAGGAAGGATCAAAAGTTCACTACAACAAAACACCCATTTCTCGATGCATGAAATCGTCGAAAAATGTTCAAAACTGCATCGGGAGTACAAATTCCTGACGACAAGAGCGTCGTCAGGAGTGTGGTTGGGATATCCTCATCAGAAGACCATCTCTTGACTCTCAAATATCAACCGTCAATGAATAACTCTCGATACCTACATATGACATCAAAAATTGTAGAATATTTGTCGAGAGTTATATGATCTTTCGATGATGCAAAAGACCGTCGAGGGCTTGATTTTTTAAGAAAAGATACCTTCAATTATGATCTCCTGACGATGCCAAGTTGAGAGTTATCTATAATTCCCAACGGCATAATCACCACCCGTCGGGAGTTACCTTCATTTTTTTATTTTCGATATCCAATTTTCGATGGCATAATCACCAAAGTTGAAGTCATTACTATTAAATAAATATAGATTTTTTAATTTTTTTTAAATGTACAAGAAAAATAATTTAAAATTTGAGGAAAAGCTTTAAATAAGAAAAATAAATAAATAATTAAAATAACTAATCAAAATACTAGTTTGGGCCATAAAATAGAAGAAATACTTAAAGTAATTGAATTGGAGTTCCGAAATAAACCTCTGAAAATATAATTACTGAAATATAAATGCGGAAGAAAACTGAACTATTCCCTATGGCGATCCACGGTCACTTCTTATCATTTGCCAGCTTGCCCTTGCCTCTACCCTTACTTGAAAATTAAACATTTAAAAGAGTGAGTATAAATTTATACTCACTAAGAGACCCATATTAGTCTCACTATGTGTCTATTAACCTCTCGTTAGAGTCCTGTAACATGGTGCTGCATACTATTGCGCTCCCGATCGCACACTATCCAGTGGTCCCGTAGGGACACATCTTCGGGATCATCCTAAAGGAGAGTTGGGTTGTAAGTGATCTTGTCGAATCACATCTCAAACTAGCCATACAGGCATACATAGGTGGTGACCCCGAGGGACCCCTATACGGTACGACTCTAACAAGCAGACCTAACAGAACACTATAGCCTATACATGCTTATCATAACATCAACATCTTAGCTCAGTTAGACATAACTTAAAAATAACATATTTGATCATAGCATGTCTCAAATAATAATATTGTATCTCAATCATAATATGGTTACCGAAGTAACCATTTATAAGGTCATCTCAAATAGACATATTATAAATCTCTTAGTTACACCACTAAGCAATACAGAACATACATGCAGCTTCAAAGTGGGGTTTAGTAGGGAAAATCTCTTACCTGGAGATTTGTTAAAATAATTCACTGGTTGACAGTCAAAGCCTCCCAATACTCAGTCCTAAACATAAACAAGATTAACATTAATAATTTTTTCGACTATCACCCTACTGTTTAATTAAGCAACCAAACTTATCCAAGCTTACTCTAAGATTAAGGTTTAATCCAACACAACCTTAAATGGAAAAATTTTCACAGCCTCAATTCTTCAAATTTCTCTTGAACCTTCAAGCAAACATAACTCGACTTAATCTAAATATAGTTTCATTTAGGATCCATAATATTCTAATTGGGTGTACCAATTGCAAAGCAACTCACCACAAAACCAGCTAGCTTAAACTGGTGGCTTGGCTGTCAAAAGGCCTCACAACGGCTCAGTCTGTGGCTTAGTGAGACGTGCGGCTTGGGGAGAATGAAGGCGGCTCGAATCTGGCTTGAAGGGACAGAGACACGCAGCTCACACGTGGAGGAGAGTGTCAACCGCTTGGACGGTAACGCGCTGCTCACCTGGAGAGGCACGACTTGGGCTCAAATGGAGGTGTGGCTCGGGTACGCCTTGCTTGCACGTGCGGCTCGAAGGATGCAGGCGTGCGGCTTGGCAACGTGGCTCACGATGAACGTCAATAGCTCGAAATGGGGAAAGCACGGACGTTTCGGATTTGGAACGCGACTGGCTTCGACGGAATGATGACGGGACGCTGCAGACGCGATGACGAAGAAGTGGTTACAGCTGACGGTAGGACGCAAACGACACAACGGCTGGCTTCGACGATGAAGAAGACAAGCGAAGGAGATGGAATCGACGGCTTCGTCAATGCTGCAGTGGTTGTCAGCGACGATAGGAGCTGCCTCGGTCGTAGAGGTCGCGGCTGTCGGAGATGCATAGTGAATGGGGTGGCTAGGGTTGAAGGGAAGAAGGAGATTGAAGATGATGATGAATAGTCAACTCACGGTTTACGAGATGGCCTTATTTAATAGCAATAATATTATTATTACTACTATATCTTTTAAATAAAAATCCTTTTTCCCTTTTTTTTTTTACCTTTTCAAACATAATGATCCATCATTCCTCTCTCTTCATTAACTCTAACCCATCAAATCCAACTTCTCATTTTTTTCTCCCAATAAACAAAATTATCATATACCTTCCATAATCTACCTAATATACATAAAACAATTCACCATTAACCTTAAATCTTACTAAAATCACCCAATCTTTAACAAAACCAATATAATAAAATCAATATTTCCAAATCTCAAAACTGATTAAACATCCTTCCAAAATACTTAACTTTCACAATTTCAACAAATTCTCAAATTACACCCAAACTTCAACATAATAAAGATTAAAATTACCTTAATAATTTTTGGGGTGTAACACATCGAGAGTTACCACTAATTTTGCACACCTTCATGTATGGCATCGAGAGTTACCCTCATTTTTTTTTAATTTTAGATATCTAATTCCCAATGGCATTATCACCCATCAAGAGTTACCCCTAATTCTTGATGCCTTCATGTATGGCTTAGGGAGTTACCTGTCACGCCTCGCCACAAGATCATTTCTTGCAACCATGTGGGGGCATGACCGCCTAGACATTCAACGTGAATCTCTCTACAAGATAGCACGCAGAACACCTAGTAAGTGGAATACAAACCATAATTAATGCAAGATGAGAACTTATTTTGAAATAAGAAAAGAGCTCATTGATTTCTGATAAAGAGTGTACATCTTTAACAAGTACAAGGAGATTCTTTAAAACAAAAAATATACAAGTCTCAAAAACCATAAAATCTTGATTATCTCGCCTAGGACACTTCATGTTATGCAAACAGACTGAGAATACTAACAAGTTGATGCAACGCAATTATGGCACATCAGACGTAATTGGGCACACATAACTCGCTCTGGTACCAATTGAAAAACAATAAATGTTTACTCAGGTAACAATGTTGGATCTAATGTTATAACAAAATAATTAACAAACCGAACAGTTTCGAAGTTTGATGGCTTAGAGAGGTTGAACTAAAATTTAGTTTAACCCTTTGGACATGAGTTCGAAGCCCACTAGGTACCAAAAAGAAAAAAACAACAAGATAATTAACAAAGTAAATAAGTAATAACACAAGTGACTTGCTAAACCAGTTTAGTGTAATATTAATACATCTACGTCTGAGGGGCTATGTAGAAATGAGATGATATGTTTCACTAGAGTATGAATGGATTACAGGTATACAACTTATCTTTTGAAAGACTATCTTGATATACAACAAGATTACTCCTAGAAGATAACTTAAGCTCCTCCTAAATAATCGATACTTGATTGATCATTCTTATAAAAACAGACTCCTCCTAAACACTATATTCCAACTTCTCAATCAAGGTTGAACATGTTTGTAACTAACCGTCATCATGAAAAAGAACAACAATCTTTTTTCATAGGTTAAAAGTTTCTTCCACGATTGAACACAAAAAACATACAACCACAACACACTAGCTAGGTTTTTTTTTTTTTACTTCGTTACAAGATACAAACGCACAGAGCCAATAAAAAAAACCACAGAGAAAAGGAAAGACAATCAACTGGCCATAAAGGCCTGCCACGACAATATGACCAATGCAATAAGGAAAGTTTAGAACGTGGAAACAAAATAATATAAGAAGATTTTTTATTGGCAACAAATTAGAAAAAACATCAATATATTTTAATTTTGGAATTTTGTAGGATTGTATATTCTAACGTAATTTTTTTTGTTTTTATTTTAGTTGAAAGTTGGTTGAAGAATTAGACAAATAGAAAAAAGGGGGTTTCTTAAAAAAAATATCTAACAAAGCGTGAAAGTGTTTACACCGTAGAGAACAATTTTAAAAAAGGAAAAAGCCTACAAACTCACAACATGAAATAGCAAAAATACTTCTGCAATTAATTGGTCAAACAAACGTGAAAAAACGATTTTGTACAAGTCTAAACAATCTTGTACCCTTATACCTAGTCTAAACAATCATGTACTCTTGTACTTAGTCTAAACGATCTTGTACCTATTCTAAACAATCTTGTAGTCAGTCTAAACAATCTTATACCCAGTCTAAACAATCTTATACTAAATCTAAATGATTTGTACCCTTGTACCTAGTATAAACGATTTTGTACAAAATCTAAACAATTTATTAGTGATAATGGTCTATCTCTATCTATCTGGGATAGACAATTGATCATTTAGATCCTATATCAATATTGTTTAGATCTTTTACCAAGAAGAAAAAAAAGATGAGAGATGAAGGAGGAAGAAATTCTAAAAGAGAAAATGAATAAATCACGAACAAGAAGAAAATTGGAATTATGAAAAAAGAGAAGTAATAATATGAAGATATTAATAATATGAATAGGAGAATAGTAAATTACAAAAAAGAAGAAAAAGAAGTGAAGTGAAGAATGCTCCAGCAATATTCAAAACCAACAAGAGGCAAATATGGAATTGATGTAAAAAAACAATGGTGGTTTCATGGGCTTTAATTTTTTTTTTTTTTGTTACAGATGCCGTAAATATTTTTGGATTTTACTACATAAGATTAACCTAGAAGAAAACTAGGATTGTCTATATTTTAAAATTAAAATGAGGATTTCTAAGGCTTGTTTGGTAATCATTTGATGTTTTGTTTTTCTTTTTTAAATTTAAGCCCATAAACACTACTTCCGTCTCTAAATTTCTTTCTTTTGTTGATATCTATTTTTTAGCAATGGTTTTAAAAAACCAAGCCATAATTTGAAAAAAAAAATAGCTTTCAAAATTTGATTTTTATTTTGGGAATGTGGCTAAGAATTCAACTATTGTACGTACTTACAAATACAAAACATTGAAAGAAATGAAAAGAAAATAGACTTAGCTTTTAAAATAAAAAACAAAAAACAAAATAGATTACAAAACTAGGCCTAAGTAATTTGTTTTAAAATTGGCTCTTTTTTAATTCATGGAAAACTTAAAACACATTGATTATTATGAGCATTTTTACATCTTTTTTTAATTTATAGAATTATTTTTGCAATGAGATAAATGGTTTCGGTTCATAACTTCATATGTTAACAATATGAGTATTTTTTTAATATTTTTACGTTTAAAAGATATTTTTCATACTTTTGAAAATATAGAGATATTTTTTAATCAAAACACTAATAATTTCTATCTAAAACTAATGATACTAACTAACAAGAAGAGTCTTTTCTTTAATAAAAAAATAAATAAAAAGTTTAAAGATATTTTTCAAAATTAAAGGTACATCTACCTAACTTTTTAGTGTAAATGAGTTCTTGACATAATGAAAGTTTTGAAAAGAAATTATTAGAAAATGGGGTGTGCCAAAAATTTAGAAGAAGATCAAAAGAGTAGCTAAAGTTTTATTAATACTGATTTGACCAAAAAAACATAATGCAAAGAAATATCTTTTTATACAAATAAAATGCATGGCAAGTAAATAATAAAAGAATTGTGGATCGTCTATTTATATCTATCCATTCAAAATTATTTTCCTTTTATTTCTTATATATGAATCCAATAATGATATGAAAGCTTCAACAATTTCTCCATTCTAAAGATTTATTACATCAATAAAACCATTGTTAACTTTTGGATACCGAAAAGAAAAACACCATTTTTTGTTTTTTTTTTGTAGTTTGCTTCTTAATCTTTTTTGGGTTTTTGAAGGATTGTGATCAATAATATATGAAGGCAACAATAGAGGTCGAAAGAGATACAGAAAGAAGTTTTTAAATGACATGTGATTGCATTGAATTGGGCAGTTAGGGTTTTGGGGAAGATCTATAATTATTGACCAACCCCATTTTAACCATTTCCAACCTATAAACTTTTAGATCTACTAATGTGATAAAGTTGTTTACTATTCTTAAACTATATATATATATAAAAATCTTTTTCTGTTTTTTGTTTTTTTTTTATATAGGTGCTCTAATTTTACAGAAGATTTGAAAGCAACCAATTTAGAAGTTGATCCAAAAGGTAGTGGATTAAATTAATAAGCTTACCCATTGGAAAACAAGCCAACTCACTCATAGAGTTAATAATTAAACTAATAAACTTGGTTCCCTCATCAATATACACTCATCAACCTAATTCTCTCTACATCATTTAGGATGTGTCCTAAGTCAACAGAACCACCATTTAAAACTATTTATCAAAATATCGAACTAAAATGTTAATGTTGAAATCTAGAGATTAAAACTGTTTTTTAACTAAAAAGAAAAATATAATAAAAAACTATGATGGTAATGTTTTTTTAATAATATTTCTTATCCTTTTCCAATTCATTATTTTTCTCAAATTATGGTTTTCCATTTAAATGAAAAATTTGTGTTGATAATACATATGCAAAATATAAAATATAGTAAAATTTAATATTCTATTAACAACAAACAATAATAGATATCGACATATATACAAATAGAATAGAGGTTATATTAATCTTTAATGGTGATAGATTTGAATTTTGCTATATTGTTTAAACATTTTGGTTCATTTCTAGATATATATAAATAAATAAATATATACACACATAAATAAATAAATATAAAAATGGTAAAAATAAATAAATTGGGAGATAAACTAAATTCTAACTTAATTTAAGAATATATAAATTTAAAGTTTTTTAAATTTCAAGTATAAACAAAAATTTTAAAAAAAATAGAATACATAAATATAGATTACAGAAACATGATTCCCACTTTTTTTTTTTAACTATATGAACTAGATTTACAATTTAACATATTTTTAGATTTCATTACTAGAAACTTCGAGGATGCAAATTAGAGTGGAAATGTTCAACTTAAATTAGATTCAATTTTTACTCTTTGTTCAATTGTGGTAATTAATCCAATAATCTTAATTAACAAAAAAAAAATACGTGCGTTACGTTTAACACAAGTATAATGTTGACCAACAAATAAATTGATCAATATTGAATAACTTTGTAATAGTTCATAATTTCAAAAAAAAATTAGCTTTAATATCTTTTCTCTCATCTTAAATAGATTACTTATAGTTGAATCTCCAATGCTACAATTGTCTTAAATATATATATCATTTCTGACATATATGGAATTAAGATAATAGCGGTTTCAAAAAATTAAAGTTGAGATTGCAACAACATATGACAAGTTTGAGATGTGCAAATGTATGAAACCAAAAGTATATGATGAAAATTGATATAAGTTGAGGAGTTTTTTGCTCATTTTTTTCTCCCATATACAAAATTGTTTTGGTAACTGTTCCCAAAGGGCAAATTTACATCTATCTACTCTCTTACTTTATAACATGGAAGAAAAACAAAAAAGAAAACCGTATTAAATTTGTCTTCATCTATTAAATAGATTAGAGTGTGATTGAAAGTGATTTTGACATAACTAAAATCACTTTTTTTATTGTCAAAATTACTATATTCTAAAATAATTATATTGGACAAAAAAAAAATAATTGTTTTAACTTGATTGTGAAGAACCACTGACCAAGTGATTTTTTCATTTGGTGATTGAATGGGAACAACTTTCAATATTTTTCTCATACAAACGACCCAAAATTATAGAGTTATTAAAAATAAAATAATAAAATTCTCTAGCAACCTTCATGAGCTAACTTTAGGCTACCATTTTCTTGGCAATTGCTGTCAGCCAATTTTTGACGACTGCTTTTCGACATTCGTTGTTTGTTTTCCGACAACCATTTTCAATTACCGTTGTCGACTAGTTTTTGATAATCACACTTTTTTCGATTGTCACTAGCCAACCCTGACCTTTGATCACATCTCCGTCAATTGTTTTTCAATGATAGTTAACGACCAATTTTTAGTGACTGTTTTATTGGCCACTATTGTCAACCAACCTCTAGTGACTGTCTTACAACAACCATCATTTGTTGATTTAATTTTCGACTGCTATTCTGACTTCAAATGCTTTTGAATGTGATGATAAAAGAAAATCATTGCTTTCATTTTTTCTTGACTGGTCGTTGCATCTTCCTCTTTAATTGTATCTTCAAATTCATGGCAGCAAGATGTGTCTCAGCATCAAGAATGTGACACCTCAGAATTTAAGGTATTTTATTTTAATCGAATTACCTTATTATTTAAAGATTTTACAATTTGTTGGGTGTAGTATACTATAAACTAAGAGAAAAGAAAAGAAATAGGAATTTAATAAATAAAGTAATAGTAATAATAGTTATTATTATTATTATTATTATTATTATTAAATAAAACAAAAGAAAAAGGGGGGAAATTAAAATTTCTTTCCCCCCTTCTTCCTCCCGCGTGCAACACCCCCCCCCCCTCTTTCTCTTTTCTCTTTTCTTTTCTTTTCTTCTTCTCCTTCTCCTTGCCCTAAGCCCTAGCCATCCCCCTTGACCGCGCCGTTCGGAGCTGCAGAAGAAGAACGCCAGCCGACAATCACAGCCGTTTATCCGCGCCGACCTCTGTTCGCGAAGCCGCCGCACCGTCCACCCAGATCTTCATGTCCAGCCGTCGTCACTGCCCAGCCGCCGTTCGTCTGCGCCAGGCTCCATCCGTGAAGCCCAGCCGCCACTCGTCCCCCTCTGTTCCGACCGTCCGACGAAACCCAAGCCGCGCAGCCCCATTTTCCATCCGACGAAAACACAGCCCCCACCTTTCCTTCCGACCGAGCCGTCCACCTTCACCTATCACTCAGTTACGTTTTGCACATTTTTGTCCAACTCGGTTCGTAGACCACTGCCTTTTTACGCTACAACTTGCAGTGAGTTTTTAGTGGTAAATAATTGTCGTGGGTTATGGATCTGTGGTGTCTTTTCTTTGGAAATGCAATGTTGAATTAATTGATTGGATTATTGGGTGGACTGTTGTTCGAATTTAGGTAATTTGGGCAGCGCTTGATTTCCTTGGGATTCACAACCAAATTTTAGGTTGTTGAAGTTCGTTTCGCCATTACCTTGGTAAGCTGAATTTTACATTGAGAAAATTAAATGGAAGTGAGTATTGTGAAAATAATTTAGTCCCATGTCCTTTTGATTAGGTTTCGTTCGTTGGATTTAGTTCGTTCGAGAATTTTGAATAACTTTAAGGTAAGGGACTTCCTACTGGACTCACTTATAACCTTGAGATGTGTTGGGCTGCATAATTATATTGGAATTGAGTAGAAATAATGGATATGCTGCATGTGTTTGACTGTGGACTGGATGTTTAGTTAAGTTTATATTTCGACGAGGATATATATTTTTGTATGGATTTATGTGGTTTTGGTGTCAATTGTATGTGGTGACTGACTGACTATGTAAATATGCACATATGGTTGTTGAATGACTGAAAACAGTAAATGTATTTTTATAGGGGATGGGTTGAAACTGACGGATGGTTGTTTAGGCTGAGTGTAGGATACACTGTCGTGGTTGCGTTCTTATGACGAAGGGGACTAATTAGTCATACCCCTTGTATTTGGAGGAGAATTTTATGAGTATTTAGTTCGTTGACTGATAGACTGATTTGACTGACCTTAGGCTAAATTGGAAAATGAATGGTTGTTGGAGGTTAAGTGGAAAGTACGTGATGAGGACGTTTGACTGGGTTGTAAATGACTGTTAAGATGTATAGAAGGGACTGAGGGGTAATTATTGGTTTCCTAGTGGTTGTTACCTTGTGGGTGCCCTACGGGATTATCACCCTTTTGTGTATCCTTCAGGAGCACTAGACTGATATGTGCATCCTTCGGGAGCACTAGACTGATATGTGCATCCTTCGGGAGCACTAGACTGATATGTGCATCCTTCGGGAGCACTAGACTGATATGTGCACCATTCGGGAGTACTAGACTGATATGTGTTTCTGCAGAATACTAGACTAATTTATGCATCCCTTGGACGTTAGACTGATTAGGTGCATCCTACGGAATCACAAGACTATGACTGTGCAGGGTACTCCATAGGAAGCTAATAATTTATTTTCTCCTGACGGGACCAGTAGTGGGTCTCTTACTATGTATATTAATACTCACCCTTTTTATGTTTAACTTTTCAGGCAAAGGTAATACGAGGGGCAAACCAACGAGGGACAAGAAGGAATCGTGATTTGCCATAGAGGATTGTCTTTAAATTGCTTCCGCTGACGGTTTTATAAATATTTTGTTGAACTAATTTTACAAATAGCTAAATTTTTTGTAAACAGTACTTTAAAATTTCATATTTTGAAATAAGGCCCGATTAAAGTTTTTCTTCGAATTCGTATGGTTTAACCTAAAGCTTACTATGTCTCTTGTCAACAAACGGTTTTGTGTTAAAGTAACGACTTAGACAAGGTCGTTAAAGTCCGGGTCGTTACAAAGAACCCATGGTAAATAATTGCTATTGTCAATGTGAATGGTCGTAGATTCTAGTTTTGCAAGATTTTTCACGGTAACACTACCATAAAATATTAGAATTATATGTTAGAACTTTAATATACATCAAATATGCAAAATAACATTTATTTTATTAATTATAGTAAAGCGAGAAAATTTGACCTACCTTTAGAATCTACATTATTCGGCAGAGGAGACAATTGAATCTCGTGCTGCTAACACATATTGTAAAACTGAGGAGCACAACGATGCGCGGCAAAAGTATGGATGTGAATAATATAATATAATATATATATATAATAAATAACAAAATTGCTCACATGAAATTCTTCAAAAGCATGCAAAATTTTCCACTATCAACTTCAACTAATATATATGGTGTATCTTACAAAACCGACAAAATAACATTGTTTATAGGCAATTTGACAAGCATGGGATGAATTAGATATACATTAAAGGTTCATATCTTAAAGATAAATGACAATGTAGATGAAATGTGAAGGGACTGACACATAACAATAGACTCTTAAAGATATATGACAATGTAAATATAATATGGAGAGAGTGACACATGACAAATGGACACTATTAACATTTATTTAATAATATTTATAATATTAATCTCATACTCTATGGTGCGAATGTCATAATTAAATCATAATTATGACATTTGAAATAATGAATGAAAGTTAACCTGAAAATGGCAAATAACTTAAGATTTTGAGTGAATATAATTTAGAAGATGTTTTAGTAATTAGCTGTCTCTATCTCTATTTTATAGGATATTGAAACGTAATATATATATATATATATATTTATATTTAATTATTTATTGGACCCTAAATTGAAAACCTGAAATTAATTAGCACTGAAATATGTGGAACAGTCTCATTGTTAATTGAAAATAAAAAGGGAAGAAGTCATATTGAGTCCAACCATTTTGGATTTTGAATGAAATATTAGAGACAATTCCATTTATTTATTAATTTGAAAATAACACATTAGAGTAGACATGGTTTGATTATTTTGGACCAAACTTTGCCATTTTTACTTCTAATTCTTTAATGTCTTTATCTTAGATATGTGTGACTAATTAATACTCAAATATTACTAGGGAGCACATTAAATAAAATGTTGTTTAACATATTTAATAATGCAACAACCAAATTTTAATTGTTACAAACTTTTGTGATATGCTCAATAAATGAAAGTTTGAGATTACAAGACAACTTATTAAAAAATTTAAAGATTGTTTGAAGAGTTGAAATGTAATCTACCTATTAACTAGATGAATGTTGAAGTAATTGAAGATAAAACGAAAATGAGATGGTAAATTTTGAAAATAATAAAAAAGAAAAAAGAGGGATTCAAAACTGAATAAATTTTATATTATAAATCGAAAACCCAAAACCCCACATTACAATCTTATCCCATTACCTTACCCAGCCCTTTAATCAATTAAAACTGTGTTTTCAGTTGAAATAAAAAGGTTAAGAATAGTAGTTTATCTTTGCCTCTTTAAATATTAGGAGAATTATGAAATAAATAAAATAAAATAAAAACTACTTACAAAATATTAAAAAAAAAAAAAAAAAAAAAAAAAAAAAAAAAATTAAATGATATATTCTTTGATTATGAACTTTTTTGTGTTTAATAGCATTTATAAAAGTTGGAAAGTATTTCTTTTAACGCATGATCCAAAGTTTTAATACATTTTTTGGATTGATTTCAAATACAACAAAAATAAACTAAAATATTTACAAATGTAGCAAAAATTGACAGTCTATCAACGTTATTATTATATGTGTCACAATATAAACTTAGATAGTAGTCTATAGCGATTCGTGATTCTATATTTGCAAATATTTTCAATAATCTTACCATTGAATATATTTTTTATAATTAGTTTAGCAACAACACAACCTTTGTAAGGAAGGTAGAGATACAATGAGTAGTTTGTTGTCTCAAATTGACAACCTTAGGAATGTTATTATGATGATATTTTTGTTTTTAACTTTGATGCATCCTTAAAAACAAATTTCTTTATTTTGTAACCTACATATCTAAAAGTGTTTGGAAACATGTAGTCACCAAATAACTCAAACAAATGAATTCATTTCAAGACCACTTTATAAACACCCAATTAACCAAACATAATACAATAATTGAGGTACCCATTTTAATTTCAAGGCCATTAGACCACATAACTTATCCATCTAACAAGTATGTACGATTTTTCAAGCCCAAACATAGATTTATTAATTAATTAAGTTCCTTACTATTTGAACCTAAGAAATTTTACTTTTTTTTCTAAGTCTTTTTGAGTTTCATATTGCCTTTTTTTGGCACTAGAATTTAAGTTGGTGAAGGCACACTCATAACTCAAACAAAAAGAAAAAGGGAAGAGAAATATATATATTTAGATTTTATGAATTTAAGTAAATGTAATGAAGAGAAGTGAGATGCTCAACTTTCTTTAACCTTTTAGAAAACTTTCCTCAAGTGGTTGTTGTATTAAAGATGAGGGGAACAAATAAGTGAGCATGAATTTTAATGCCATGCATGTGAATATCATAAATGAATTTATTAATTGTCATTCAACAACAATTTCACCTATATATATATATATATATATATACACACACACACATACATATATATTTGTACTCAATAGTCTATTCTTCTTGAACAAGTTTACAATGAACTTTTATATATATAATGCATCTATATTGTATTATTATTTGAGTTTTGTAATAATGTACTTTTTTAAATAGTTTCAAATTTTTACCCCATTTCACAAACTTAGCTGGTTGCATGGATATTCTTACTCTATATAGATACACTCATGGATATTGTTTAAATTTAAAAATAACTCATTTTAAAAATAAAAATGTTTTATAACTCTCTAATTAAGTTTTTTGTTTTATCAAGAAATTTTAAATTAAAATGATTTTTCTATTAAAAAAAATAAACCTTTCTTTGTTCCAAATGAATGTTAAAATCTACTTCCATAAACATTTTTTATGAGCTATAGTTAACAAATTAGGCCTTTTAACTTTCAAAATCAAGATCATTATTTTAAGTGTGGACTAAAGATTGAAAAATGTTATGGTAAATAAGGACCTTCTTAAACATTCCATTCCATGAGTGTATATCTCAACAGTAACTAACAGCAATAGTTTAGCAAGGAATAAGCACATTTCTACCAACATTTAAACACCCTAATTTCTTTCTTTGAAGCTTTAGGTTCAAAGTTTTAAAATGCCAATTATAAAAAAAAAAATATATATTTAATGTCATTTATAAATACTTTAAACAGATATGTCAAACAAAGGTCAAGATAGCACTTGGAAAGTACACATCAGGCCACAGAGGAGGGTTTCCTAAATTATATAATAAATACTCATCAAATGAGTAGGAGAAGGGCTAACTGTCTTGTGAGGTACATGTGAATGAATCGAGATATACCACATTTGAATAAGAGAGATTTTGAACACAAGAAAGTATGGTTAAAAAATCTAAAAGAATATCATAGGAAATGAAAGTTAAGCATGCTTAGGGTAGACCACTTACATGTTGAGAGATCTGCTGGAATTTTTTGAGAAATTATGTGAGTGAGGAAAAATAATGTTAAAAGGCACGTGTTAATATGAAGGAATAGTTTTCACTTTTAGAAGCTGTTGAGCATGAAATTGTGAGGGTGACGTAGAGGCATGGCAACACCATTTGGATTTTGAATCTTTATTCAAATCCTAAGACTAGAGCGTTATATTAGAAATAGTGTTGAGCGTAGGTACTAATTGTTACCGTCCAAAACTAATATGGTGATCATAGTCGTATATTTTTAACTTTTTGCTTTTTACTAGGGTTATTTTTGAAATTTTTGAAAATTCAAAAAATTCTTCCAAAATAAGGTCTAACATGCAAAGGTATTTCTTATAACTTAGCCCATGTGTATGCGGATATGATATTTATTAGCTTTACAAATTGGCCTAATCTAAGTTCAAAACCCTGATGTAGACACTCTCTATATCAGACCTTTCCCTAAAAAAGTTCATTTTCGTCCCAAAAGCACTCACTACGACAAAAAAGCTTCTCACTTACTTAGTTATATCAGAGACATTATGACAACTCGTCAATATAACATTGCCTTGGTTAGATTATGCGTTTTCTTTGAATTAAAAATTCTCTAATGTTGTTAGGTAGTGAAGATTGGGTGTGTTTTTCTCCATTTTAATTTGCTATCTACACAAATTTGTTCACTGTACACATCTTAACAAACTGAATATTAAATTTAAAAGTTAGAAGAGTTGTAGGGATGAAAAGTGAGAAGGTTAAATACCTTTTAGCTATATCACAAGTATTTAACTATACAAATAACTAAAGCACACAGAAAATAAATAATACACTTTGGTAACCCAGTTCGACAAATATGACCTACATCTGGGAAACTTCTTTGCTCAGATAAGAAATATTATTGAGATTCATCATATGTAACTTATCTCAATAGTTACATTAAATAGTCATAACCATAACTAAAAGTAAACTCATGCTTCCCTGAAGGTACAAGCAATCTCTTCTAAGACTAGTTCAGGCTCCCCTGACTTCGTGAATTGATCCCTCAATTAAGTGATCTTCATATATATTTCTTGTCTTCTCGTAATTCACATATCAACAAAACAGCCTTCAATGTCAAGATAAATATAATATAACCATTAAACCTTCACCTTGAACAGCTTGATCAGACAAGTTCGTATATTTCTTCTCAAAATCGGATTTCTTCATCTTCAATAACAACCACCCATCTTCGCATATATATATTTCCAGAATATTTCATGTAGATACCTTCTTTCATATAAGAAGAAAACAAACTCATACCAAGATTCCTAAATAATAGGAAAGCTTGGTAGTTTAATAATATTGTTTTATAAAAAGAATTTTTTAATGAATATTATAAAATATTTGACAAAATATTCTAACAACGATATTTTCTTTTAATAAACATTCTCTTCCCACCTTAGTTATAGTTTATTATTTCGAAACCAAGTTTATTGTTTTTCTTAAATTTCTTTCTAATCTTCTAGCCTCAAACAGTGTATTAAGCCATATTGAAAAAACTTTAAAACGAGAAACTTTAAACATTTTTCTTTTTCTTTTCTTTTTATTTTTGTTTTAATATACTAAAATTAAGAAAAGCTTAGAGGATATATGGGAGATTAGCGAACCTGCCTAAATGAATTGGCAGGAGATTCATATGGAGCTTAGAGGATATATGAGAGATTGGTGAACCGGCCACGAAAGAGTAAGAGAATCTATAAGAAAGCTTAAAGAATCCATGAAAGAGCTAAGACGATTTATGGGAGAAATTGAAATGCGATTTTAAATACTATTAGTTATTCAAAGATCGTTCCAATTTTATTTATGGAACCAATTTTTTATGAAAACTAATCCAATCTAAACCTAGGAAAGCAAATGATAGTAACTAACAACGCGAAACTAGACAAAAACACATCATAAGGCAATGACTTTATTAATGGATTAACTAAACTAATTGTTTAATTCTTTGAACAATTAAATGCTATCTATAGACCTACAATCTAATATCCTAGGTATCCTTGCCTGGGCTAACTATTTCTAACACCAAACCATTAATTTTACTTTTAAGCAATAATTAATTAATTAGATGAATCATTAAGTTCCTTCATTAAAAATTATCTCTATTAATCTCCTATCACTTCCATGCATACTTGATTAGCAATCTAGCATGCTAGATCGTCTAACCTAACACCCTTTATCTCTCTCTTAAGTAAAATATTAAGTAAACAACATTCAAACAGTGGTCAATAGTTCAAAAACTTCAAATGCAAGCATCCTCAAAATAGTCTATGCATTCAACAACCTAAGAAACAATCAAACAAGTTTATAGAAATTCAAAAAGAAAGTTAAAAAATCCTAAAACTATGATTCAAACAATCATGACTACGATATAAATACAGATAATCCATACAGAAAATCAAGGATTGGAGAGAAAAACATCATATGCAAATCAATGTCTTGAATGTGGTAATTAATTAGCTCGACATTGTTATCAAACAATTTTCTCATTCTTCAATCTCTTTGAATCACCCCAAACTATCACCTCTGCCTAAAAATTTGGCTCTTGATTGTCACTAAGGAGGCTCTAATGGAATTGCCTTTAAAATACAAGAAAGAAATATTAGTAACAAATCTTATTGAAACGTCGCGATGCTGTTGAAACATGACGTGAAACTCTGCACATTGAAATCACAGTGTTGTGATGCCACATGTTTTATGCCTATGGGTCTAAACTCATGAATATGGTGTCGTTGTAGCACTAAAGAATGTCGTCCACACATCTTTCAGACCTATTTAATCCTTTTTTCTTCTTTCTTTTGAACAAATGTTGACCTTCCTTATGGATATTTTTGTCATTTTACGCTTCAATCAACTCATTTTCTAGTCTGAGCTAGATTCTTGCAAATTAAACAAACTAAAACATCGACACACACAAGTTTACAACAAAACCAACAATGATCTAAGCCTAACAAAGCACTTTTTGAGTGTTTTCAGGAGGTTGAAAGAATCTGATAGCACTTGAAATAATTTGTATTTCTCTCATTAATTCATGTTCGTTCCTTTACTTAATATGACTATACGTTGATTTTATAAGTGTTTAGTGTCCTAGTGGTTGAGTAGTCAACTTGGAGTATATAGATGCTAATCATAGTAAAATCAGGCTTAAAACGAGCTAAGAATAAAAAGTGGATCTTAACTACAAATTTGCCTCTAGAGGCGAAGCGTTATGTCTGTTCCACGCTTGCTTTATGCTTTTCTTCGAGAGCTCTATTTTGGTTATACAAATCTAGACACCCAGTGCTCCCTTAAGGTTTTTTAATCACCCATTCCAGAGCTTCCACTCTCCATTCTCCATTCTTCTCTCTACCACTTTTCCTTAAGATGTTCACGAAATTTATCGGGTAGTTCTGGGCCTCATCTTCTTCAACTCCATAAATAGGTAAGGTTTGGGTTTGTTAGTTTAGTGGGCTTTAGATGAATTCTTTGTAACTTTGAGAGAATTTCATTAAATGATGTATACATTCTTGCTATTGGTTTTAATTTGATTTATATCTTTATGTGAATGGATCACATGATTTGATTCTTTATAGACGACCACGGACTTATTTTGTGATTTGAATGCTTAGGATGTTTATTTGTGATATGTGACATTTAATCTTGAGTTAATTCTAAAGGAAGCAATAGGTTAGTTAGACTTGCATTCTATAGTCGACGACAGTTTGCAATGTTCCTTTCGACCTAGAGAGAAACCGTAGTGAGTGTTTGGGTAGATGGTGGAAGTCAAACACTCATCCTAGCATCTCTCTAAAGCTTAATGTGATTAGGTAAATATGATTAGTATGGGTTCATCTATGCATGTTTAACTAATTAGATAATTAGGACAATTGATCAAGGTTCCAACCAGTTGAGCTAGGCATAGGTGATAATTCCTTGTAAAGCATAACAAGGGGACGAACCAAATAATACATGCGTAACAAGGTATAGGGCCTTCGAGTTCCTCGTAATACCCTTCGACTTGACAAACGCCCCTGCAACCTTCTGCACCCTGAATGAACCAAGGATTCCATGAGTATCTAGATCAGTTTGTAGTGATCTATCGTGATGACATTGTGATTTTCAGTTCTAGTCTAAAAGAACACCATGTTCATTTTCGGTTAGTCCTTGACAAGCTCTGCCAGAATTAGTTATATGTAAAGAAAGAGAAGTGTGCTTTTGTCCAACAACGTATCAATTTGCTAAACCACATTATCGAATATGAAAAAAATCGAATGGAAGAGGATACGTTACGAGCTATCTAGGAGTGAAGAGCCCCCACTTCTGTGACAGAATTCACTCATTCTTAGGATTGGCTAATTACTATCGCTAGTTCATTGAAGGATTTTCAAGAAGGGTTGCACCGTTGACAGAGTTGTTGAAGAAAGGTACAACCTGAAAATGGCCAGTCAAATGTCAAACTGCTTTTAACGAACTAAAGACAACAATGACGAGGGGTCCTCTCCTTGGATTCATTGACCTGTCTAAGCCTTTCAAAGTTGAAACGACGCGTTAGATTTTAATCTCAGAGGCACCCTTACCCAAGAAGGTCACCCCATAGCTTACGAGAGTCAAAAGTTCAATAGTGCTTAAATGAGGTATATTGTCTTCGAGAAAGAAAAATGTTTGCAGTGGTTCATTGTCTGAGAGCCTAGAGGCAATATTTATTGGGATCACTCTTTGTTGTGAAATCTGACAACAACATTTTCTGTCACTTCTTTAGCTAGTCAAAGTTGACCTCTAAGCAAGCGAGGTGACAAGAATTTTTGGCCAAATTCGACTTCAAGTTCAAGCACAAGATAGAAAACAACAATCAAGTTGTCGATGCTTTTAGTCGTAAAGGCAAGCATGTGACCCTATGTATACTAGCCCCCATTCATACAAGTAAAGTTGATGCATCGATGCGTAATATCATTAGAGATTCATTTGGAAGAATCCCTCTGCTCAAACTGTTATTGCTCTAGCTAAAGCCAATACAACAAGACAATTTTGGGTCGAACAAGACTAGTTATTGACAAAAGAAAATTGTTTGTATGTTTTGAGAGAGCAAGTGATCTAAGGAAAAAGTTACTACATGAGTGTCATAACAGCTTGTGATTGATCATCCTGGGTGGCAGAGGACCTATGCGCTGCTGAAGAAAGGCTACTTCTGGCCTAATATGCTAGATGATGTCATGTAGTATACAAAGACGTGCCTCATCTGTCAGCACGATAAGATGGAGAAAGTGAAAGTTGCTGAGCTTCTCGAATCCTTGCCTATTTTGACGCGACAGTGGGAGAGTGTCTCCATGGATTTCATTACAATATCCCAAAGGTGGGTGATCTTGAGGTCATCTTGGTTATCATTGATCAATTCTCGAAATATGTCATTTTCATCCCCACTACCAATCAATGTTGTACCGAGTTAACAATCCCCACAAGCATCATATGTGCAACAGAGATGGTAGATTCATTAGTATACCTTCTAGACCGAGTTATTTACCCTCTTAAGGACAAGCCCTGGATATATCCTCAAGCTACCATTTTCAAACTGATGACTAGACCAAATGATTCAACTGTATGCTTGAGGAGTATTTGCGCCATTTTATTGATGCAAGACAAAAGAATTGGGTCTAGTCACTAGATATGGCTCAATTAGGTTTCAACGCTCAAACTAGTTCGTCAACGGGGAAGAGTCCCTTCGAAATTGTAAGTGGAAGAAAACCCTTATTACCTCATATTGTTGATCATTCTTATATAGGAAAAAATCCACAAGCTCACAACTTCACAAAAGAATGGAAGCATACTACAGACATCGCTCGAGCTTACTTAAAGTAAGCCTCGAAGTGCCTGAAAAAGTGGGCCAATAAGAAGCAACATCCTCTCAAGTTTCGAGTAGGAGATCACGTCCTCATCAAGCTAAAGGCAAAGCAAATTCGGTTCAAAGGACGCAAAAAGATCAATGTCTCATTCGATAATATGAGGGACCTATAGAAGTACTCAAGAAGATAAGAAATGCATCATATAGGGTGGTGTTGCCTGCATTGATAAAAACTCATCTAGTAATTCATGTGAGCAACTTAACACCCTACCATCAAGACTCCGACAACAAGCAGCACAACAATAGTGTTTGACAATGTATCGACCAAAAGCAAAAGGAAGATAAAAAAGTTAAAAAGATCCTTGCAGATCGAGTAAGAAAAAGGTAGAAGGTTCACGAGGAGTATCCATGAATATTTGGTCAAGTGGAAGAAACAAGTTGGTAATGTATCGAAGACCTTGAAGCGTGGAAGCAAAATATCAAAAAGTTCCAGCTTCGCTACTCAACAAGGACGTTAATTATTTAAGTGGGGGAGAATGCCATGAGCATGCTTGTCCAAGACGTTGTTTTCCTATGGGCGCATACCCAAACATCCTCACACCACCTTTTGTTTATGCTTTTGGAGTTAGTTTAGATCGTTTCCTTTAATTTCTATGTTGCTTGCTTGTCAGTGACATTTCACACTTTTCATATGCAAGTCTGTCATATTTGAAAATGTTAAAAGTGAACTATACGGGGAACCCACCAGTCAATCCACGGACCAAGTCTTGTTGTATTCTTTGCAAACCAAGCTTTCTTGCAATTATCAGTCTTCAATGCTTTCTTTAATGACGTTTTCAACGTTTTTCTTTCTCTCTCACATTTTATAAAATCATTTTCTCTAAAAACGTGAAAGATGACTACATCATACCCCGAGTTTGCTTGTGACCTTTAGATTTAGTACGACTGACTTGTTCATCGAGTTAGAACAAATATCGCACAAATCGTTCGTCCAGTATTCAAAAGATTGTGATTGTGATACTCAACTGCACGCCCCTGTTTGATGTCGTTGCCTTACTCCACCACCCACGTGTTGCATGTGCGTGTCATGACATGGTTGCCTGCAAGGCTTTACTTGCCATGTCAGTGCTTGAGTTTTGAGGTCCTGACACCAAGTCTATGTAAGCGATAGGATTCTTCGGTCAAAGGTACACAAAAAATACTCCATATTACTTTTCTATCATAAGTAGTCATCTTGATCCTTTATTGCCTTAAGTGTTAGAATGGGTGGCTTGACACCACATCGAAACTCAATTTTCTTTATTAGGTAGCACACTCTTATGATTTTCTTCCAAAACACAAGTTCACGGTTAGTCTTTTTTTTTTTTTTTTTGGTACATATCAACACAACAAGAATCTCATATTAATTAAAAATACTGAATTTAAAGAGACTAGGGGAGGAAGATTCACCACCCTGACTTAGAAAGTGTAGACAAACCTAATTAATTTGTTATTATTAAGCCTACAATTACACAAATGACAAGCAATGAAAAATTGCAAAAAATGAAAAAAGAATTGTAAAAATGAGGCACAACTGAAATACGAAAACCGAAAAAATATAATATTAAAATAATAAAATATAGTATATATAAATAAATTAAATTAAATTAAATTAAAAAATTAGAAAATTAAGAAAAAAATTTAATTTTCTCAACTTTCTCCCTCTTTCATGGAGCTCTCTCCAATAATATTGAGACTTACAACTCCACTTAATGCCAATATTTATAGGCAAATTGGCAAGAATTGGGTGGATTAAATGACCACTAAGAGTGAGTATTTGATAGACACATAGAATGAATGTTGAATGATTAAAGAGTTGAGATGTGGCTATGATCAGTAAACACGCAAATGGACATTTATAATTTTATATTAATATTTATAATAAAAAAATATTTTGGTAACATAAAATATATAAGTAAGTGATGAAAAAGAAAAGAAAGAAAGAAATTGGATGCAGTTTTTGTATGATTAAAGGAGATGTGTGTGGTGGGGGTAATAACTTATCAACAACTTTACATCCCAATCATTCAACTGTGTTTGTAAGAAAAACAAGAAGCTGTAAGGGCAGTTTTGATTTGAATGAAAACCTAACTAACACAACTTTTAATACCAAATAATAATAACATTGCATCCATACCCCCGTTGACCCTACAAATTTATTTTACTTTCCCCATACCATAAATAATGCCCTACAATTTCTATTATTTACTTTAATATTCCTACATTTTCCGGCGCTTTATTCTCTCAACTCAATTCACTACTATACCAACACATCTATTCCTGAATTTACACATTTGGTAAATTTTAACGCTTTTGGTTTAGTAATGAGACATCAATGAATCAAGAGAGATCCCGATCAGAATATGAAAGTATGTTAGTTGTTGACGTAAAAGTATGGTTAATAAACACTTAAAATAAACGAAAGTTACTATTATCTAATGTTTCTGAAGGTGCATCCCCTTTTTGGTCACCCAAACATATAAAGACTCTAAAACTAAGCGTAAGAATTTTTCTAAAATATGTGTGAGTGAGAACAACACATGCATGCGGAAAAGACTTGGGTTGGTTTATCATGAAGACAATTTTACCTTCAAAATAAGTAAGAAACATACAAACATCTCTTGTTAACTAGTGTATTGCTAAAGTTGAATTTTTGTTAATGTAAATTATGATCAGTATAGTTTTAATTCAAACGCATCAGAAACCTAAGGTTTCTAAATAAACAACAAGGAATTTTTCAAAAATAGCAAATTTGACAAAATATTTACAATATATAGTAAAATTTTCAGATTCTATCAATAATAGACATTAATAGTCACTAATATGTGGTATTGATAGACAGTGATAGAAGTATATCAGTAGCTATCATTGATATAATCTAAAATTTTGTCATAACTTATTAATATTTTAATTTATTTTGCTATTTTTAAAAATGCCCCTAAACAAAAGATGGAATTTACTCGATGCATGATAACTTAATTAATTTACAGAACTAACCCTAAACTTTGTCAAATTTACGATGGAGCAATATATAATATAAGAATTGTTATATGGGTTATATATATGGACACAATATCATCTATATAGTATAGAAGAGTTGGATTACGAGTCTACATTAGTTTGTCTTATAGTTAATAAATAAAGATTAATTTAATTAAAAAGATTAATTAATTAATTTTGAACTACTGAAGCTTATAATATGTAGGTTCCCGAGATATTTTTGCTGGCTCATCATGGACCAACAAAGTTCAAATATATTAAAAGAAAATTTGAAACCCACAAATTTTACGAGAGAAAATATTAATTATATTAAATAGAATGGGATTATCTCTTTAATAAATTGGGTGCAAAGTCCAACCCAATTTGAGTGAGAGAAAAAAAACATTGGTTCAAAGCTAAAGTTCAATCGTTTGACCCAAAAGCTATTAGACCCTAACCCACCTTAAGGATATAAGGCCCAAGTGTACTTTACCACGTAGATCTGAAGTTCTAGAGCTTCCAAAAATAATTATATAATATTTACTTTTAGACTCAAATTAGAACTCTTTTTTTTTTAAATAATGTAAATTTTGAAACATATGTCAAAAATAGGGTGAATGCAACATTATTGACAAAAATAGATAAGTTTAGGTGAAGTCGTGTATCTCGTCCACGACTTCCATGTAGTGGATCCCACATCTTTTATTTTTTACTTTATCTTTATATATATATTACACTGGGTTTCATACATTTTTATTTTCTCATTATTTATATACATTATGCGTGAGTTCCACACATTCTACGTTTTTCCATTGCCCACACACATATGTATATTAAACATTCAAATTCTAAAAATATCTTTATTAAATTAATTTATTATTTTCCTTTTTTTCTTTATAAATATTTAAATATCTCAATCTTCGATCTTCAATTTTTCTTATTAAATTCATTTTTCTAATTTTAATTTAATTATTTCTTAATCAAAATTATACATATCTTTTTTTTTCAATTTTCAATTTTTTTAAAAAAACTCATATATTAACAAAAATATGCTATTAAAAAATATATTAAACAAATAAAAAAAATAATAATAATAATTGAGAGAAGTTGAAGTTACTCCAAAAATAATAATAATAATAATAATAACACTTGAAGCCACCAATGCACATTGCAATAAAAATATAAAAAAATTAATGTTTATGACAAAAGGAAAAAAAACAAGAATTGGTTTGATTACAAATTAAATTTCAAAAACTTAACTAAATCAATATTTTCCTTTTCTTTTTTTTCTTTATATATATATATATATATATATTAAATATCCCAACCTTCCATCTTCAACTTTTTTTATTAAATTCATCTTTTTAATTTAATTTAATTATTTATTAACCAAAATTATATGTATCTTTTTCTAATTTTCTATTTAAAAAAAACATATATATTAACAAAATATGTTATTAAAAAATATATTAAACAAATTAAAATAAAATAATAATAATAATAATAATTGAAAGAAGTTGAAACTTACTCTAAAAATAATAATAATAACAATAATTTACAATAAAAAATTATTAGTTAAGTTTTTTAATTTAATTTGCAATCGAAAATTATTAGTTAAGTTTTTTAAATTTGATTTGTAATCGAACCAATTCTTGTTTTTTTTTCTTTTGCCATAAACATTAAATTTTTTTATTCAATTACCAATGTGCATTAGTGTATTCAAGTGTTATTATTATTATTTATTTATTTTCGAGTAACCTCAACTTCTCTCAGTTACTATTATTACTATTTTCATTTGTTTAACATATTTTTGTTAATATATGAGTTTTAAAAAAAAAAAGTTAAAATTGGAAAAAAAAACAATAAGTATAATTTTGATTAAGAAATAATTAAATTAAATTAGAAAAAATGAATTTAATAAGAAAAATTGAAGATGGAAGATTGAGATATTTAAATATATATAAAGAAAAAAAGAAAACTAATAAATTAATTTAATAAATATATTTTTAAAATTTGAATATTTAATATATATATATCTGTGTGTGCGCGCGCCCGCAGGTATGTATATATAAATAATGAGAACAAGTAGAATGTGTAGGACCCACACATAATGTATATAAATAATGAGAAAATAAGAATGTGTGAGGCTTAGTGTAATATATATATAAAAATAAGGTAAAAAATAGAAGATGTGGGGTACACGATTTCAGCTAAAGTCACCTATTTTTTTCAATAGTTTTGGATTCACCCTATTTTTGACATGTGTTTCAAAATTTATATTATTTTTAAAAAAAATTCTAAAATTAAAATAATATCTATTCATAACAATAGAATGCAAAATAAAAAATTTTAAAAAAAATCAGTCACTTGAATTAAAGATTTAAGTCCCCAAATTTGGAAGTGTTAGTTAAGAATATAAAGTATTTGTAGGGAAAAAAATTAGACCTTAGTTTGATATCAATTTGGTTATTTACTCTTTGGCTTTTAACATTAAGCTTTCACTTCTAAATTTATATATTTGTATCCACTTTTAACCGTGGTTTAAAAAACCAAATCAATTTTTGAAAACTAAAGAAAAGGAGTTTTAAAATTTTGTTTTTACTGGTTGAATTTGGTTAAAAATTAAACATTTGTACTTAATAAAAATGCAAATCATGCTCATCGGATGTGGAGTATGATTCAAAGATTGATGGACTCGCCTCATAAAGTGACTTGTCGAGGATTAAGTTGTGGTGGGTTGAGTTGGGTGTGGGCGTCAAGCATAAGTTTTGACGTACTTTGGGATCTGTTACTATTTATTTTATCGAGAAGGAGCATAATCGTTAGATGCTGGGGCTTGCATGATGCTTCTATGATTTGGGATTCCTTATTACTATAGAAAGTGTTCGTGCTACTTCCTGATCTAAGGATATTGTTGGTCTACTTTAGGGTTTTTTTTTTTTTTTTTTTTTGCCTTTTCTATCTCTTTGTCTTTGCATGTGGTGCTTGCGTTCTTTTTTATTGGCTTGTTATGTGTGTTGTTTTGAGTTTGGGGTGCTCCCTTTGGAATTGGTTACCTTGTTGTGGATGCGCTATACTTTGTGCCTTGGTCTTAGGCTGTGAGGTCCCTGTGTTGTTTATTATGCCTTTTAAAAAAATTATGGTAAGAAATGTCACACCCCCACTCGAAAGATGCCCTTTATGTACTGGGTGAGAACATGACTTGGGCAAACTGACGTTTCGAGCTGAAACGCTAGAACACCTAGGTACTTCTTTAAACTTAACTTAAACCTTAAGTGTGATCCTGCTAGTGAAAGATTCTACTATGCAATAGGATAACATACGATTTAAAAATTAGTGATCCTTTTATTAACAATCTTGTTACAACACAAGTGTACAACTTACAATTTAAGGAATTACAAAACTTAAGCAAACTACTATTACTAGCATGCAACACTTCTAGTACTTAGCAACGACCTCCTCTCGCCTCGCCTGATGACACTTCTTCGTTTAACCTGGAAAGGAAAAACTTAAAACGTATGCGAATAAATTAGTGAGTGACAAGGATTTAGAAATACGTTTTGGGGAATACAATTGCATACAATAAACTTTTTTATTTTTAAAAATGTCTTAACGCCTCACTATGTGGTAAACAACACAATAATCACATGAGCCTCTACTTATTCCTAACGCCTGGACATTAAACTTCCTCAAGTCAGGAATTGTTGTGAATATGATGATTACAACTTCACCATCAGCATCCATACAGACCCTCATTCAATACCAGTTGCTTGGCGATTAACTTGAACACGGACCACTCAACGCGTTCAACCGTCCTTCTACCAAGCGGACCACTCAATGCATGGCATCCTTTACTCTTATGTACATATAATAGCTAGCTTTGATTAGAAAAAAGGCTAGTTGTTTTGCATACATACAAGCATCACAACAATACAACTTCACAAACAAAAACATACTTCAAATTGGTCATGTTCTTTTATATGTATATATGAGATTACAACATGAGCATATTTAACAACATGGCAATATAACATGACTTTGGTGATAAAAACATTTTCAACTTTTGAAGGGGATCACTCGCTTAGCTAAGCTTTTCTTTTTTCCTTTTCTCTCTTTCTTATTGTCGAACTCTTTTAATTCCTTCTTATCATCTGGTCTTACAATGAAACTTCATCTTTACTTCTCTGATAGAGCTTCCTCTAATCTAAACACTTGAATTAATATATCTTCGGACCTATTTATACTCTCCCCAAATTAGGTTAGTTAGCATTACACTTCTCCTAAGCTCGACAACTCCTACTTAGTGTGTTACTTGTGTTAGTTTACTATCCTTCTTAAACCATGCTTAATTTAAATCAAACTTAACCCATGTTTGGCTAATTAATTAGACTCCTCCTCTCCTAGCTCGTCACATGATAATTGGTTAAGTGTTCACTACCACCTTCCCTTATCATGTTATCTTGTTGTTTTGTGTTGTCTTTCTTTACAATGCATTGTTTGATTCTTTTGCCTTCTGTCCCTGTTCTCGCATTATCTTCAAACGCTTGCTCAAGTCTAACTTTGCTATCTTCAAAAATCAAATCATAAGAAACCCGACACAAGTTTCACAAAAAAATATGCTGAATTTTCAAAAAAAAAAAATTAGTTATAAAAATGGCTCAATCAATTGAATTACGCATTAAAGGAAAGAGAGAGAGAGAAAAGAAAAGAAAAACAAATAACTATTTAATAATGAATTGAGTAAATTTGCTTCTCGATCTTATTTCTTATTCCAACAAATGAGTTTCGAAAACAAAACCAAATTTTTTTATTAAACAAAATTGCTCTCAGAAGGTATAGCCAAAAACCAATTAACGCAATTTTTCTAGGAACAGCTTGGAAACAGTAGTTGTTGAAATATTGGAAGTCCAACCAAGGATATTCACACTCAAGATAGATGAGTTACTCCTCTCATTGTCAAATGATTTTGAGATGGAACTTCATACTCTCAAACAGAGATAGGGTGGGAGTCTTTTGTACTTGTCTCAATGAGGAAAATTTACTTGCATCCCTTCCCTCGTCTTCCCAGTTGGGTGGGATTGCTTGTCAGGGAAATGGGTTTGGGGATTCTCTACCTTAATCCACACATTTAAACATGTCACAAACAGTATTCGTTGTACTTATTTTGGATGTAGAAGTAGTGTTTATAGATTTAAATTTTTTTAAGAATAATAAATAAATAAATAAACTGCTAACACTTTATGCTAAAAAAAACCACTAAAAGACAAAAAAAAATCCACTACACTTGATTTTGTTGGGAAGTGTAAATATGTTGTCTACTTTGTCATGTTTATAAAATACATTTTTCACTTCTAAATCTCTTGTTTTGATATTTACCTTTTACCCATGTTTTAAAAAATCAAGTCAAAATTTGAAAAAAAAAATGAAATTATTTTAAATGTCAAAATTGTTGAAAATATTTATAGATATAGCAAAATATCACAGTCTATCACCAATAGACCACGATAGACTATTATCTATGCATATCTTTGCCGTGATAGATAGAAATAGTAATGTATCACAATCTCTATCACAAATAAATTATGATATTTTATTATATTTGTAAATAATTTTATTTATTTTTTTCTATTTGAAAAAACACCAAAAAGGTAACCTTAAAATTTTTGTTTTTGTTTTTCAAATTTGTTAAAAATGCAACTCTTCTTCTCAAGAGTAATATAAACAACTAGAATAAAAGAAAATAAGCTTAATTTTTAAATAATAATAATAATAATAAATTAGAAATAGTTAATGAATAACCCCATGACAAAAATCAAATTGCTTAGTGGTGGCTCTTGACATTAACTTGATCTCCATACAATACGAGGATTTTGAAATCCAGTTTGATTATTGCATTCCGAATCCGAAATTTGAGTATTGAAATCCGAGCCTCATATTCTTCTCACATTTCCTTTGGGTGGCAGTTTCTATTTTATTTTGGTTCCATTACATTTTTTTTTTATTTCACCTTTTTAATTAGTTTTCCACCTCTCAATATGTTGTTTTTCTTTAATTTTATTTTGAGTTATACTTTAATTTTCATATGATTCCACCATTTCAAGATTTTACGTACATATGTAATCCATGTAATCCATGTTGATGTTGCAATCATATCATTGGCTGACTTTATTACATACAAAACTTGTGCAACATGTTTTATATTATGTAAGGAGGATTTTGAAGCATCTAGGACAGCATTGGATTAAAAATAGATGCTTTTTCAGAGCAATCGAGAGTTGAAGGAAGTGAAAGGCCAAACAAGTGTGGTAACACACTACAATTAACACACCACAACATTAATGGTCACAACTCTCTTGGGTAGCACCGTGGTGAGATATAACTTAAGCACTATATAGTATGTAGCACTTGCCTTTTTCCTAGAAACATCATCGCAATGCTACTAATAGCATCACGATAATCTCTAGATGAACTATATAAACATTTCCTTTATATCATTTAAGTTTTACATTTACTTGATTTTTGGTGAATTCCTTGAGTCTTACTTAACTTTTTCTTTGTAATGGAAGATTTGGCTTGGAAGATCAAAGTTTCGATGTTCGAAAAGGCTCGGAGTGCCAACCTTGAGGTTGGTTGGACATGTAGTACTTGTAGTTTTTGTGATATTTTTTAACCAAATGCTACGATGTAACGCCCCAACCTTCTTAGAAGGTTAAGATCATTACTATTTAAATAAAATGTAGTTTTTTTTTTTTTTTTT
>CM046887.1:10009156-10215703 GCA_025688845.1 Cucumis hystrix
TATTATTATTATTATCTAATTTTCCCCAAATAACTCCTCTTTTCCTTATCTCTTCCTATTCCTATTTAATTTTCCCTCTTTCCTCATTAATATCCCTTATAACATATCTTTCCTTAATAATTAATAATGATAACAATAGTATTACCAATTTTCAACCATTAACCCCACATCTTTCCAAATACTTTATTTTCCACAAAAATTAAAACCATCTCACAAAATAACACCCAAAATTAATAAAATGATAACGAAATATCTTAAAAATTTTGGGGTGTTACATACGAGTTCCTCAAATTACCATTTTCTATTTTTTGTGTTATTGAGGAGTACATGCTTGAACAATACATTTAGTTGGTGTCTTGATTAGCGTCTTTGTTCATCTAACTTACAAACTTTCATGTTTTAAAATTTATAATGTTTACGAATGCATGCTTAATTCGAGTAGTGAATAGATCAATTATGGTTATGATTGAATCTAGGTCTTTTGTCATGATTATCATATTGAACATATATAACAATTTTATAACTTTTGAAGCGATTAAGTGAATTTGATTAGTTCAATTTATCATCCTAATTTTTAGTTCCTAAGCTTAATGAGATTAACTGGCTAGGTAGTATGGAATGCTTCTCATTGCCACTATTTAGTTAATTTAGATATTAATTCATCATTTAATGAATTGGTTACGTACTCGTTGACTTTTTCAGACTAGTCAATTAGACTATTAATTAAGAAATTTTATTTATGTTATAATAAACCAATGAATGAAACCATTAAGTAGCATAATCACCTTTGAATTGGAAAGGTAGTCTCTTCTATTATCTCTTCGACTCTCTCATCGATATCTACTTACATTTTATTTTAATTTATCTATCAATCAAAATTCCACCTCTTCGCTACTTTTCATTTAGAAAATTAAGTTTGATAAATACTACAAAATATTTAGTTTTATATAAATTTCACTAGATGATTAAAGGCCTAAGTTTTTATGAAAACTTAATGATATAAATTTAAAACGATTATGAAACTTAGTGTAAAATTAAGACTAAACTACGAAAATAAAAGAAGAAAAAAAATGTAACATTTTAAAATCGATATCAAAAACATACTCATAATCAAAGCTATAAACATTCTCAATCTAACATAGGGTGAAATAGATTTGGTTCACATCATAAGTATAAATAAAACATGAAAAAAAAAAAAAAAAAAAAAAAACAAAGACTATTGAATCTCAAGTTTTACTAAAGAACACACAATTACCAAAACAAAGAAGCAACATAAGAGAAGGGAAAAAATTAGGAAAGGGAAAGAAGAGGAGAGAGAAATAGAATATCTTTCGAGAAAAGGATGAGCCTATCCTTAAGATATGGATATGGTGTCTACATGGCAACATTCAATTGGTTTAAACCCAACATTCAATTTTTCCATAGGCTGAGAAAATTCCACCAACAATTATTACCCATAAAACATCTGATTCTTTCTCCTTCAATATGTGGTTATCATTATTTCATTGGGTTTATCTCTTCATCTTCCAAAAGCATTAACATATTCTTCATTCATCAGTTAGAGGACATAGAGAAAAAAGAAAATTCAAACACAAAAGGGCAATGGCAATGGCTGCCTCTAACCTTTCTTGCATTGCTTCTGGAGTTGTGATCCCTTCTTCAACCACCATTTCATCTTCCTCTTCTAGGTTATCTTCTTTGGCCTTCTTCCCCAAGAATTCCAACTCTATTTCTAGATCTTCTCGATTGGTTATCCGTGCCTCCGACGAGGCTGCTCCCCCACCCGCTGCTACTGCACCCACTGGCGTCACCACCGAAGAGCCTAAGCCTAAGCCTGCCCCTATTGGTCCCAAAAGAGGTGCCAAGGTGTGTGTGACAACACTTTTTTTTTTCTTTTTTTATTAGTCAATGGAGATTAGGAATCGAGCCTCTAACTTAGGTGTGGAATTTTATTGATATGCTTCATTATTTGAACAGGTGAAGATTTTAAGGAAAGAATCTTACTGGTACAAGGATGTTGGATCTGTTGTAACAGTTGACCAGGTTAGACCCTTTAATTTTTATTTCTTTACGATTTTTGTTTCATATTAGTTCCTTTTGGAATAATGAGAATGGGACTCACAGAATCAAGTGAGGGGAACCATGTCCTGTTTAATGGTTAATTAGATTGCTCTGTTTAATTAGGGATTGAGATTGTGCATATTTGATGTTACAACTAATATGTTTCTAACATAAAATGTAGGTATACTAATGGTTAATATATGTATAAATGAAATTCTGCAGGATCCGAACACTCGATATCCAGTTGTGGTTAGATTTAACAAAGTAAATTATGCAAGTGTATCAACAAACAACTATGCACTTGATGAGATTGAAGAAGTTGCTTAAGCTTTTTTAGTTTGCTTGTGTATTTTTGAGTTAAATATGTTTGTATAATACTCCAATTTCAATCTATTTCTCCCTCTCTCCATGAGTGTGTGTTTACTGATTCTAAACACAGTTTCTCTTCCCTTTTACTTATATGGTTCACAACAATCAGAATTTTCCAATGCTTCTAATTTTAGGAGATTGAAATAATTTTTACTTTCAAAACATTCTGCTTCTAAAGTAGAAGCAAGGGAAAACAACGGTGGAAGTTTGAATCGTGTAAATATATCTCTTTCTTTTCTCTTTTTTGGAACATTATAAAAATATCAGTTTCAACTGATTTTTTTTCTAAATTCCCTTTAACAAGAAACTAGAAAAACATCAATTGAAGTTGTATCAATTTCACAAGTCTATCAATGTAAACTCGAATTTAGATTTTGTTTAAAACATATTCTCTAACTTATAATTATATCAATTCAACTCTTCAATTATTGAATCAATTTAGACAATAAAAGTTGATTTTCAATTTAGACAATTTAGACAATTTAGACAACGTTTGGGAATAAAAGTTGGAGCAGCAATTTTAGATTGTCAATTTATGGAAAATAGATTTTGTAGAGGTGATTTTCAAATACTATAACCAACCAAACTTCTCAAGGTGATTTTTCAGTACTTAAAAATGATTTTGAATTATTAGGATTGGTTTCAATTTTAAAATTACCAAATTATAATTTATATTTGAAAATTTATTTAACTAATTAATTGTGATAAATATTTTTTAATAATTTATTTTTTCATTTATTTTCAAAATTGTTCTTAAATAAAAGTTCCTAGCTAATGATAGTCGAAAATTTTGTTAGAGATAATGGACGATTGTCGCTGAAAAATAGTGATCGAATGTTGGCGACGACGATCATAGAAAGTTGGCCAACAACAACAACGAAAAACGATAGTCAACAATTGGACGGTAATGGTTGCTAAAAAAAATAGTTGCTAGACGGTTGCCATCGACAGTCGCTAGAAAGCAATCACCGAAGACAATGGTTGGAAGTTGGCTAGTGACAATCGTTGGAAAACGATTGCTAAAAGTTGACTGGATGCACTTGTTGAAAAAAAATAGTTGTCATAAGTTGGCCTTCAATTGTCATCCGAAAATAGTTAACGAAAATGGGATTGAAAGTTGACTGTTGGCATTGGACAAATGATCACCTAAAGTTGGTTGGTTATAGTTATCAAATAAAGTCATAAAAAATTGGACAAAGTTTGTTAAAAATGATTTCCAAGTGATGGTCGTCAGAAAACATCACTGGAAGTTGGATGACAACCCCAAAAAATGGTCACCAAAAGTTGGTCAGTGGTAACGTCGAAAAATGATAATCGAAGATTGACAGCAATTAGTGTCAAAATGTTGGTCGACGACAATCACCGAAAAACAAATGTTGGAAATTTACTGGCGAAGGTTGCCAAAGAGCGATCATCGAAGGTTGGCAGAAAACAGTTGTCAAGAAAAACAATCACCCAAAAATTGGTCATTGGTAGTTGTTGGGAAACAATTGACAAAGACGTGAACAGAGGTCGGCTGGCAACGATTGTCGAGGTTAGTCCATGACCGTCATTGAAAAAGGAACAGAGTAAACTCGTCAATGAAGGTCACCAGAAAATGGTCAGCAATGACTTTTAAAAGTAGTTGTCGAAGGTTGATTTGACAACGGTTGCCACAAAAATGGTAATTGAAAGTTGATGGAGTTCGTCAGAGAATTTTAATAAATATCTAATTTTATTGTTTTATTTTTAATAATTTTTCATATTTTCTTGGCCGAATTCACATATTTGAGTAGTATGAGAAAAATGTTGGAGATGATTTCCATTCAACACTAAAAGAAAATTCACTTGTTAGCGATTCTTCAAACAATTTAAATTAGTTTTTTATTTTTCAAAAATCAATTTTTTTTCTTACCAATCATGATTATTTTAGAGTAAAGTGATTTTGAAAATGACAAAAGTGATTTTAGTTATGTCAAAATCATTCCAAACACAACCCTAAGATTGCTTTTGCAAATCAATAACATGTGCATTAATTCTGTGTAGACTTTTTCAAATATAGCATTAACTAAACAAAACAAAAACAAAAAAATTGAAATGATGCATGGTGAATTTCCAAATGAAATCTTATCTAAGAGTCATATTTAATTGAGTTCTGAAAGTTTATGGTTAAATTTAATAAAATTATAAGTTTCACGTAATGTTTATTTAAACAAAACACAATGAAAAGGGTGTAAGATATAGATTTTAGTTAATGGTTTTAATGGATGCTATGGATGTAGATGGGTTGGGTCGGGTCAACCTACCTAATTTGAATTTCAAAGTATGGACAAACTTGACCAATCCAGCTAGAATCAAGTTGGGTCACTCTTAGTATTTGTGGATCTACCTCATATTCAAACCATAAAAAGAAAAGAAAATAGAGATATGGTAGAACATTGGCATCTTCTTCTTCATCATATAAATTAATGACAAATAGCATCAAATGACAAAAACATTTTAAAAAAATAGCTCATGACACCAATTTTTTGCATATTGCGAATATGACAAAATTATAGATATCAGACGGTAATCATAAGGCTATAAGAGGGTCATCATTTTTATATTTGCTATTTTTGCAAATTTAAAAAATATTGTGTCGTGGATTCTATTATCATAAAATATTTTGTTATTTTTGCAAAAGCCCCTAAATTAATTTTCATGTAATGAGAGAAAAAAAAAACCAACAGAGCCAACATCTCTCCTTCTCCTATAGTAAAATAAGCTCCATCATCTTATTCTCCTTATTGATCTTCGTCGCGTCTTCTTGTTTTTAATCTTTTACTTCTCCATCTTCTTTTTAATCATCTTTCTTGAAAGAGCATAGAAGAGGGAGAGGGAGACATGGGAGACATGGGAGAGATAGTAGAAGGGAGAGAGATGGAGACGTAAGAGAAAGTGTAGAAGAGAGAAAGAGGGAGATGTGAGAATAAGATGTGGGCGCGCTGAAAGAAGTTGGAATCGAGAAAATAGAAAATTCTAATTATTTTTTTAAGTGAGGTTAGTTCAGTTTGAGTTTGAGTTTTTTATTTTAATACAATCAATCCAAATCAAACCAAACAAGCATGGTTAAGTCAGCTCACTCGTTCTGTTTAGTTTGTTGCACCTCTTATTAAGGAGTAAAATTTGATATTTTTCCTAAAGTAAAATTACTAAATCTAAAAATAAAATAAACTAAGAAAATGAAAAATAGCATAAGTTCAATGGAATGCAAGTTCTTTTAACTTTTTTTTTCCCCTAAGAAAAGAGGGTAGACAAGTTTCAATGCTTACTCAAGAGGTTAGGTTTCATTAGAAATCGTTAGGGTTTTTAGAAAATAGAGAACGTCTTGTCACTAGTTAAGTTCTTAAACTTCCAAGACGTAAAGAGTACGTCGTACCTCGAGCCATGAGTTATCTGCCAGGTTTATCATGTCATATTTAATACGACAATACATTAACCTTTAGGTAACGAAAAGTTAACACTAGTTATGAATGCCTATTTAAACTTTTCAAAACCATGAGTCTCAACATTCAGCCAAACACAACATGTCACAAAATCAAAGCTTACCACCTCATTCAAATCACTACCAACTAATTAAAAATTCGTGTTCTGTTTCTTCAAGTTATTCCTTCTCTCTTTCAACAAGGAACACTTCCCTTACAAAATCCATCACAAAATCCATCATAAGAATACAAAGCTCTGGGAATCGAGTAATCTACCTTCTCGCCACATTATGCGACAAGTTAACAAGAGATGAAGGAAGGCGAGAGAGGTTGGAAAAGGTCGAGGGAGAAAACACAGGAATAAAAGGAAATGTGCTTCTTTTTACCTGTTATTTTACTCCTGTGTACATAATCATCTGAACCTCATTCAAGCTACAAGTCACTATCTCATTACAGGAGCAAAGCCCAATATAGAAAATTTGAGAGCTTGAATGTATACATAATTTAATAAATGGTCATTGTTAAAGATATGATTTGTATACATAATTTAATAAATGGCCATTGTTAAAGATATGATTTTGTTTTTCACTAGCAGTAGAAGGAGGTATTGAAGAAGGAAAACATAAAGTAAAATCCCAATGTTTAGAAAAATTAATTTGGAAGAAGACAGATAAAAAGATTTGACTCTACTTTTGTCTTGACAATGAAGGACAACCCCAAATTCTCTTCAAAGTTGTTTGACTATTTCTCATGGGAAAACATATTTGACAATCACCTTTCCTTGATAGGAACAGTGAATTTGTTTTAATGACAAATGCAAACGAGAGTGTAAGATAGTGGAAGTTATAGAGTTTAAAAGTAGGATTAAGTTTCCTCGCATGAAGATTATTTATGGGATAATTTAGTTATCTAATAACATAATTGTTAAATAAAAAATTGAAAAATTGCATTAGATGACAAAGAAAAATTAGAAAAAAAACAACTCATAACACCTTTTTTTTACATATTGCAAATTTGGCAAATATGACTAGTAATTGGCAGTAATCATACGATAATTCGTCAGTAATCTATTTTTAAATTTGTCATTTTTGCAATTTAGAAAATGTAGGTGACATGGGCTCTATTATTATAAATTTTTTTGCTATTTTTGCAAACTCTCCTAAAAATTTTGAGTAAACAAATATTTATTATTATTTTATTCTAAACATGCATTTTTACATTGCTAAGATAGTAATCTGGAAGTCCCATTTATAAACCCATACATTGACTTATGGGTTTGGTCCCAAGGGTTACCTAGGTTTTGGAAGGGGAGAGGAGATACGCAAAAGTAGGTCTGCTGATATCTCCACACACGTGCATGTCGCCAGTTGAGTGGGCGAGACGACTCAAGGAATTAAAACAATACTTTTGCTAAAAATTTATATTGAATTTTCAATAAAAATGTTTCAAAAAACCGTAACTGACCGACACAACAAACACAAACAATTTCTTCCTCTAAAAAATCTCATGTATCTCTTCGTCTACTACCCCTCTCTATACCGAGCATAAAAGTATCTATTTGAGTGTTGGTATTCCGATCAGTATTCAGTGCAATTCTGATTGACGAAACACAACCCTTTTATTCTGGAAACAACAGTGCTGTACGAATCTGTTTGCACAAAAGAGCAGAGTCGCGAAACGTCTTCAAGAAGGTGAGATTCGCGATTGTTGTTGCAAATTGCCTAGAAGGAGTGATGCATTGAGAAGGTTTAACACCTAGACAGAATGTGTGCTTTCTTGCTTTGTATTTCGCATAAGGTACTGGTATCTCGCTTGGTCATAAAACCTTCTTTAATTAGCTCGCGTTAAGTAGATCGCCAACTTATTAGCTCGCCTACTGGTCAAAATGCAAACTGATCAAGTCGCCTGGTCAAAACATGCACTGCAAAACATAAACAAGTTAGAAGGAGCACTGAGTCACGGATCTCGCTCTCTTTAAGACGTTTTGCAACTCTGCTCCTTTGTGCAAAATAGTTTTGATCGCCCCGTCATCCCCAAGATAAAAAAGTCTCGTTCTTCAATTTATTTTGCACTAAAATTAATCGAAATTCTCAACACTCAAACAAACACTCTAACACTCGGTATACTTAAAGATAATTTTGGGAGAGAATGAAATCGTTGTTATGCTTTCTGAGTTTGTATCGAAAGAAGAATGAGACCCAATATATATATAGTAAGCGTGGAGAGACCAATGACAAGGAAAAACATATTGAAATAAATATAATTTATTTTGAAACAGTTTCGATTTTAAAAGTTTAATATATCAAAAAACATTTAAGAAAACAGTTTTGAAAAATCAAAGCTAGTTTTATAACAAAAATATAATACATCATTATTTTATTCCTCTCCTCTCCTCTCCTCACCACACTCGACGACGACGACGCGCGTGTGGAGATATTAGCAAACCCTACTTTTGCCTATCTCCTCACCTCTTCCAAAACTTGGATGCCCTTAGGGCCCAAAACCATGAATGAATGTATGACAGGAGACTTCCACAATGCTATCTAATCAATGTGGGAATGCATATTTAGAATAAAATAATAATAAATAATTGCTTACTCAAATTTTTCATTTAACAATCACCCACATGAAAAAAAATTACTTTTAGTCTCCTACTTGAAACATTTTTAAAATCATTTTCATTGAGCAGTGTCTATCTTTATAATACTGTGCATAAGTAAAGGTGTCTAATGACTTGAACCTTTATGTAGGTGACAAAAGTTTAGAGTATTGTAAAGTAACTCGTAGTTTTGAACTTTACTACCAACACAATTGCACACACATAACTATTCGAGTGAAATTCTAAAACTACTTGTGCATGCTTTATGGCCTTACACATATATCCCCATTTAGTGAACGCTCCTAAGTTTTCATAGGAAACGGTCCTCACTTCCACATCAACAAAGGTGAATCTATCAAGAGTACTTCTGTAGTTAGGTACCCTATTTGATAACAAGTATAGAATTCATTAAGAACTAAGTTCAACCTTTTCATACGCTTTAGGATGTCATGCTAATTTCTCAACCATAGGAATGGAACTTCTAAGTATTTAGCATGATTCTCTTCATATCACTTGTGATCAATTATTATCCATTAAACTTGTTTCTTGGAATCTTCAGCTTTTCAAGTTGGGTTTACCTCATAAGTAATTCATTTTTCTATAGGCTTAAGTCTCATTCTTTCTAAGGTTTGAAAAGCCTTCTCTCTTGCTAGTCCTTTCGTCAAAGGATCAGTCAAGTTGTCATCAGACCGTACATAATCCACTATCACTGCACCAGTAGTAAAAAATTATCTAATGGTACTGTGCTTACGACGTATTTGTCAACTCTTACCGTTGTAATATCAGTTTTGATTTTTTGTAATAGCTGCAGTATTATCACAATGGATTAATATGATTGGTATCGGTCGTTTCCATGTGGGAATTTTTGATAGCAAGCATCGAAGCCAACTTGCTTCTTCACTAGCAGTAGCTAGTGCAATCATTTATGACTCTGTCGATGACTAGGCTAAAATTGTCTGCTTCTTGGATTTTCAAGCAACAACTCCTCCTACTATATTAAAAATAATATAGCTATTTGAAGCCATTGAGTCATCTGAGAGGGAGTTCCAATCAACGTCGCTGTAACTTTCAAGTACAGAGGGAAACCTTTGATAATGCAATCTTAGGTTTTGTGTTTTATTTAGATATCTCATTACTATTTCTACAGCATTCTAGTGTTCTAGACTCGATTTGCTAGTAAACCTACATTGTAAACCTACAACATATATTATGTCTGGTCTAGTGCAGTCAGCAGCATATCTCATACTTTCTATGATGCTTGCATATTCATATTGATTAAGACTGTCATTAGTGTGTTTGAACAATTTAACACTTGAGTCGTAGGGTGTACTATCTGGTTTACTTTCAATGTAGTTGTACTTCTTTAGAATCTTTTCTATTAAGTAGATTGATCTAAGGAAATTCTGTTTTCAATCCTGGTAATTTTGATACCTAGGAAATTCTCCAAAGTCTTTCATGTCAAAGTTTGCACTCACCATTGATTTTACATCGTTTATGACCTGCAAGTTTGATCCAAAGATTAACATGTCATCTACATATAAGCATATGATAGTGCATAACCTATCTTCAGTCTTATAGTAAATACATTTGTCACTCTCATTTACTTTGACTTCTTTGGACATGATTAAGTTGTAAAACCTTTCATGTCATTTCTTAGAAGCTTGTTTTAGGTCATAGAGGGATTTATCTAGTTTACAAACTTTAGATTCTTGATCGTGAACTATGAAATCTTCAGGTTGTTCCATATATCTCTTCTTCTAAATCACCGTTTAGGAAGACAGTCTTAACATTCATCTGATGTATTAAGAGAATGTTCAAGGCAGCTATAGAAATTAGCACTCTAATTGAGGTGATTCTAGTTACTGGGGAGAAAGTGTCAAAGAAATTTATGTTTTCCCTCTACCTAAAACCTTTTACCACTAGTTTAGTCTTATACTTAGATTTGAGTTTCATCCTCAAAACCCATTTACAGCCTATTGCTTTGCATACAGGGGGTAGGTCAACTAGGTGTCAAGTCCTATTAGATTTAATAGAGTTCATTTCATGATTGATAGCTTCTTGCCATAAGTTGGCATCTATTAAGGATAAGGCTTCCGTTGGATCTTTTGGATCTTCTATGTTGTACATTTCAAAGTCTTCTTCAAAGTCTTTTACGGTTCTTACTCTCTTGCTTCTTCTAGGTTCAGGATCTACTTTCTTATCTTGGGTTTGGATCCTAACTAAAGGTAGATTACTTGAACTTGAGCCTCCACTAGTTTGACTATTTAAGCCCCCACTATTTCTAGATTTAAAAAGAAATCTATCCTAAAAAAAATCTACATCGTTTGATTCTATGAGTACCTTATTTTCTAAGTCATAGAACCTATAGACTTTACTGTTTTTCAGTGTATCCTATAAAGACACATTTATAGGTTCTACTGGCTAGTTTTCTTCTTCTAGGATAAGGTATTATAACATAGACTAGACAACCCCAAGTTCTAAGATAAGACAACTTTGGTGTTTTATTCTTAAGGACTTCGTAAGGCGAAGTTTTATTGTTTGACTTAGGAATCCTATTAAGGACATAATTATTTTTTTTTTTTGTTATTTCACCCCACTAAGATAGTGTTGCTTCCGATTCAAGCAAAATAACAACTACTAACTCAATTAGAGTTCTATTCTTCCTTTCAGCTTTTCCATTCATTTCAAGAGAATAAAGTGCATCTGTTTCGTGTATTATTCCTTTTGAGTTATAAAACTCATTGAAAGCAACTGAATCATATTTAGTTTCTCTATCACTACGAAATCTCTTAATTCTTTTGTTAAACTAATTCTCTATTTCAGTTACAAACACCTTGAACATGTCAGACATCACTTTTATTTTTAAGCAGGTAAATAAAAGTATAGTCGGAACAGTCATCTATAAAGGTTATAACATACCTTTTACTGTTCCTAGTTAACATGTCATCGAATTCACATAAATCAAAATGAATTAATTCTAAAGGCTCTGTTATTCTACTTATAGATTTATGCGAAGTCTTTGTTATTTTACCTTGACTACAACATGCACATTTCTCAAATTCATGCAAAGATAACTTAGGAATAAGATTCAACCTACTCGCGTTGCTAATTAATCTTTTATTAACATGACAAAGTCTAGCATGTCAAACATTAAAAGTAGACAACATGAGTAGAAGACATATTCTTATTCAATTCCAAATTCAATTTAAACATGTCATTAGTAGCCTAGCCCTTTCCCACAAATACATTGTTTTTAGTTAAAGTAAACAAGTCTGATCCTATGGTTTGCGTGAAGCCGGCTTTGTTGAGGAGATATCCTGAAACCATATTCTTCTAAATTTGAGACCAAATTCTTCTAAATTTCAGGAGTGTGCAAAACTTGTTCAGCACAAGTGTCTTGCCAAATGTGAATTTCAGTTCTACTTCTCTAGTGTCGGCCACCTTAGTTGTGTGATGATTTCCTAGAAGGATATTCTTATCCTTAGTCTTATTATATTTTCTAAATAAGCTAAGGTCGTGACAGACATGGCGAGATGCACCAGTGTCTAGCCACCAACCTTCAGACCCCCTGATCACATTTACTTATGTGATCATAGCTACTAATTCTTCTTCTAACAGATTCGCTTGCGTAGCAGAATGATTCTCTTTTCTCTACAATTTCTAGTTATATGTCAGGTTTTATTACAGTTATAACAAACAGTTTATACCATATTTCTGGACTGGGGTTTTTGGGAGTTCTTCTGTTTGTTGGATTTGTGTTTCATCTTGTTCTTTTTCGGCTTCAAATTCAGTTTTAGAACTACGATAGACTGCTTTCTAGAAATTGCATTCACTTCCTCCTTTCGATCATGTTTTCTCGCCTCCTCTTCTATCCTTAAACGTGTGATGAGGCTTTCTAGTGAGAACTCATCGGTTCTGTCCCTTAACGTGTTTTTGAAATCCTTCTAGAGTGGAGGAAATTTGTCAATAATTACCGCAAGTTGAAATTGATCGTCAAGTGTCATACCTTCCCTGATAATTCCATTTGCTATCTTCTGAATTTCATGTGATTAAACCTCCACGGATCTATCATCAGTCATTTGATATCACATGTATCTACTTACCGAGTACTTCTTGGATCCTTCTTCCTCAATGTCATACTTTTTCTATCAAGTCTCATACTTCTTTCGCGGTAGACATGGTGCTGTAATAGTCATACAACTCATCAGTAAGATCATTAAGAATTAAGTTCTTACATATGAAATCTATCTTTGTCCATGCCGTAAGACTGTTGATTTGCTCCGCAATTGGATTGGTCTCTGGAATTTTTTATTTTTCGGTAGTATAGGCGGCAACAACCTTTTTCAACATGAAAAAGAACATATTTTGCTTCCATCCCTTGAAGTGTGCTCCTTCAAAGCGAAAAGAACGGTTGAGGACAGAAGACATCAAATCACCTTGAAAAGTTTCGACCATCGTAGCAGAATGAGACGTCTTAAAATTGTTGTTGCAAATACCTAGAAGGAGTGATGCGTTGAGAAACTTTAATGCCTAGATAAAATACGTTCTTTCTTACCTTGTATTTCGGGTAAGGTATTGGTATCTCGCCTGGTCAAAACGCCTTCTCTAGTCAGCTCGTGTTATAAGTAGATCGCCAACTTATTAACTCACCTACTGAACTGAAGGGATAAAAGTCCATGACAACGGAAGATTTTATAGAACAATTTCTCAATTTAATTTTGGAATCTCAAAATACCAGTACATTGACAATATTTAGAATCAAAATTCTAAATAAAACGTAAGCATGCTTTTAAATTAAAAGATATAGAGAAATTACTCTTGTTGACGTCTCTAGATCTATAATCCACCGAATTGGGGACACTACCCATTGGAGATCTTCCTATCATATGGGATGAGATTGGTTTGTGAGAATCAATTGGGATGTGAAAAGTTTTTTTAGAGAGAAACTATTTTGCAGGGAAGAAAAACCATAAGTTGAAGAAAAACTATTTTCTTCTACGTATTTATAACTTTCTTTCCTCCATGGAGTAGGAAAGGGAATAGAAGAAAATCATGAGATTCTATTAATTTAAGAAATATTTAAATTAATAGAAATTTCAAATCAACTAATTAATTAATCATTAACCAATTAGTTAAAAATTAATTAAATCATATTTAATTAATATTTCATTTAAATCTTATTTAATGAATATCTCTCAAATATCTTATAGTTTTATATTAATTTAATTAAATCATATTAAACTAAACTATTAATTAATTCTTCAATTAATTAATAACTAAATTAAATATTTTCTATTTAACTTAAGTTAAATTTGAATCATATTCAAATATAAATTTCTCGCCTAACCAATAATTTTAATATGAATTTAATTCAAAAAATTAATATATCCAAAATTAATTTATGAGAAATAAAATATTTGAACTCATTCAAATATTTTATTTCTCATAAATTAATTTTGGATATATTAATTTTGAATTATATCCAAAATTAAATTTATATAATAAAGTTTAATTAATATATAAACTCTATTTTATAATGTATCACCATACATTGTACTAATTCCCAAAGTAAATTTGAACATTTCAAATTACAACCAATATAAATAAATCTCATTACCTTTTACGAGCTATAAAGGGGACCTAATGGACAAACATATCAAAAGCTACAACTATATGAGCTTAATTGGCTAAACTCATTAACCACATTAATCAATATTCATTAATTGTTTGTACACTCCACTAAAGACTCATAACTCAACTCTTCTCACTGTGATATATTTTTGTGTCCATGGATATAGACCAATAACAGTAAGTTAGTCATTCACAAGTGGTCATAACACCAGCTTGGTCAAATTACCGTTTTACCTCTGGGTTACCTCTAGTCCTTAAATACCAGTGCTCCTCTAATGAACAACATGTTTATGGTCCAACCAATAAACAGAAACTCCTCTCATGCCATAGAGATGGCAGGGCCTTTTGTTCAAGTCCTGGAGACACCATTTAAAGGAGCACCCATCTACTTACCCTAAAGTTGGGAAGGAGTGAATTTCATCTTGTGTAATTATGTTCCCAGCTCCCCTCTCGGTCTTGTCCCCAAAATGATAAGCATATTGAGTCAGCGATCTGGCCACTCTTACCCGTACAAATCCAAGGACAATTTCTCACGAACAGGAGTTCATAATACACTCATAATTAAGACTAAGTTACATGGGTAATCCTAGTGAAATAGAAACCTAACTAGTTAACGGAGTTACATCTAGTGGTTACTATTTCGTAGTCCGGTTTTATGCAAACTCATTGCATAGGATACCCTCACTCACATGTCATCTACACGAACGTGTTGGATCATTGCGTTTGTATCAAATACAAAGAGAGTTGTATTCATAGTGTTACCAAGATAAGGTACCCAGCCTTATCCCTATACTATAGACCTTTTAAGCTGATCTAGAACATTGATCCTTGTATGTCTCTACATACTGTTCAAGACTCATCAAACAACTTAGGATGTTAGTTTATTGGATTTGGGTTATTAAGACAAAACCAATAATATAATCAATAACATTTATTGAAATTATAATAATAACACTTTATTAATAACAGTTAATGGATTATATTTACAATCTACGAGTTTTAGGACATAAATCCCAACGTGAACAACTCGTCTATTGGCCAAAATGCCAACTGATCCACTCGCCAAATGATCAAGTCACCTAGTCAAAACGCGCACTACAAAACAGAAACAAGTTAGAATGAGGGTTGAGTCGCAGATCTCGTTCTCTTTAAGACGTTTCACAACTCTACTCCTTCGTGCAAACAGTTTTGATCGCCTCGTTGTCCCTAGGATAAAACAGTCTTGTTCTTCAATTAGTTTTACATTGGAACTAATCAGGATTTTCAACACTCAAACAGACACTTTAATGCTCGGTATACTGAAAGATAATTTTGAGAGAGAATGAAATCGTTTTTATGCCTTTTGAGTTCATATCAAGAGAAGAATGAGACTCAGTATATATATAGTAAGCATGGAGAGACCAATGACAGGAAAAACCGATTGAAATAAATATCATTTATTTTGAAACGGTTTCAATTTTGAAAAGTTTAATATATAAAAAAAAACGTTCGAGAAAACGATTTTGGAAAATCAAAGGTAGTTTTAGCAAAAATATAATACATTATTATTTTTTTCCTTTCCTCGCCTCACCCGTCCGACAGACGGAGAGACATGTAGAGATAACGGTAAACCTACTTTTGCCTATCTCCTCAGCCCTTCCAAAACTTGGGTGCCCTTAAAGCCCAAACCCATGAATGAATGTATGGGTTTATAAAGAAAACTTCCACATTGCAAGCAACGAGGGAATGCATGTTTAGAATAAAATAATAATAAATATTTGTTTGCTCAAAATTTTCATTTAATAGAGTGTGATGACCCAGACTTTTCGGACTGACCGTCTAAGTCGTCAATTTGACACAAAATTGTTTGTTGACAAAAGACATAGCAAGATTCAGTTGAAACCGTAAGAAAACGAAGGGAAATTTTAATCGGGCCCTATTTCAAAAATACAAAATTTCAAATGCTGTTTACAAAAAATTTAACTATTTGTAGACTTAGTTAAATCAAAATATTTTCAAACCGTCAGCGGAAGCAGTTTAAAGACAGTCCCCTATGGCAATTCACGAGTCCTTCTTGTCCCTCGTCGGTCTGCCCCTCGTGTTACCTTTGCCTGAAAAGTTAAACATAAAAAGGGTGAGTATTAATATACTCAGTAAGAGACCCACTACTGGTCCCGTTAGGGGAAAATAAATTATTAGCATCCTATGGTGTACCCTGCACAATCACAGTCGTGTGATCCCGTAGGATGCACATATCAGTCTAGTGCTCCCGAAGGATGCACATAAAGGGGATAATCCCGAAGGACACCCGCAGGGTAACTATCCACTAGGAAACTAATAATTTATCCCCTCAGTCCATTCTAAACCTCTTTAAAATCATCATCAATACAGTCAAATTTCCTTATCACATAAGCTCCCCCTTTAACCTCAAACAACCATATTATCCTAATTTCACCCAAGGACAATCAAAACATATCACTACATCAGTCAGCAACATAAATAGCCCAGCAGTCACAACATACGCTAGACAACAAGTCCACGTCAATCCATACATACATATATAAATTTCATTCAGTCAAGCACAATATACATTAAACTTTCAGTTCACACCCAAACAAACATCATAAACGTCATCCCTACTCAGTCCAGATATAACATTTCAGTTCATATAGTCAATACATCTTAATTCTTGTTATTGAGTCCAGTAGAAAGTCCCTTACCTTAAGGATTACTAAATTTTTCATGATCGAATTTGTAAACCGCGAACAACCTAAACATTAAGATAAGTACTCAACATTTTCTCCAACCACATCATTCACTTAAAATCAATCAAAATGCGAAATTCACAACTTACCCAATTCGAATGAAGCAACACTTCCAATGAGGCTCGCTTCGAAACTTAGATATCCAAACACCGCCTCTCAAAAATCACCTTAAGATCAAACAATACCCAATCAATTAGCCAACCTTGAAGCTTATGCTAACTAAGAGCAATACTATTAAATCCAAAATTCTTCTTACCAATGAACTTACAACATGGACGTCGGATCCGCGGCTAGCTCAGAGAAGAGGTTCGACACGCGTGGCTCACAGACGGCTTGCACGGAGACCGAATGGCGCGGATCTGAGGGCGGCTCGGTTGAACGGAAACGGAACGAGAACCTTCAGTTGGAAGACGGATAGTCGCGGCGGCCTGGGACAGTTGACGGACGTCGCGGCGGCGCGGAACGTTTGGCGGACGAAACGTCACGACGGAGTCGTGGACGTGAGACAAACGCAGTCGGAGTGTAGTTTAGGCGGTCGACGTCTGCTAAGGGAGACGAACGCGCTGGCGGTCGTGGAAGGGAGTTGGCGGCGGCGGCTAGGACAAGGAAGCAGCTCGGCCGGCAGCGTCCCTCAACGCTTGAAGCAGAGACGCGACGGCTGGCGATTTGGGACGGACGGCTGCGGCTGGGAAGGACGGAAAGAAGAAAAGAAGACAGATCTGAAGAGGGGGGGTCTCGGCTGGTTTCCTTCTCAGACGGACGGCGGCTAGGCGGTGGTGCGGTGCGGCTGGCTGTTGTGGTGGTTGAGCGAAGGAGAAGAGAGGAAGGGTAGGGCGGCGGCTGTCGGCTAGGGTTGCCGAAGAAGAAGAAGAAAAAGAAAATGGAGGGGGGGGGGGGGGGGGCGGGGGGGGGGGGGAGAGTTTTTTTTTTTTTTTTATAATAATAATAATAATAAATAATAAAAATAATAATATTTAATAATTAATAATAAAATCTTTTTTTTTTTTTTTTTGGGCGTTACATAGCAACTCAACCTTCTTTTCTTAACTTGTTTTTATTTTGCAATAGGTGAATTGACCAGGAAAATTGATCATTAGGCTAGCCGTTAACCAGGCAATATACAAGACAAAATAGCATGCGTCCTGTCTAGGCGTTCTGTCAAACCAACATCACAATGTGAGATAAGTATGTGTTTCGTCTAGGCGTTTCATCTAGGCGATACTAATTCCAAGCGTTCAAACAATAATTAGATTTTACGTGTTTTTATTAGGCTCTAGAGTGTGCTTGTGGAAATGCAGTGTCCTTGCCCTTAACGGAGAGTTGAGTCCAAAAGTCTTATTCACCTACTTTTGGCCATCATGATCCTATCTTGGTCTGGACCAAATTTTAAAAATGATGCATAATTATCCTAAATTGCAAAAGTAATTGAATTTTAGGTTCATCTTCAATCGACATACAACTTTACACTTGTGTGCTAGCCTTGGTGCACGTGCCAAAGAAGGCATCAAGTGAAAGATAAAGTAAGCGAAAAAAATCCAATCGGCTCAGCGTTCACTCCTCTTTCACGACTCTCCTCTGTGCATTACACTTTGTTATCAAAAAATTTTGGCTAACTCGTCAAATTTTAAAAATGATGCATAATTATCCTAAATTGCAAAAGTAATTGACTTTTAGGTTCGTCTTTAATCGACATACTCAAGGAATGGAATTTCTATAACCAAAGCATGTGAACACGTGTAAAAGGAATTCAATATGAAACACAAAAAAATTCAAAGAAAACATCTAAACATGCTTCTAAGGAGGAAAAGAAAAAAAAAACTAACTTTTGTAGAATTTCTCCCAAGAACAAATCTTTGAATCTCCGAATACCATGAAGTCTTCCTTGTTATCCTCAAGGTGAAAATCAACAAATAATTGTGGGCTTCTGTGATTTTGTTTTGGTGAAAAGGGAAAACTTTTGTATATTGAGAGATTTTGCAGAGAGATCGTTATGCAGAGCAGAGAGATGAGATTTTTCTTCTGTATCTTAACCCTCTTTCTTAACAGAGATGGAGGGGAAAGTTATCAAATAACTCCCTCCCTCTCCATCGGAAGTTATTCTATTAATTAAAAATAAATTTAATTCATATTATATGTCATATAATATAAACTTTATATTGTATCATATATAATATAACCAAGGGTTTAGATCTCTTATATGATCTATAGTTCTAATATGAATCAAATCCATATTAATTTTAATTTATAGTTTATTTATGAATCTTATCCATATTATTATTATTATTATTTAAATCATGTTCAAATATTAACTTCTCTCATAAAAACTTTCTATTATAATGTGTCGTTTACATTATATTAATTGTATCTTATACAATTTATTCCCTTTAATCAATTTGAACAATTCAAATTAAACTAAAATAAATTTGATTCTCATTTATCCTTATTAAGCTAACAAGGAGACCTTATGAACGTACAAATTGAAGCTCCAATGATATAAGATTAATTAATTAAACTCTTTAATTAAATTAATCTCTAATAATTAACTATCAGTCATTCTACTAAAGACTAATATTTGCACTCTTCTTACTGCAGATATATTTTTGTGTCCATTAGATATAACCAATCAACAGTGCAATGACCCTGTATAAATTGTTCGTAAGTACAACTAGGCCAAAAATTACAGTTTTGCTCCTATAGTTATATCTAACTCCTTAAGTACCACTGATTCCTTTAATGAACAATAATTATAGTCCCGTTATAACTGTCGGGCAGGGTGTGATGCCACATTATTCAAGCCCTGAAATCAGCTCTTAAGATAGCAATTTCTTTACTTATTCTATCTATAGAGAATGAGTGAATTCCTTTTTGTGTAGTTGTGTTCTCAGCTCTCCATTCAGACGAATCCCTAAAATGGTAGGCATATTGAGTCGGCAACATAGGCCACTCTCACCCATGCAAATCAAAGGAATGCCTTCATAGGTAGGAGTTCACAACTCACTTAGGATTCAAGTCAAGTCACCTATGGTCATCCTGGTGAAATGTAGTCTCAACAAGTAATGGTGTTAATAAGAGAGACTATTCATTTTATGGTCCGGTCTTATACAAACTCTTTGTATATAATAAATCTGCTCAAATATCTCGACATGAATAATTAGGATCAAATCATTTGCAGCACTTTAGAAAAATTGTAACAACTACAAAGCATGTCGTATTCGTAGTGTCACTAGGATAAAGTATCCAACCTTATCCATCTACTACAGACCATTTAGGTTATCACTTAAACATGATCCACTTGTATGTCTCCACATACATGTTTAAATTACAGAAGATAACATTGGATGTCAGTTTATTGGTTTTGTGGGTTAGTGCAATTAAATGTCAAATAAAATAAAACACTTTATTTTATTAAATAATAAAATATTTGTATAATATATAAATTACAAACTACAAGACCACAAGATTTAGAGCATCAACCCAACATATACAACTTTACACTCGTGTGCAGGCCTTGGTGCACGTCCCAAAGAAAGGCCCCAAGTGAATGATAGTGAAACAAAAAAATCTGATCGGCTCGGCCTTCACTCCTCTTTCACGACTTTCCTCTGTGCATTTCACTTTGTTATCCAAAATTGCCAGAGCTCAAGGCTTTGATATTTCAAATTCATCTTACAGTGTCAGAATTTATATATACAGGTACATAAAACATTATATTTAAACCAAAATTAGTTTCTGACATGGTAAGAATTTATCAAATTAACTTTCAATACATGAAAAATAATGCAAAATGGATGTAATGCAATGATTATAAATAAGAAATTAGTAAAGTATGTGGTATATATGAAAAACAATGGAAAGCGAAAAGAAATTATGTGACATATATACTTCATTCACTGTAAATTTTCTTAATCGAAAAACTTCACCGAAAAATTTCATCGGCATACTATAATTCACAATTTCATAAACAAAATTAATAATATAAAACAAATATACATTCACCGAAAAACTTGAAGGAGATGGACGGAATAAGAAAGAATGGACGGAGAGAGATCAAACGAAGGGAGAGTATATAGGATTTTTTTTTATTAAAATCATCGGAATAAAAATAATTGGGGAAAATTTTGATTAGAATCTTAGATTAATTGAATTGACTATATACATATTTATATATGATATCTAATAAATGAACTAAATAGACAAGTTTTATATATGATATTTAAAAAGTAGCAAATTTAAAAGTGATGAACTTCTTATAGTCCTTTGATTACCGTATGATTACCATCTGATAGCCGTCTGATATCACTAATTTTACCATATTCACAATATGCAAAAAAAAAAAAAAATAGTGTCAGAAGCTGCTTTTTTCGAAATGTTTTTGTTATTTGATCCAATTTTCTAAGCTTTAATATAAAAAATAAATATGAAATAAAATATTTATGTCAACAGATTATATATATTTTTTAAAATAGGCAATATTTAAAGTGAATGTGAAGGAAAAATCGATCTATAAAAATAACTTTAAATCTTTTTAATGACAATAAATAAGATTTTAAGTGTAAGTTAGGTGTTTTCGATTGATTTTTTCTTTTAAAAAATGATGTGCACTCGTGTGTGCAGATAAATGAAATATAAAAGAAAAAAATCTCACTTCTTTATCCGAAATCCTAGAGCTCCCTTGGGAGCTTCATCATCAAGCTCGCTTCATGGGTGTTCCTGAAGCTTGTTCGTCGTCTCACCATCTCGTATTGCACCGCCGCTTCCATCTCTCTCACCCTTGGCCACCATGCGCCCACAAGTTTCTATCTCCATCTCCGTAAGTTTTCAATTAAAACATCCCGCGTTCTTCGTTGTGCGTTTGAGTTTTATTAGAAGTAAGAATGTTACTGTTAGTTGTTAGTTATATTCTGTTCTTAATCTGTTGCAATCAGTGTACTTTACAGTTGCAACAACCATCGTAAATAGCATTATAAATATCACTCCTGATCAAGGAATAAAATGAGTGAAAGCATTCTTTCTCAATTCGCCATCATAATTCCCTTCACCATCTCCACCATCTTCCGCCAAACCCCTAACCATCATGTCAACCCCCCACAGACCACGTCGGAAACCCAAGAAAATCCCACCCCAAGTCAGTCCGATACCTCTCCTTAAACCTCCCTTTATCAGAATCAAGGATATCTAAACCCCTATTTTCTACCCCATAATGATAACACAAATTTAGTGTTAGTCACAGAACAGCTGACTGAAGAAAACTATGTTTCTTGAAGCCGAGCGATGATCATTAGCCTCTCAGTGAAGAGCAAGATCGGATTCATTGACGGATCCATTACCCGCCCAACTAGTGACCTTTTCCCAGCCTGGGTTAGAAACAACAATATTGTCATTTCCTGGATACTAAACTCCGTGTCCAAGCCCATCTCAGCAAGCATCTTGTTTGCCGCCGATTCAGCAAGAGCCATTTGGATTGATCTTAAAAGAAAGATTCCAGAAGAAAAATGCATGCACTGAGGATTTTTCAACTAAAACTCTCACTTGCAACCTTAGCACAAAATCAAGACTCCATTAGTATGTATTTTACAAAATTCAAAACTCTGATTGATGAGTTAAATACAAACAGACATTGGTTAACATTTTGGTTTTTGGTCTTCAATTTTCTGATGGGTTTTCTTTGTACTGAGTTGTTTTGATGTTAATGGGTTATTTAACAAATCCTTATTGTATGTCATTCCAGAAGAGAAGTATATATTGGTTAATTGTAATTCAAGGTTGTTTTGTGTAGCAGGTTGGCTTTCATGGATAACTGACTACATGTTGGTGTCAACTATCCATTGAATATATGCATGAATTTGACAAGTTTGTAGTTTAAGACCTACTGTATTGAATTCTCAGTCATTGTACTTTGATGAATGTAGATCATTTTCTTGCATGATTGTAGGACTTTTAAACTTTCTCCTGTCTCTTTGAGTGGGTTTGAAATGGCTTTTAAGTGTACATTTTAAGGTTAGTATTTTAAGTCAAGAGTACTTTCAAAAGTTCTCATTAAATAATTTAAATTGTATTTAAGAATCACTTTTGGATTTGGTCAAAAGATAAACTATGAAGTGTGTGAAAAGTACTTTTTGGCTACTCCAAAATTTAGGTCACGCTTCCTCTCTAAGACCTACCATGTAAAAGCAGGTGTATACACCTGCATATGACCCTTGGAAAGATGATGTTCCGTCTCTGCACAGGGCAGAATAATTATGTTGGAGGATCACCTGTAATGTCGACAATAAAAGGTAACTAGTTGCTGTTGTTGGTTATTTTATTCTATTTTTAAATTTTCACACACACACAGAAGTTGATGGTCAGATTTTGCTTGAAAATTTTTACATTTCTGGAAGTTTTAGTGCAAATTTTGCCACTCGTATGACAAAGTAAAGATGACACATAGCATTGATTGTGTTTTCTGTTTCTAAATTGACTCTTAATTTCTTAATGACTGAAAAAAGTTCGGGTTAGGCCACCAATCTTACTGAAATATCATAGGACGGGTAAGATGGGAACAGTTTATGTAATGGGAATTATAGCTTCAACTTCTAATAGTAGAAGAGCTGGCCCCAATGTTAGTTAGAGAAAAGGTGGGAGCATAGAAGGCGGCAAGGGGGGGTTCAGTGGGATTACTTTTCATTTTGAGTTCGTAGAATCTTCTTGTGAGGGAGAGGAAGGCCTTAGCTTCTATGTGAGGCTGGGCATTGTATCTTGCCTTAGGGCATTATTCTACTATTCAATAAGAATCTTGTTATCTTCTTCAATACCTATCATATTGATATCAGAGCAACATAATGGGAAAATGGCGCGGAGGAGGATGGAGGAACACATGGATGCCCAATGGATCGGGAGTTTTCTGAATTCTGAGTAGATGAACAGCTAAAAGCGTGGGCAATTAAGTATCCAAGTGGAAAAGCAACAACAAACTTCAGAGGATACTTGGAAAATGATCTCTACATTCTTAGCATAAAGAAACGTTAAAATTCTGGTTGGATCGTGGTTGAAGAGTCGAGTGGTGAAGGGAAAACAAGTGAAGGGAGAAACTTCAGCCATGGTTGCTGAAGTGTTGAAGACTGAAATTGCAGACTCCAATCAGCATATCAAATTCAATTTTATTTCTAGGAGTTCTTATCTTATTTGCAATTTGCATAAATGTTCTGAAATGTGAATGATGGTATTCTGATTGCAATATAAAGTGCGTTACAGTTTATGACTTTTTCTTAAAATGGCATCTTGGTGCTTGTGGGTTTTAGTCTTTTTGAAGCTTGAAAATTTTCCTCATATGCATTGCTCCAACAGTAGAAAAGGGTCATACAGTTGAATATGAATGTAAAGTTTCAAAGTAGCTTACATGTTCTTTTTAGGTGAATTGGGATATAATTAGGTTGCTATTGGCAGTCATCTAGTAGCTAAGAGTGCAAATTTGATATTAACCACTTCAGGACCGAGGACCATGCCTCATGTAATGTGTTGGATGTACACTTCCTATATCTTATCACAAATATAACATTCTTGCTCTCCTATCGAGTGTCTACTTTCCTATTAATTAAAAATGCTGACAGAACATGAATTGTTTCTGAAGGAGTATGCAAAGTAGTTTGGACTATTGAAGCTGATTTGGAAGTTGATCAACTTCTTTACCTAACTGGGGACCCTATCACATTAGGCTCCTGGGAACCAAATATGGCGATTCAAATGTCTCCTACGCATCATGCTAACTTATGGAAAGCTGAAGCCAAGGTGATGACATAAGCCACCGTTCGTTGTATGTTATGTGGAGGTTTTTTCCCTGAGCTGTAAATATCTTCACATCATTCTCTTTGTCTATCAATTTATCCTATGCTTCTTACACTTTATGTCGAGTAGTGAAGCATATAATTACTGTTGTCAATACCATTTAAGGTCTTACGCTTGTTTTTGGATTATTGATTAATTTGCTAAAAAACTAAAATACATAACACGATATACAGTCTTTTTGTAATTGTGAACAATGCTTTCTGCAACTTAATAATATCAAATGTTCGATTTTATTCTTACATAAGAGTGAATAGGTAAATGGAGTGCTTAGTTCATTCTTTATCGTTGTTTATTTTCATTTCAAAGGCCCCACTTTACATCATTGGCAGATGACTTGTGGCATAAATTTCAAGTACAATTATTTTATCAAGGACGAAGCATTGCCTTCATCAGACATCATTTGGAGAACTGGACCTGAGTTTTCTCTATCCCTGCCTCAAACTGTTAATCATGATAAACATATCACGGTGAGGGATTCATGGATGAGGTTTACTGTCATACGCCCTTCAGTTTTCACATGGGATTCATGGATAGAGGAACTACCACTGAAATCTCTTCCAGCAGAGGGTAATATCTCATTTTGATTTTCATCTTCGAGCAACTTCCTCTCTTAAAATGCTTCTAAACACTTAAATGCTTCCATTGATTTGACAGATGAACGTAAAATTGAAGAAGAATGTCCTGAGAGTGATTCTATTGAGCCCTATGTAAATTTGAATGGTACCATGATATATGATAAATTGTACTCTGATCATGAGGAACTGATGGATTCTACAAGTCAAAGTTCAGATTTTCATAGACATCAACCTGTTGAGGAACCATGGTTACCCCTCTCTTTTTATCTGCCCAAGAATGTGTTGGAGCCTGATCTGCTGAAAAATGATGTCAGTATAAAAGAAGAGACAACAGTATTAGAAACTCGAGATCCACTATTGGAAGATGCAGCAAATCTGTTGCCTACATCAGGGGCTGATACAATGTTGAAGGACCCTATTTCTACCATCATACTGATTAATTCGTCAATATGCACCATGCAGCGGATTGCTGTATTGGAAGAAGGAAAATTGGTGGAGCTGCTTTTGGAACCGGTTAAAAGCAATGTGCAGTGTGATAGTGTGTATTTAGGGGTCGTCTCAAAACTTGTTCCTCACATGGGTGGTGCATTTGTAAATATTGGAAACTCTAGACCGTCGCTAATGGACATCAAGCAAAACAGGGAACCTTTCATATTTCCTCCTTTTTGTCAAAGGGTAAACAAACAAGTGATCAATGACTGCTCCATACAAGGACAACTAACATCACAAGGTGAAAGTATATTGAGTATTCCAAAAAATGATGGTGTTGCAGATATTGAGATTCAAAATATTTCGATACTGTCTGTGCCTGATGACCACGAGGACAATGAAGTTGAAGATGGCTTTGATGTTTTGGAGGTTAGAGAAAATGTGAATGGCAGCATAGTAGATGATGATGGTGATTTAGATGCTGACTTTGAAGATTGCATAGATGATAAGGCACATCATTTAGAGGGCCATGCTAGCATCAGTTATTCAGCTACTGCAAGTTATTCTAGTGATTCTCAATTATCTTTTCTCCAATATGGAAAGGATTCTAAGCAGATAGTGACTGATGAAAATAAGTGGCTCCAAGTTCGGAAAGGCACCAAAATAATAGTCCAGGTTGTCAAAGAGGGGCTAGGGACTAAAAGTCCGATGCTGACTGCTTACCCACGACTAAGAAGCAGATTTTGGGTAGGTTCCTCAAGATTTATGCTTCATGCATTAACTATATTTTAGTAATTGTTCCCCTCAACTCATCATCATATTAAACATTTGTCTAGGTGTTCTCTGATACAAGTTACATGGCTTGCAGATATTGTTAACTCGTTGTGATAGAATCGGCATCTCAAAGAAAATTTCTGGTGTCGAGCGTACACGCTTAAGGGTTATAGCTAAAACCTTACAGCCTCAAGGTTTTGGTTTGACCGTAAGAACAGTTGCTGCTGGTCATTCTTTAGAAGAATTACAAAAAGATTTGGATGGTCTAATTTCAACTTGGAAAACTATAACAGAAAATGCAAAATCAGCTGCTCTAGCAGCAGATGAAGGTGTTGAGGGAGCAGTTCCAGTTATTCTCCATAGGGCCATGGGTCAAACACTGTCAGTTGTGCAAGATTATTTTAATGATAAGGTACTTGTATGATTTATTATTATCCTTTCTTCAGTTCTTGTCTATGTCGTGTCATTACTTTAATTCCAAGATTTATACCTGTCGATCAACATTCCTGCCCTGCTTTTTTTCACTCGATTTTCAGGTTAAAAGAATGGTAGTTGACTCTCCAAGGACATATCACGAGGTACATTTTGATTTCATCACTAGGTGATGGATTTAAAAAATAGATATCTCTGTGTGAACATGCACGAGAATAGTATTGTAGGCCCTGTTAGGGGTTTGTATTCTTTGGAAGCTAGAACAACAAATATTTCTTCCCTCTCTCAAACATTTCCACTTCACAATTTTTTGCAAATAATTTACTTCAGCCTTCTGGATGTAATATTTAGTGAGATAAGATAAACTTGTGTAGTGATTTGTTCTTTCTTCAATGTTAGTTTTCAAGGTCACCTGCACAAATACTAATAACCAGCACACACACAGCACAAGGAATAAACCAAGGAATAATTGGAGAAAGATGGATAGATATATATTAATGAAGCCACAACACATAGATTCACTAGAACCGAGCCAAATAAGAGGGCTGCCCTCGCCCAATGAAATAGTGTTCACCCACAAAAAACACAATCACCAAGATAACCAACCCTAGCATTCTAGGACAACTGACTCCTCTACTACCCTTTTGTCTAGGGGGAAATCCCCTTTCTGCACTTCCTCTTGTACACCTGTGTAATGGGGGGCCAGCATTTCATCTGTTGAAGTAGGTGAAACTAGATTCTTATTTGGGTTTTCTACCTAAAAGGATTTTAGAACTCTGAGTTTCCCTTAGTCCAATCTTTAATTATCTCAAGTCATGACCATTCACACTAAAAAACGATCAACTATTGTTAATAATAAATTGTAGATGGACTGCATCTGAATTTTCATCAAACGTGTGACATTTTTCATGCTGCCAGTGTTCCTAAGTATGTGAACCGAGTGGAGTTGCTAATTACCTTTTTTGTCTATTTTTCATTGTTTTTCCAGGTCACTAATTACCTTCAGGAAATTGCTCCTGACCTTTGTGACCGAGTGGAGTTATTCCATGGAAGAATACCCCTTTTTGACAAATTTAATATTGAAGAAGAGATCAATAGTATTCTCAGCAAAAGGTGAGTTTTGTAAACCTTGTTTATGTAGTCAGTTAATGTATGCAATCGAATAACTTAGAAAAAGAAGAAAAAGTCGTGTGATCTTTGGAACCTGTTCTGCTTGTGTTACGGTGGATGAGGTGTCCGTAGAGTTGGGCTCACACAACTGTGTTTGATCAAATTAAAAAATGAAAGGAAAAAAGAATGAATGAAATAATTATCTGAAGAAGAAGCTCCATCTTAAATACTGACTAGTCTACTTTAGCCCCCCAGTCTTCTGTCCATGTTGATTAATGGTCCTTGAATCTGGAAGATGATATGGACTTCTTCCATGTAGGATACCAACTGTCGACAATGCAAGCTGTAGTCTGATCATTTATGGATTATGAATGGCATCAATACTCCTGGCCCTGAATAAATATAAAATGAATTCAGTCCAGTGAAATATCATTGTTAGTGTTCTTTTTATGTTAGCCAAGTCTATTTGTTCACAGGGTTCCACTTGTGAATGGAGGTTCTTTAATAATTGAACAAACTGAGGCTCTAGTTTCCATTGATGTGAATGGAGGACATGGGGTATTTGGTCAAGCATCTTCTCAGGAGAAAGCTATTCTAGAGGTCAACCTTGCTGCTGCAAGACAGGTATGTTGGGTGATATTTTTACACATGGCCGAGTTTTTTGTCCGAGTTGATTTGATTTATTTCTTGTGCAATCAAAATGCATATCATGATTCATATTATACAAAAGTTCTCCGTTGGAATCTCTCTTTTCTCCTATATCCTAGACTTTGCATTCTGCTAAGCTATGTAGGTAGGTGTGTATTACAATTATATTGCACGAGGGAAGGGCACTGTATACCCTCTGCGTTTTTTGTGTTGATATTTGAGCATAACTACTTTTTTGAAGCTGTTGCAGTTGCTTGCTTGAAAATTATCTAATTTGTTTGTATTTATCATTACTTATTAAGTTGTTGTATTGAAGTATGATTATGTTATCTACTTTCGCAACTAGCAGCAATTTTAAATATCTGATTGGCAACAAATATTTTCAGATAGCAAGGGAATTACGATTGAGAGATATAGGTGGAATAATAGTAGTAGATTTCATTGACATGGAAGACGAATGTAAGTTTAATTTTCCTGTATCTCTCGCTCTCCCCCTATTTTCATGCTGTTCACACCTGTATAATTTTTCATATCTCCGAAGTATGTTGAGTAGACTTTTTGTGAAACTCAATTATCTTTCACTTGGTTTTCTCTATCCCCAATCTTTCTGGTCCTATGTGTATTTAACTTCTTGTACTATAGTGAAGTAACAGGATGTGCATGTCCTCCGACTTGCGGAAAATAGAATAGATTGTATATAAAGCAAATCTAGATACTGCTGGTTGATTATATAGTAGCTTGAAATCTGTAATTAATTTGTGAAATGGACTAAAATACTTGTTTAAGATCTATCCCAATACAATCGACTGGACCTATCTGTGTTGCTCTTTCACTGGAACATTGTGCTCAAAAGGAGAGAGAGAAGCTTGTTGAACTTGCATTTAACTCTCTTGTTTTGTCTCCTTTATCTTTAATAAAGGAAATTGCGTTATTGTTAAGAAGAATTTCTTCATTTTTGTTGCTGCTATTGTAGGCATCGAGAATGGTCATTTTTATGTCTGTATCTTTATGATTAATGACATGGGATTCTTTTGTTTCAGCGAATAAGAGGTTAGTCTACGAAGAAGTAAAGAAAGCGGTTGAGAGAGACAGGTCAATAGTGAAAGTTTCTGAGTTATCCAGACATGGACTCATGGAAATTACAAGAAAGAGGGTATCTATCCTAAACTTTCCTTAATTCAACATTTTCTTTCCCTGAAAATAGTGAAGGTAATTGCCGAATAACATGGAGCTCTCCAAGCCCTTGAAAATAATATGGGTCTACATCATATCTAAGTTTCAGAAGTATATGCTTCATTTTTGTCCATAGACTCAACACATTGAGATCTTAAAGTTACAGTGTTTCGAGTACAGGTTCGGCCAAGTGTAACATTTATGATCAGTGAGCCGTGTGCTTGTTGTCATGCTACTGGAAGAGTTGAAGCTCTGGAAACCTCCTTTTCAAAAATCGAGCAGGAAATCTGTCGACAGCTTGTAAGATTTTACATTTAGTTATCATCAACATAAATAACAGTGCCAAATCTCTGGATATACAAACTTGGTTTGCGCATTATTGCATTTCTATTTCTTATACGGTTTACACATGTGAGTGACATTACCCCTCTTTTACATTGTGGTCAGGCAACATTGAAGCAGAAACCAGATCCTGAAAATCCAAAATCCTGGCCAAAGTTCGTCTTAAGAGTCGATCATCACATGTGTGAATACTTAACTTCGGGAAAAAGGACGAGACTTGCAGTCTTGAGTAGTTCCCTCAAAGTTTGGATCATTTTGAAGGTATATATTGTGAAAAATACATTTCTAATCAAACAAAATTATTTTTTGAAGTTTCTTTTACTTCAAAACAGACTCGTAGTTCATTGTAAAACTTTCTGAAATTTGAAGTTGGAATCATACAGGTAGCTAGAGGATTCACAAGAGGTTCATTTGAGGTGAAATATTTTGCAGACGATAGGTTGAGCAGAAGTGAAAATCAAGCACCGATTTCTTTGTTACAACCATTAGAGGGCAGAAGTAACAACTCTGGCAAGAAAGTTACCCTCTTTCCAGTTAAAAAGTGGAAAGGTACTAGGAGATAAAAAGACAAGACTAGGTTTTACAGCCCAAAATTTTGTAAGCCAAGCTCAAAGGTCTTTTTATTTGTCATTATTGCTAGACTACGTGCAATTGCATATTCAGATTGACACACTTTTAAAACGATCAGTCAAAGTGATTAATTTGAATTAACCTTGACGTTTTATTTTAGTTCATATCAATGGTTGAAGATAAGAAAAATGAAAAGCATTAAAATTTTGCGTCTTAACGGACTAGAATTATTAGTATTCTACGAGAGACGTATTCTATGAGATCTGATAGTATGATAGAAGGAAATATATGAATCCTTCTACCATACTATCAATTATTGTTATTGAATTGTATAAAATTGTACTCTATATATCTAAAAATAGAGGTTGAACATCGATCAATTTGAATATAGATGAATATATAATATATATCTTCCTACTTATATATAGATATCATATCAGTTACATATGTAATATTAATCTAATATACATAGTTGTCCAATTCTATTTCTTTGCTTCATAATTCATGTTGATTGCAATGAATCTGAAATCAAATAATCGAAAGGCTATTAAATCTTTTTTTAGCATTCGAAAGAAGTAATTGATTGAGCTGTTGACAAATGATACAGGAGTTCGATTCCATTTTTATCTTTGGATTTTGAAAAGAATTAGCAAACATCATCGTTATTTAACATTTCAAGCATTATATGAAATGAGTTCCCTAAAACAAGAAAAAAAATCTTATTTTGAAAATAACTAAAATACTAATAATAATAAATAAAAGAATGAGTAAGCACGTAATATGTGGGTTGCTACCTGAGGTACTATCTTATCTTTTTTTCTAGAACAATCTATAAAATAAACCAAAAACAATACAATTTTATTTTTCAATTAGCAATACTATTAGAGACCACTTCTTTCCCATACTAGGAGGGAAAGAGAAAATGTAAAGACTACCATTAAAGCAGACCAAACGAGACTTACCATATCCATGTGAATTATGTCCCCTATCTCGATGAATATAAAAGAATTATTCCATTATTGTTCACTAATAATTATTATTATTCATCGATGAAATTATACAAAATAGTGGAAAGTTAGTAACATGAAATTATACAAAGTTTGATAGAAGAATTTCCACGACGGGATATCCAACACAACATCGATCTCATTCTAGGTTTCACTCTCCCAAATCTACCTCACTATAGAATGAGCTTAAAAGAGTATGAGATTCTACAAGAACAAGTTAGTGAGCTCCTAGAGAAAGGACACATAAGACCAAGTTTGAGTTCTTGTGTCGTTCCTGTCCTTCTAGTCCCTAAAAAAGACGGTTCGTGGAGAATGTGTGTGGACAGTCACGTCATCAACAAAATTACAATTAAATACTGTTTTTCCATTTTCGAAATGTCTGATCTCTTTGATCAACTCGAAGGAGCAAAAATTTTCTCCAAGATCGACTCAAAGAGTGAATATCATCAAATTCAAATCTGATATGGAGATGAGTGGAAAACGGCATTCAAGACCAATAGTGGCCTCCTTGAATGGTTGGTAATGCTATTCAGACTATCTAACGCTTAACACCTTCATAAGGTTAATGACTCAGATTCTATGTCCTTACCTTAATAAATTCTTAGTAGTTTATTTTTTATGGAAAGCATTCAATTGCAGCGAAAAAACGGATCAATTTTACTCTATATGCAACTAAACTATTTAGAGATAAACATGGTTGAAAAGTTATGGTTAAAGAAAATATACCTTTGAAGCTTTCCGAAATCCTTGATATCTCCAGGTAAAATGGTCATTTGACCTTTCAAGTCAAAAGTCAAAAGTCAATGTTTTGACTTTTTACCATTTTGTCCGTCTTGACTAATTTCGACCTCCTTAGCATGAATCCACATTGATTTTTCAAAAATTCAAATCACATTTGAATATAAGGTCGATCAAAGTTTGACTTTTCAAAGTAAAAAAGTGAACATTTTGACTTTTTACAACTTTGACCATTTTCATCAATTCCGAGCTTCCTAGTATGAATCTGTATTCATATTTATAGTATTTAAATCCCATTTAAACATAAAACTTTATTTTTAATATGAAATCCAACGACTATCTCACATATACTTGTTGGTTTCTCTCTCTTCTCCCAATTCGAACAATTCAACTTATTCCATCACACTGTTCTAAGTTTATTCCATATGAGCTAGCAGAGGAACCTAATGGACCTACAGATCATGGGCTCCAACAATTCAAGATTAACTTGTTAAACTCTTTTAGACCGAGTTAATCAACATTCGCTAACTAACGGGTCATTCCACTAAAGTCTCGTAGTTGCACTCCCCTCACTATAGATATATTTGTGTTAATTTGATAAAACCATAATCAGTAAGTTAATCCTTCACAGGTTGTTCGTAACCTTGGCTGGGTCAAAATACTGTTTTACCTCCAAGACTACATCTTGCTCCTTAAGTCCCACTAATCCACTATTGAACAATTGATTTAAGGTCCAACCTATAAACTTAATCCCTCTCAGGCCAATGAGAGGGTGAGGCCCCTTGTTCAAGACTTGGATTCAATGCTTAAGAGAACAATCTATCTACTAACCCTAAAACGGGTATGAGTGAATTCTGTCTTGCATACTATGTCCCCAGCTATCCACCCGATATTATCCCTGAAATGGGAGATTTATTGAGCCAACGCTGATGAGCTGCCCTCACCTATGCAGATCTAAGGATAATCTCGTGTGAACAAGAGTTCATAGTTAGTTTAGAATTAAGATTAAATTACTTAGGTCACAATAATCGAGATAGTCAGTTTTAAACAGTAAGCGGTGTTATATTGTAAAAATGACTATTTCATGGTTCAGTCTTATGTAAGCACTTTACATAGGATGCCCCCACTTTCATGTCTCTACATGAATGATTCAGGATCACCTCGTTTTGTACTTACTACAAAGCGGGTTGCATCCATAGTTTCTCTAAATAAGGCGCCCAACCTTTATTCATATACTATAGACTATTTAGGCTATATACTCAAACTTGATTCACGTTTATGTCTCCACATAAAGTTCAAGTTTACTCAAAAATGGCCTCGGGACTTAGTATATTGGATTTAAGATTATAATATTCAATTTCTTAATAACGACTTTATTGAATAGAATATGATTACAAACTACGAGTTTTAGGACAAAAAATTCCAACAATTTTGATGACATCTTAGTTTATATTAACACTTATGATGAACACTTATCTTACTTGCATAAACTTTTTAAAACACTCCAAGAAAATAAGCTTAGCATTAATTTCAAGAAGTGTTCTTTTGTTGTTAAAGGAATATACTTCCTAGTTTTTCTCATTAACGAATTTGGAATTTTCGTAGACCCTAACAAGATAAAGGGAATAAAAGATTGGCCAAAACCAAGAAAGGTAAAAGAATTGCAAAGTTTCCTTGGGCTTGCTTCTTTTTATAGAAAAATTATAAAAGATTTCAGCATTATAGCATCTCCATTAACGGAATGTTTAAAGAAAGAAAAATGTGCTTGGACTAACTCTCAAACTCAAAGTTTTGTGTTCTTAAAAAATAGACTATCCAACACACCCGTTCTTGCCCTATCAAATTTTACACAACCATTCGAACTAGCAGTTGATGCATGTGGGAGTGGAATAGGAGTTGTCGTGTCCCAACACACTCATCCAATTGAATACTTTAGTGAAAAGTTAAGTGAGGCGAGGCAAAAGTGGAGCACCTACGAACAAGAGCTATACTCTTTGGTAAAAACTTTAAAGGTTTAGGAACACTATCTTTTAAGACAAGAATTTATTCTATTCTCCGATCATTTATCGCTCAAATATTTGCAAACACAAAAAAACATTAGTACAATGCATTCTAGATGGCTTTCCTTTATTCAACGTTTTAACTTTATGATAAAACATAAGGTCGGTAATACCAATGTGGTAGCGGATGCTCTTAGTAGGAAAGCCAACCTACTTAGTATTCTAAAAATTCAAGTAGTTGTATTTGATTCCTTGTCCACTCTTTATAAAGACGACCCCGATTTTGGCCAAATTTGGTCTTTTTGTGTTGATCATGTCAATTGTAATAACTTCCATTTAACTAACGATTTTCTTTTCAAGAATAATCTTCTTTGCATCCCTAGAACATCTCTTCGTGAAACTTTGATTCAAGAGTTTCATAGCAATGGTCTTGCAGGGCATTTCGGCACTGTCAAGCACTATTTTATATGCCAAACTGCCAAAGGATAGCAACAGAATACAGAGCGATATACACCTTTACCTATTTTCGAAGGCATTTGGGAAGACTTGTCCATGAATTTTATCCTAGGCCTTCCAAAAACTCAAAGGGGTTACGATTCTGTCCTTGTTATAGTCTGATCGTTTTAGCAAAATGTCTCACTTCTTACCTTGTAGAAAAACATCAGATGTTGTTTATAATGCTAATCTGCTTTTTAAAGGAGTTGTACAACTACAAGAAGTAGGAGTTATTCAGATGCATACATGAATCGTCAAAAGTCCAAAATGCGTCAGTAATGTCTATGCCGATGTAGAAACGCACGTCAGCATGCGTGTCGTGAGTGCCGCATTGTAAAAGATAATGTCGACGCTCAAACAAGACGACGTTGACATAGGGTTTTGGGCGACACATGATTCATTGACAAGGTCAACACGTCAACAATAAGCTAATGTTGACGTCAGGTTAAAGCATCGACAGAAGTATTATGCCGACCTTTGATCAACGCGTCACCATTATGGTATTGATGACATCGTTGTGTACGCCAACTTATATGGAAGACCGATGCGACATCAGCATAATGAGGAATGGCATCACACGTTAGAGGAGTCCATTCTCGACGCTTCTGTTGCGTAGGGAAAACCTTTTTATACATTTTAAATCTTTTTTGTTGTTATTGGGATTGAATTCAATTTAAATTGATTCAAATTATAAAATGAAAAAACATGTAACTTAAAATTAATAAAATATCAAATCGAACTTATATCAAAAGTAATTTAAATATACAAAAAAGTACACGTTTGTAGTTCGAAAAAATACATGAATAAGCTAAACTAAAAACATAATCTAAGCGGTGCGGATGCAGTCCCCCCACGCCTTCGAACCTACAATGACACAAAATTAAGTTTGAATATATATCACTCCAATAAGAAATTAAAAAACGTAAAAGTTGAAAATTACGTACATCAATGAAGAAATCAAGATCCTCTTATTGCCCGAGTGAGTTTCTTCAATCATCTTCTTCATTTCTTCCATCTATCGAGCACTTTCTTCGTGCCTCCAGTTACTTTCTTCTTCTACTTCCTAAAGATGAGCTTTTAGCTCGGTAACCTCTCTGTCGTGCATCTCTCGCTCGTGGGATGTAGAAGAAGAACAAGCAGTGTGTTGGAACTTTGCCCTAGGACCCCAACCAAGACCTTTTAAGTAGCCCGATCGTCTACCTAAAACTGTCTCGCATATCTCGTCCTCAAAGAGTGGTTCAGAACCCTCTAGGGTGGGCTAGGACTGGAGTTCTAGCATTTGATTCTACAGTAAATTTTTTATTAATTAAGTAAAACGTGTAAATGAAATGTACATACAAAATAAGACAAAAGCATACTAGAAACTTACATGAGCATCTCAGCAACTGACCAAACAAATTGGCCACCCCGAGCGTGTGTTTCCTTGAAAAACTCCACCCAGTCGATTGGATGACTCCATTTTTCAGTGAGCTCGTGTGCTCGTTGTAGAAACTACTTGGTGTCGCTACAGTAGTTGTAGGGTTGCTTCGCTCTAGCAACACTGTTCATCGTTGATTGCTCCTACATGAAAACAATCAAAATGTTACATAAAAAAAATGAACTATCGTTTGAGAACATTAAAAGTTCTAAATCACCTAAAATTGTCGAGTAAGGTAGTGGTCGCATAGGAAGTGTTAATCTTCCACATGATTCTTCAATTTGGGGGTGGGTTGGCATGTGCTTGTTCATGATCACTTAACTTCTTAAAATGGCGGTGGTTCTGCCCCTTAAACACCTTTCAGGTGGTGAGCATTTGATGCTCAAAGAAAAGTACACACGAATTAGGATTCTATATATATAAGTAGGTAACTTACCTGTAAAGCTGAAAGAAATTGTAGACATGCGCAGGGGAGTAAAGATCAGATTTTACTCTAATTGCAACTAAACAAAATTTAGTGATCAACATGCATAATAACCCTAATATAAACAAAGATAGGGTTAAAAGAAAAACTCACATTTGATGTTTTTCTCTTTTTGTATTCTCCTCAACAACTCTTCGCAATCTCCTCACGATCTCAAAGTTGGGACTACCACTAGAGTTTACCCGCTATTCTCCAGACTTGGAACCAAGTTGTGGGACTCGAACGGTGGAGAAAATAGAGAGAGAGATGGATTTAGGAGGATGAACTTGACTTTGAGAACTTGTGGAGAGAAAAGGAATTTTGGTTTGATTTTGCAATTCCAAATTACAAAATTAATTTCAACCAAAACAACTACTAAACTTTCATTTTCAATCCATGTAGTGAGTTTTCACTCTCCACACTTGGCATATCACCAAGTAGGTGTCTCACATGCATGAAGCCATTTGTAATTACATGCAATGTGCTTCCAAGGGCTATGGTAATTTGACATTTAAAAAGTCAAAAGTCAACATTTTGACTTTTTACCATTTTATCCATCTTGACTAATTTCAATCTCTCGAGTATGAATCCGCATTCATTTTTCCAAAATTCAAATCACACTTGAATATAAAGTCGGTCAAAGTTTGATATTTCAAAGTCAAAAGTCAACATTTTGACTTTTTACATCTTTGGCCTTTTCCATCAATTCCGAGCTTTCGAATATGAATCCATATTCATATTTTTAATATTTAAATCACATTTAAACATGAGGCTCTATCTTAAACTTATAACCAACGACTATATCAAATATATTCATCGATTTCTCTCTCTTTACCTAATTCGAACAATTCAAATTATTCCATCATAATGTTCTAAGTTAATTACTTGTCAGCTAGCAGGAGAACCTAATGGACCTATAGATCATGGGCTCCAATGATCCAAAATTAACTGGATAAACTCTTTAGATCGAGTTAATCAACTTTCGTTAAGATCATTCCACTAAAGTCTTGTAGTTGCATTCCCCTCAGTATAGATATATTTGTGTCTATGTGATATAACCATGATAAGTAAGTTAATCTTTCATAAGGTTGTTCGTAACCTCGGCTGGGTCAAAGTACCGTTTTACCTTCCAGACTACATCTTGTTCCTTAGGTCCCACTGATCCAATATTGGACAATTGATTTTAGGTCCAACCTATAAACTGAATTCCTTTCGGGCCAATGAAAGGGTGGGATCCCTTGTTGAAGACCTGGATTCAGTCCTTAAGGGAACAGCCTATCTGCTAACCCTATAGTGGGTATTAGTGAATTCAGTTTTGCACCCTATGTCCCTAGTTATCCACTCGGTCTTACCCCTGAAATGAGAGGCTTATTGGGGCAGCGCCATTGAGCTGCCTTCACTTATGCAGATCTAAGGATAATTTCGTATGAACAGAAGCTCATAGTTAGCTTAGGATTAAGATTTAGTTATATTAGATATCTATAAACGAAATAGTCCGTTTTACAAAGTTAATGGTGTTATAACTTAAAAGTGACTATTTTATAGTTCCAGTCTTATGTAAACTCTTTACATAGGATGCCCCCACTTCCATGTCTCTACATGAACGATTCAGGATCACATCGTTTGTACTAATTACAAAGCGAGCCTCATCCATAGTGTCCCCACAATAAGGTGCTCAACCGTATTCGTATACTATAAACTATTTAAGCTATATACTCGAACTTGATCCACATTTATGTCTCTACATAAAGTTCAAGTTTACACAATAATAGCCTCGGGTCCTTAGTTTATTGGCTTTAAGATTATAGTATCAATAATGACTTTATTGAATAGAATATGATTACAAACTACGAGATTTAGGACATAAATTCCAACAAAAGCGCCCTTTAGAAGCTTGATGATACTCTTGATGTAATGTCAGTCCACTTAAGAAAGCGAACTGAAAAAGTACCCCGTTACCTCCCTGATGGTACAGCTGAAGCGAATGGCGTGTGGTGAGATCGACTTATCCTGTCCTAGAGCGATCGATATAGGGATCTTCCCATGTTGTGCAACATATAGTTCCATCCAGGTTCCTCGAGTGCTCCCGTCTCCTAGAAGTGCAAGTAGTAGGTTAGGGGCCATCTACGAAAACAGAACAATTTTATAAACAAAACTTTAGGCTTATGCAATTAATTGTTTATGTAACGGTTAAGGCTGTAAAAATACGGGTTGAACCCGAATAACCCGAACTACCCAACCCATATTATAAGGGTTGGGTTGAAAACAAATAGAATTTTTCGGGTTGGGTTAGATCTCGGGTTGGAGGGTTGAAAATTTGGTTCAACCCAACCCAACCAGAATTAATATAATATATATATATATATATATATATTTATTTATATATTTATTTATACTATATATTTTATTATTTTTTTAATAAAATATAAGGATTAAGTTAAGTTTTATACGCTTGCGCCACTCTCCTCTCCTTAGTTCTCGACTTCTTCGTTTTCTCCGTCTTCTTGTCTTCTCCATTTGCAGTAGCAATGCACCTTCATCTTGTCTGTTCATCTTCTTCGTCTCCCTCATCTCAATCTTTCAAAGAGGTCTGATAGACTTCAAATGTTTTTTTTAACCTCTTTCAATTTATTCTTATGCCTGGGCTACTTTTTAAGATGTTTTTTTGTTTTTGTTTTCTTTGTTTCTTAGATGTGGTTTAAATTTCTGTTATTGGTATATGGTGTTTTTGTGTGAAGAGATTTAAAGGATGTGGGACTTTGATGGTGGGTATTTAGTTTATGCTCATAAGGTGTTTGATGATATGTCTAGAAAATTTGAGGTTAATTATTAAAGACGTTTTCTCTACTTTTTTGTGTTCCTTGAATGATGTTTTCTCTGCTACTTTCAAGTTTTAAAACTTCACAGATACTTGTTTGTATCTTTAAGAAAAAAGAGAAGAATACTTGTTTGTATCCTTAAGAAAAAAAAAGAAGAATACTTGTTTGTAACCCTTAGAAACTAGAAACGAAAAGAAAAAAATACACAACATGACAACCCAACCCATATTTTACGGGTAGGGTTGGGTTGGGTTGGAAATTAAATTCGGGTTATTCGGGTTGCCAACCCAAATGTCTCACAACCCAACCCGATTTCACCCGTAGTAATGGTGACAAACCTGATGTGTTTGAAGGGATAATAAGGCCAAAACGCATAAGAAAATGATCAAAATGCGTAACTTATATTGTAATTCATAAGTATTTAGAAATACATCTCATATAAGCATTATGCCTGTTTTATGTGATTTTCATGTCTTAACGTAGGATGATTAGAAAGGAATAAACTAGTGAATCGCAGGGGACATCTCATGCAAAGCTACGTGATGGGAACTCGTTTAGCGATTAACACCTCTAGACGAGGAACCACATCATCACGTGAGGAAGATTCACAAGACGACAAGGATGGTAGTTGAAGTTGATGTAACGTCAGGGCTCACATGATCAGAATAATATAAATTTCTCGAAAAAAAATGCCTATAAAAGAACTTCATCTCTACCAAGAAGAAGAGGGCCTGTGGGGGGCCTGTGAAGAGCTTGAATGGGCAGAGATTACCTAGATGTTTGAATAGACGGCCGAACCCAAGAGAGAACGATGGAAATTAAAGGACTAGTCTTCCCACCGTTTGTAAATGTTTTCTTATTCTTATCTCTAATCATACTGTAAGTGAGAGCTTAGAGTATGAGTGGTGAAGATTCCATTTTTCATTCCCCCTAACTTGTAACATTTTTCCTTCTCTTTTCTCTCCATTTTTTATATTTCTTTGTTCATATTGTACAATGGCTTAAGGCCTACACTCGTTAATATATTAAATGTTTATACCTTTTCAATCAATCATTTCTTAACTTTCCATTTGTTAATGTGTTTTTAGTAGTTTAGGGTTGTGATAAGTTCTTAATAGGAAAACCAACATATAATTCTTATTGGGTTAGTTGAGCTATGTTCATCGACTGGCTAGCGTTAATTGCCAACTACCCTAGAGGGCAAGTAGCAAGGATAAAGCTAACCCGCGTAAGGAGGAGTTTGGAGACAAACCCCCCTTGCGAGATAACTTCCATCATCTGTGTCCGAAATTGTGGATATTAGGCGCCAAGAGGTTGTTGTCCTTAATCATAAAGTTCTATAAATATTATAGGTGAGTTCTTCTAGATGTACCTCGTATAATCAAACTTAGTCGTTTGTATCCCGAGAGGTGAGCAAGTGTGGCGTCTAAAGACTTCGAGAGAAGCTCACCTTAATCATAAATTGGTTAAGCCATTAATATCGCATCAAGACTCACATTGCTTAATCGCCTAATAATGCATAAACCTTTCTTCATCTCCTTCCCACACACAAGTTAGTTCACATCTCCATTTCATATCCATCGATCCTCATTTACAGATTCTCTAGGCGTACATACGTAGATAGTTTTGATCCGTTTATACGTTATTTAATTAATTCATTTATATCGCTTGAATGATGAGTAAATTCTAGAACTGAAGCTTTGATAACAACTCCCTATGTTCGACTCTAGATCACCTAGATAAACCTATTGCTTCACATATATTTGGGCAAGCAGTAAGAAAACTTGTACGCGAGGACTTAAGAATTAAGCTATAAAGAGGTATATAGTGAGTACTTCGCCTACAATGATCATGACCATTGACTTATCACACAAAATTAATTGTGTATTTGGTTGTTTTCTTAAGTCCTAAGTTAACTTGTGCGTCACAACAAACCCTCACACAACCAAGTATTTGGCGCTGTGGGTTAACGGAAACACACACACACAGCATGTATCTAGATGAACGGTTTGGATTACATCATTTGTGACCTTAATAAAGTGGATCATATCCACATTTCTACTAGGACATGACACCTAACCTTATTCATATACTATAAACTCTTTAGGTTATGCTTGAACGAAAGATCCACTATATGTTAACTAGATTCCATTTAAGTTTCATTAAATAACTTTGAATTTTAGTTTATTATATTGCCTTACATAGGTCTAAATGTCAAGTAAATAACATTTTATTTAGGAAAATTACATTAGATAACAAAAACATTTAGAAAAAAACAGCAAATGACACATTTTTTTTTGTATATTACGAATATGACAAATATGACAAGTAATTAGTGATATATGCTATTAGAGGACTATCAGACGGCTGCAAGAGAGTTATTAACTTTTTAAACTTGCTACTTTTGCAATTTAGAAAATGTAGTGACATGGACCCTATTATCATAAATTTTTTTTGTTATTTTTGCAAGCGTCCCTTTTTATTTATGTAAATAAATAATTTGTTCACATTGTACATACCACACATTTAAAACACAAACCTCCACATTTGAAAGCTTAGTAGAATTTGGCTGAATAAGCTACAATCAACTAAACATAAAACAAAACTCCTCGCATGAATTGAACCCTTTTCAATTGAGGCAAAAATCAATATACAAGAGCTTGTCTAAAATAAGAGACAAACAAAGACAACAATGAGTAGGATAAATGAGAGGGGAACCTATGAAGAGTGTAAGTTCATTTTTTTTTTTTTTAAATACTACAAACTATTTTTCATTATGTACCATTTTTCAAATACATGAAAACGATATTTAAAATAAAAATGTGGAGAAGTATTGATGATAGAGAAAAAAAGAAAAAGTAGAAGAAAACTCAATCATGTTTAATTTTATTACCGGCAAAACATATATAAATTGGAAGTTAAAAAGAAAGAAAAAAATTGTATTTAAAGAATTTGAGTGTCCATTTATTCTTCTTGTTGTTCCTAAAACCCTAAAACTAAGGTTGAAACCTCTGCAAAGCTATTGTTATATGCAGCAGCATCACACTCTTCGTCTCACCATTTTCAACTTACATATTTGAGGCCTCGAATTCCCAATCGGAAGATATTCGTTTCTACCAATGGCGGATTCATTGGACCTTCTCAACTCAATTTCTGGGTTGGTATCCACTCCATCCACCAAGAAGCGGATCCGGATCTTCCGAAACCATATCCCTGCTATTTTCCAGAATTCTGGTTAGCTTGGTTTTTTTTTCAGTCACTTTTTTTTTTTTTTGGAATATCGATGCTTGGGTGTAATTCAATCATTGTCAACATTTTGTTGGATTTTGGTTCTGGGTTTCACACTCTATTTTCTTCTGGAGTACGAGCATTTCCTTATGCTTTAGCGTTCATGTTGGGATATATCCCCTGGAATTTTGTTTTTTCATGTGATTTTAAGTTCTTTTGTTGGGTTTATCTTTATTTGTAAGTGTGTTTGTCTATATGTTTTCGGTAAAAAGCCATGCTTTCTGTAGCCGTGTATTTACCTTGCACTATAATCCGCATTCCACCATCTCAGTTAGTACTTAGTTTAGTATTTTTCATGGTTAAATAAATTTTACTTTTTGTAAATTATCCAGGGAGGAAAAACACACTCGAAGTGACAGCTCTTCTTGCTGTAGTAGGATTAGGGTAAAATTGAGTATCTTGCTCAAATCCTTCATTGATCAGGACTAGGATTAGTTTCCTTAATTATTTAGGCTTAGGATTAGTTTTTCTTCATTAATTAGGATTAGGATTAATGAGAGTCAGTCTCCCAGTTTTGGAGAAGAAACTTTTCCCTGAACTCCTTGTCCTGCTTAGCACCTTTCTTTTGTGGTATAAGACACACGGATATTTCTTCAAGGGAGAGATTCGAAATGCTTCTTTCAAAAAGTTCTTTGAAAACATTTTTCAAGTCCCTCTTTAGAATATTCCAGTTATCTTGGAAAAATGCCATGGAAAAACCCTCGGGACGGGGAAACTTATTTGTATCACTCCCAAAAACCATGTTCCTAACTTCCTCCACAGTAAATGGGACCTCCAACTCCTCACCTTCTCTGGATGAGATGGGACACCATTCAATGCCTTGCACAAACGGCCTAGGCATAATCACATGGCTTAGTAAGTCCAAAAAAACCGATGAAACCTCCTTATCGATATGAGTTCGCTCCTCATTGGCCTTGATCAAGGGGCCTATTCAAATCTTGTTTCTTCTACCACTAGCCATTGGATGGAAAAAAGCAAAGTTGCAGTCCTCTTTATCCACTTCAATTTCATCTTCTGACACCAACTAGTGTTCTCCTTGTTAATCACTTTAGCCAACTTACTTTTACTAAATTGGTGTCTAGTGGATCTTATCCAAAAAATAAATCGGTGTCTTGTGGCATTCCCCTTTATTATCTTTCCCGCTTTCAAGGCCCTAGTTCGGTATGTAATTTGGAAAAGCTTATGAGAGATTTCCTTTGGGAGGGGGTAGACGAAGGGAGAGGTTCTCATTTGGTGGGCTGGGAGGTCAAAAAGGGAGGCTTGAGCTCGAAAATCTAATGCTGCACAACAAAATTTTACTGGCTAAATGGCTTTGGTGTTTTGACTTTGAGTCTGAATCTTTATGGGACGGATTATTGCTAGTAAGCACTATCCCCATTCTTTTGAATGGCTGTTTAAAGCGGTTAAAGGCACATCTTCGGATTCCTGGAAAGATATTTTTCTTGAGCTCACGACCTTTCTTGAACAAGATTTTTTCCATATGTTGTACATTTGTGACCTTGCCTTCTATACAATATTTCTTTTGAGCATCTGAGATACCACCAAAATGGGATTAAATTTCAGTTCCACTACTTCCTTTTCTTTTTAAAATGGAGATACCACCATAAAATAGTTAAATTCAAATTCCACCACTTCCTTACCCTACAAAAAAAAGCCTCAGTGTATCGAACTTTTGTTGTTAGGTTTGACAAGTTACGGTTCTAGAAATAACTTGAATTATGCTTGGTTGCCACAACTTCTTGTAGTTTTCTTGTGAGTAATCAACCGCCCATCTTGAGAATTTCTTACATACCTTTTGCTGAAGAGAAATTTCATACTCCGATTGTATCTTGTTCTCAAAAGTTGGAAATTGTTTACCATATCTCTGAGACCTTTGATCCTTTTCTTTATCAATCTCACTTAGAACTTGCACAATCTTTCTTTCCCTTGAGGAAGGCATATGCGTAACAAAACATTTCAAATGTCAACCGAAATATTATATGGATTTAGATAAACGATCTACTTTGAAATCATCCTTAATTTCTTATGAAAGAATGAACTGGATTTTGCAGTAATTTGACCATTGCACATTTAAACCAGCGAAGTAGAGGAACTGAAAGTGAAATGTGTTAATTACATCCCGTTTCTTACACAAAAAACATATCATTTCACTGCAAATATTGAAGAAAATATTCCGAATGAATCAACTTTTCATGTCCATGAAGGCAAAAGATTCTGAAATGAACAGACAATGTGGAAAACAGAGGCAAAAATAAGAGAGCAAAAGCTGAACAAAAATAAAAAAATCCAACTCTAGTTTTTAGTGATGGAATTGATGAGGAGGATTGGCAGTCAAAAGTAGAGGTGGTAATCTGAGGCTGGACAGAGGGAAGTCGAGGGCTTAGAGAGGAGAGGGAAAAAGTTGGGGAGCTTCCAGAAGAGAACAAGTTTTGTATTTCAACCCTAAATCATGTACCAAACTCGATAGACTCAAATGATTGTGGGGTAGATGAGTGGTTGAAAAGCAATAAACCCGGAATAATTTAATGGGGGACAAACAATTGGGAACAGGTGTGATGAAGGAGGTCAAGGAGCTATAATGGACTTGAACCAAATGTTCGATTAACAAGAGGGTGGAGAACAACTAAAGGTTGATGATTGATTGTGGCTTATGGCTGGGAGGAGTTGAAATTTTAGGGCGAGGGGAGAGTTTTTTACTCAACTATCTTTTGAAAATTTGACATTAAAAAGTAAAGTCATTGAACTTTGAATCTTATGTCTAATAGGTCATTGAATTTTAATAATCTTAAGTAAGACATGAGCTTGGAATCAATTCTAGGGTTAGGGAAGTAAGAATTTTGTAGAACAAATGAAATGCCAAGAACCTTAGATAGGTTGACAATGACTGTCTGTGTAGTACCGATTTGAAATAGATTTCACATCTTTTTTGTACTCCCAATGCCATGGATAAACAAGCAGAGAAAGTCATAGTAGACGCTTTGAAAATATTTTGAAGAATGATGAAAGAAATTGAAGACGGAAATGGCAAAAGCATAAATCGATCGATATAGGACATATGACTGGTTAAAGGCAACAAATCTATTCTATAAGACCGTAGACTAATAGGGTCATAGTCCAAATTTTTTACAGTTCCTTCCAAGAAAAAAAGTTTTTTTGTGGTAGACTAGGGTTTGGTCCATTTTGTGGGGTCTTTGCTGTGAGGGAAACAATAGAATCATTCAAGGGAAAGAGATGTATTTTATCAATGTTTTGTTCCTTATTAGGTTTTATGTTTTTCTGGACTTCGATGATTAAATCTTTATGTGATTTCCTGTGGGTTTTATTTTGTTGGATTTAATGCCCTTCCTATAATTAGTTGTTTAGCTCCCCCTTTTTTGTGAGCTTCTTTATTTTTTGTATCCTCTGTATCTGGCATTTTTCTCGATAATATTCAGTTTCTAAGAGCACTAGTCTTGTTATCTTTTTCTTAATTTTTTCTTCTTTTTCCAAAATCAGTTCTTTTTCTCACTCTAAAAAGGATTGAATTTTGTGTCCAATAGGTTCACGAGTTTAAAAATTTCAAATGGGTCAAGGGCCTATTAGACTTGAACTTCAAGGACTTGCATGTTTAGAGACTTCTTAGACTTTTTTCCTTTTTAAGAGTTTAGGAACCTATTTAACACAAAATTGAAAGCGGGACCTCTTTGACTCAAACTTGAAAGTTCAAGATTGAAATTGTAGTTTGACTTTTCTTTTTAAAAGAAACTCCTTTGCTGCTGAAGGTTTTCCACATTTTAGATGACTTCTTTCCAATTACATTTGATTTTTTTTATTGTAGCATTTGGATCCAATGGTGGTATTTTATTTGTATCCCTTTTGGAATTCTGTTGGGCTATTTTCCCGATGTTTGTCCATGTAACGCAAATTTTTTTTTTTGAAAAAGAGACAAACTTCTTTATTATTAAGTAACTCAATGTACAAGAGAGCTATACAATGAGAATAATAGGGAAGCCAAGAAATGGGGGAGAGAGAGATTGGATCAGTAGGTGCGCCCGAACATCTCATTAGTACATTCCATTATTGTTATCTTCATTATTTTTGGGCGAGAAATGTTATCTCATTGATGTGATGAAATATACAAAGTCACGAACAAACAGACAAACAATCTAAAACCAAAACAACTAGATTGTCACTTATCCTACCACATCAGTTGAGCTGAAAGTTATAATAATGATTATTTGTATGGAGAAAGGTTGCATAGTTTCTCATGGAAAAATATTTAGATGTAATTAGAAGACTTTTTATCTACTCATGGTTAGGTTAAGGGTATGCTACTGAAAACCTTTTTATGAGCATGCTTTTCAAGATCTGTGAAAACGTTAGATACTTGAATCATCTACTTGCTTTCCCATGTTTTTATTTTTGGAATTATATGGACATATGACTTACAGAATATGTGCCGTACCAGCTTGTTTTAGATCCAGAAGTTTTTCCCTTGTCAGGTTCTCTGGTTTTGATTTGCAAACTGGAATTTTGTTTTGATTGATTTGTTTTAGCAACTTCTCATGTTTGGGCTAATTTGTGATATCAACACTCTTTTACCGTGCAGAGGCGTACGAGGAATTCGCTTTGCAGTTGGTTGACATAATATTTAGTACACTATTTATTTATGATGATCGTGGATCAAGGGAAGCTGTGGATAATGTAATTATAAAAGCTTTAAGTGAGATAACGTTCATGAAAAGTTTTGCTGCAGCACTTGTGCAGTCCATGGAAAAGCAGTCAAAGTTTCATACACGTGTAGGATGCTATAGACTTCTCAAGTGGTCATGTCTTCTTGTTTATAGTCAGTTTTCCACCATTTCAAAGAATGCCTTTTCTAGATTAGGGTCAGCTCAAGCAACTTTGATCCACATTCTTATGGAGGGGTCTTTCCGAGAGCGAAGGGCTTGCAAGCAAACATTTTTCCATTTATTATCTCAGGTTTATTCTGTGCCCTTTTCCATAAATAATGAGATGCTACATGTTATTAGCTCAATTTTGATTATTTTTGCAAATTTATTCTACTGTGCAGTCGGCAGACATCTGCAAAATGTACATTGACGAAGTAAATGACACACGTATACCATACAAAGACGCCCCGGAGTTATTGACTTTGTTATTGGAGTTTTCACATACTCTACCTCCCTTATTTGCAAACTTCAAGGTCAGTAGTTAACTTTTTTTAGACTGTGATCAATATTGGCGATTTTCTTATTGTTAAGTTTGATTTGATCATGTTCTCACTTGGCATCTTTGATTGTGTGTGTCTTGTACAGCCAACATTTCTTGATCTCTATGTCAATTCAGTTTTAAATGCCAGGGAAAAGCCTACCAAGAATCTTAGTGAAGCATTTCGTCCTCTTTTTGGACATATGTTACACGATGATCTCCAGAGTGTTGTGGTGCCATCATCTGTTAAAATGCTTAAACGCAACCCTGAGATTGTGTTGGATTCAGTGTCATTCTGTTTACAATCAGTCACCCTTGATCTAAGTAAGTATGCAATAGAAATTCTTTCAGTGGTATCACCACAAGCTCGACACACAGATGAAAATAGAAGGATTGGAGCATTGGCTATCGTAAGATGTTTAGCTGGGAAATCGAGTAATCCAGATACTCTGGAAGCAATGTTCAACAATGTTAAAGCTGTTATTGGAGGTTTGCCTTTGCGCTTTTTATTGCTTTTATAGTTTTAATTGGTTGAGCTAATGGTCCTTGTGTTTTTTTGAAGCGGAAACAAGATTTTCATTGAAAAATGAACGACTCTAATGCACAAAGTACAAAAGAGGAAACAAAATTAGAAAAAATTCAAGCAATTCAATACAAGGCTAGAACCAAATTACAACGTAAGACTAAATCCTGAAGAAAAATGAACAATCCAAATGAAGTAATGACTTGAGAAGAAAAATCAGCAAATAGCTTAGGAAGTGATCAACGAGGAAGGACATAAACTTGAGCAAACCCAAAATGATTAGAAAAGAAGCAACCATTGCATCAGCCGACAAAGTTTATCTTATTTATGTATTTCCTGTATGCAATTAATACATTTTGTTTCTTTTATGAAACAGAAAGTGATTGGTGCTTTTATGCTTTGTTTTGCTATTTTATGCACCCCATTGGACCAAGTTGTTTGTTTTGATGTCTTTTAACCAGTGGTGATTTTTCAGGTTCTGAATTTTAAGGTATTAGTGATTATTCTTCTGCCTAACTTCTGGCCTATGTGGTTTGATTTTTGCAGGCTCAGAAGGAAGACTGGCATTCCCTTATCAGCGGATTGGTATGTTCAACATGATGCAAGAGTTGGCTCATGCTCCAGAAGGGAAAAGGATCTGCAGTCTTTCACAATTAATATGCAGCTTTCTTTTGTCATGTTATAGGGGTGAAGGTAAGCAGTGTATCTTTGTTGCTCCCATTAACTGTTTTGAGGCCGGCATACGCTAATTTCTCTTGGGTTATTTACAATGGCTTTAACAATTCCCCAACTTATGTTTATGTTCTTAATATGTTTTCATTTTTCTCTTTGATCTCCACATTGATACTTATTTTGTATTGTACTAATTGTAGGAAATGAAGAGGTAAAACTTGCAATTTTGTCTGCTATAGCTGCTTGGGCTGCACGATCTTCTGATTCCATTCAACCAGAGCTACTTTCACTTTTCACATCTGGTCTCAAGGAGAAGGAAACATTGAGGAGAGGACACCTTCGTTGTCTGCATGTTATCTCTAAAAATTCCGATGTGGTTGCAAGGGTTAGAAAGCTGAATTTCGTTGATTCTCTTTCTTCCCTACATTTGTTTTTAAGTTTTGTCATAAGGAATTCATATAGTTTTCATTTCTTGTGAAAAATCAATTGCAGATATCAAGTCTTCTGGTGCCTCTTATCCAACTTGTGAAAACTGGTTTTACAAAAGCTGTGCAGCGGTTGGATGGAATGTATGCTTTGCTTTTAGTTGGAAAGATTACGGCTATCGATATTAAAGCAGGTGTTTATCACAATTAATCAGGTTTTCTTTTTTTAAATTATCTATGAGATTTGAATCCTTGTGTTTGCCAGATAATACACCCGCTTCTTACTTGTCAGTTTTGATTTTTTTTCCAAAACAAGAAGCTTTCCATTGTTAAATGAAAAAAGTCATCTCTTTTATACTTGTCAGCTTTCCTTTAATATTGATCGTCATGTGTTTGGTGTTTTTCATATGTGATGTAGCCTAAGTATTTCCAAGGAGTAAATCTCCAAGAACCCAAGATCGTAAATCTTTTTATCAAAATGAATAATGTGCTTCATACAAGGGGGGGAGACTTGTATATATAGAGTTTTATTACAAGTGGGGGTAGAAAGAGAATTAATCTAGAATATTAATTAATTACCCAATTGACCCCTATTTTTCACATCATTGGATAAAGCTCTTTCTACTACTTACCCAAATCTTTACCGGTTTTCTTTTAAAATTTGGTTGATTTCAAAACTCATGGTGTGGTCAGAGAACTCTATGTCTTTCTCTTTTGGGTTTTGTTTATTAGTCCAATAGAGAAACGACGGAGATTGCTTCTCTTCTTTCCTTACTGAAGGTTTGCAATTTTAGAGTGGGGAGAACGGAGATTCGTATTTAGAGTCCAAATCCTAGGGAAGGCTTTTCTTGTAATTCGTTCGTTAGATTGTTGTTGGATCCCTCCTCTAGTAGAGTGTCTGTGTTCGATGTGGGTTGGAGGATCAAGATACCTAAGAAAGTCAGGTTTTTCGCTTTCTGGATGATACCCCCTTTATAGGGTTTTTGTTTTGCGTAATTTGTTCTCTTTTTTATTTGCTGCTGATTGAGTTTCTTTTGTTACCTACTTTGCTGGTGCCATTTAGGTTTTCTCTTTTCTTCTTATTTTTTTTTAATGAAATTATCCTTATTTTGTTTGTATACTTTAGTTGCAAATAGTTTTTTTTCATAGTAAAAAAGTTCCCTAAAGATTTATTGCTTTTCAATATATCATTAAGAGGTTGTTTTTTGTGAAGAAACATTATCCCAAAAATCTCAGATGTTCTTGGTTGGGCCTATTGCTAAATGTATAATAATATGTCTTTGCCTTTTTAGATTTTAAAAGGTTCATTCATTGTTATCTTTTTTGAATAATCTTTCTTTTTTTATTGTATGTTATCCTATGGTTTCAGAGGAGACTGTTAGCAAGGAAAAAATCTGGTCTTTGGTATCTCAAAATGAACCTTCAATTGTACCAGTTTCAATGGTAGCTTTTCAGAACCTGTTTTTGATGCCCATTTAAGTCTCTGTAAGTATTTTTTTGAAAGATAACTTACTGTTTATCTGGGTAATTTTTTTTTTTGCTGTGCCCAGGCGTCGAAACTGTCAGTAGAAGATTGCAGTGCATGTCTTGATCTTCTTGAGGTGCTGCTTGTGGAACACTCACGCAGGTTATGTTTTGATTCGTGATATCATCAACAATTCTTTCGAATTGAGTGAAGTAATGGTACTAATTTCCACAGCTGCTTTGTGATTTTATTTTGCAGGGTGTTGGACACTTTTTCAGTTCAATTGCTCTCGCAGGTGCCTTTTTCACAAAATATATTGTCATTCTCATTTCTGTCTTGCAACAATGTTAGTTCTTGGTCACTGATTAATTAAACTCTTGCAGCCATTACTGTTCTTTTTGTGCCATCCAAGTTGGGATGTTAGAAGATTTGCTTGCAGTGCTGTTGGAAAGCTTGTTGCTGGTGCTCCAGAGCTGAGTGAAGCTCTTTTACTTGAATTTGCAATTTTCCTTTCTACAGTAGGAGAGAAACTCCATTTTTCGAAGATAAGGTCCGTCTATTATTTACAATTTTATGATTGATTTGGTTAATGGATGCAGTCATATGATAGTCGATACAGCTTCTGTTAATCTAGTATAATTACTGGCCAAAGCATTTTGTAATTATTTTCTTCCATGGTAATCAATTATTGTAATTCAGTTAGTGCCTCTAGTTCCTAATTTTTCTTCAATTTTTATGCTGATGTGATGCAATCTTTTTGGCTGCAGTGACACAGAGAATTCATTGGACTCCCAAATTCCTCACCTTCTATCTACTGAGGTTCTGGTTAAGTCATTGTTTGTAATCTCAAGAGCGGCCACAATTACTACTTCTAGGGATTCTTTCTTAATAATGTTATGCTCACATCATCCATGCTTAGTTGGCACTGCAAAACGAGATAGCATTTGGAAGGTAATTTGACTTTACATGCATCCTAGGCCTAGGCTGCACCCATTATTTACAGGCCAACTCAATGGTCTAATGATTGAAAGCTCTTTTTTCTTTTTCTTAACATATTTTTGAGCTTTTTCTGCTTTGTGGTTGGAGTGGGCTGCAAAAGAAATGGGCGCATCCTGGATGCGCCCAAATATTGTTCTTTAATTTTTTTTTTTTTGCTTTCTAGCATTCACACAGTTACATTGTTTTTTTTTTTGAAACGGAGACAAGCTTTTTTATTAATAAAGGAAAATGAGACTAATGCTCAAAGTACAAGAGAATTATACAAAGAGCAAAACAAGAAAAGACAAAAACATCCAAACAAACTGCCCAAAAAAGATCTCGACCAATACAAGGGAAAACGACCAAAACAAACAAACGCAAAGAACAGGCTAAAAAGGTGAAGTCCAACAAAAAAAAAAGAAGTTAAAACTGAACCAAAACGAAGAGATCTAAATACAAAGCATAACAAAATAACTCTCTCAAAAGGAAACCATTCGGATCTAGAGACTAGCAAAAAGTTGCATACGGTGATCTCAAAGCCATCTTGCCAAAGAAGTCCAAACCCAGAAGCGGAACAAAAGGTTGTACTACCTTTACAACACCTCAACACACCATGTTGAATCTATAAAGACAGAGTTTGATGTTCCAATTGAAAACTCATCCCCCATACGAGTAGAAGTATTAAAATTATTCACCAAAATATTTCTCCCATAAGCCACTTTAATAGTATATTCCAGCACCTTTTTCAACCATAACACGATTCATGAAGAACAAGATAAAATCAGAGTATAAGCTTGAGAAGTATTAGAAGAGCAACCATAGTTTCTGGCAGTGAAGACTTCCAAAGATGAGATGCACAAAACAATTAACATTTTTGCCTTCCGAACTAGTCTTCTCTCAAAAACCTCCAACCCCATTTAGCAAGGAGGGCCTTGTTTTTATTTTTTAAACCACCCAAACCTAGCCCCCGTCTAATTGAGAAGGCTTGACCTTTTCCGGAATGGCAAAGATGGAGAGAGAGTAAGTAGGGAGGCTGGCCAAAACAGAGCTGCAAAGAATTTGTCTTCCACCTCTTGAAATATTGAATATTTTCCATCAATCCAGTTTTTTGTAAATTTTGTCTACAACTGGCTGCCAAAACAATTTATGCCTAGGATATCCTCCCAAAGGAAGACCCAGGTACAAAAATGGAAGTTTTTCCATTTTACAGTTCAATTTTCCAGCCATGCGAGAAAGGTCATCTTCCCCCAAATTTATTCCACTTAATGCTGATTTTTTTCAATTCACTTTCTTGCCCGAACACCGTTCAAACAGATCAATGGTCTCCTTAAGCTTAATTAGCAAGCTTTCATCATATTTGCAGAACAAAATGGTATCTCATCGGCGTACTGAAGTAAGGGGATATGAATTCTGTCTTTTCCAACCAAAAAACCTTTAAAGTGACCGTTCAAATGCAGCTTATTTATTAAACCTACTAGCACTTCATTTACTAGCAGAAAGAGGAAAGGGGAAAGAGGTTCACCTTGACGAATTCCCCTTGAAGCCACTATCCTTCCTCTTGGTTTACCTTTGATGAAAATGGAGAACTTGGTATTTTTGAGTATATGCATTACAATGACTTGCTTAAACCAGCATCACTTCACAGTCTTTAATAATTGACAACAATTCCTTTGGAATTTCTACTGATTTGATTGGGGAGGAGCAAGGGAAATTACTAAAAACACCACCTTCCACTTCGAAAAGGGAAATTAGATCCACCGCTTCAATTTCAACATTTGCATTATCATCTTGAATGTGAGTTAAACCCGGAGAGTCTTCACTGCTGACACTATAAGGGGAGATAATTTCAGTATTTGATTGCTTCTGCACCGACTCAACTGAATGACATGGAGTTCCTCGTACTAAAGTGACTTTAGTGTTAGGATCAGTGAAGCTTGTGTAATTAAAACGGTCAGAAGCGGGGCGGGGAGAGACAGACCTGATATTATCTGAAGCTGATTGTATTTTGGAGGTACATATTTCCAAGAAATCTGGATTTTCTTCTGATAAGGAGGCCTTACTTGGCAGATTCTTTTTAAAATATTTTTCCAGATCTTTGAAGGAACATGCTGCAATAGCTTCAGACTTTAGTAAAGCTGTCCAAGCATTATCAAATGAAGTGTGCTTTCTAATAAATTGTTTCAACGGTACTTTTGATGAAATTTTACTCTTCTTTCCTTTGCTAAAACAAAAATTATTTGGGGATCCTTCTATGGTGGAAGAAAAGGCAGCTCCAACGGAATCGTTAATTTTGTTGGAGGGATAATTGGGAATTTGATTTGAGCTGGCAAAAAGGGCCGAATTATTAGAGGCAGAAGAGATCTTTTCTTTTTCTGACTCTTCGTATTTCTGTTTTTTGAAAACAGAGGGGGGCCCAGGGGAGAATGAAGAGGGAATTATTGTGGCAGTGGGCAGTTCAGGAGTTGGCTGCAGAGGTGGATTGGCCGAGGACTTAAATAAAGAGGGTGGAGGCTCTTTAATACTCAAGGAAGTAATTAGGGGGCCTTTTCCAATGTTTCTCTTACCTGGTGGGTCATTAGCAGCTGTAAAAATAGGGTTTAATTTAAAATCAGTGGGCCCCATAGCTTTTTGGAGACAGCTGTGCTGCAAGGGATTGGAGGAAGACAAAAATTGTTCAGTTACTCGTTCATTTGAAAGAACAGCCAGCTGTTCACCGAATTCTGTCTTCTTCTCAGGCAATGGTACCGGTGAACTGACCGGAAAGTGCTTCAGGAGGTTAAACGGATTCCTATCGCTGGGGAGAACCGCGAACGCTGACTTTGGTACATTGATATCGGGAGGAAAGGAGGAAATGTCAAGACCTTCGTCAATCAGAACTTCCTTGACACGCAACTGGTCAATTGAGTTACTGAAATTCCTTTGCAATCTGGGAGCTGTATGTGAATTGATTGGATGTAAAAACTCAAAATCACCCTAGTGTAAAAAGATGCTACCCCTCTTAAGATCAGAGATTTCAATTGTAGAGGGAATGAAACCACAAATGTTCTTTTTGACCAAAATTCGGGCTTCACTGCAATTAGTAAGGTTTAATGTTTCTGAGGCTATGTCAATTAGGCCTCCAAAATGGTCACCTATAGCTTCAAAGATACTTCTTTTCCAGAGATCTAAAGGAAGACTTTTATTTTCATCCAGCCCCCAAAACCTTTAATCACAAGGGGCCTACTATGTCGAACTGAGTCCCATTTTTCAAATTTGATGTGGAATTTGCCCCAAGCCTGCCATTTCTTTTCCTTTCCTATGAGATCCTTGGATGGAACTTTGTCAAAACTAATGAGAGCATTATCATCATAGAGAGGGTTTATAATGATTTTAGATTGACAAAGCATCTCCAACTGTTTGCGAATCAATCTCCAATCATCGAAAGCAAACGGTTTTGTAATTATCCATAAATTTTCAAAATCAACCTTTACCACTTCATGATTCTTGATAAACCACTGGTTGTGTTTAGGGGGAGAAGGCTGGACAGAAACTTGAAGAGTTCTAAACGGGGTGATGGGAGGACAAGGTACCTTGTTCCGGAGATTTTTTATTGGAGAGGTAGTGCAAGAAGAATTGACCATCTCTACAAAGGAAGGTCTATTCACAGGAAACTGAGGGGAAGACATTGGGGAATTATCAGAAAAACCAACTGGTGTAGTTGACCTTATCTACAAATTTAATCAACATGTTACAGAAAGACCACCAACCTTGCAAATTTTCACCTTAACTAACTCTAATCATAGAATGTCCTCCTGAATATGGCCAGTAGTCACAACATAAAATCCTGCCAGAATTTGCTTGGAACTTGGAGACTTTTAGCCGGCCTCTATCAATGTCTGCGTGCTTTCTAAAGAAATGATCAGTTGGAAATTTGAGTAGTTCAACAATGGCTTCCTGGAGCCAACGGGTTTGGTTATCGGATAGGGAAAGGATTCTATGGGCTTCCACGTCTTCAATGATGCAATAATTATTTTCCTTCCATATGCAGTAATGAAACTGATTGATCTTGCAGCTGAAAACCTCCATTCTGAGAGAGTTGGTGGTGGCTGGAGGGGCTGGCTGCCGGGAAGGAAAGAGGAGAGAGGAGAGAGGAGAGAGGGGAGAGAACTTACCTTTTCATTTAAGATAAAAACTTATTTTGGGTACAGAAGAAATATTTTCCCAAAGGTTATACGGCTCCTTGAATTCTTCTTGAAATTCTTTTTTCATTTTCCTCTGACCAAACCTCTAAGTCTCCACACAGTTACATTGTTAGTGACGTAGTGTTCATACTTTGTGAACAATATATGCAAAATTAATAGTTTCTGTTGCATGTTTGGGTAGAAACTTTCTTTTTATCATCTTGCAATTGACAAACTTCAAAATGATTGACAAACTTCAAAATGAGCTACAAACTCCAACTGGACAGGGAATCTTGGAACCTGTTCATAAACATAATCCAATGACATTTTCCCTTTCATGATGCAAAAGAGTCTTGCAATTGCTGCAAAAAGGCTCACAACAATTGTCCAAGAAGGGGGAGAAATGAAGTTTCTCTCAGAATAGCTCAAACGTCATCTTGTCCAAGAAGACTTGAGCATACTTTTGAATCCATACACAGTTGAATTAAAATAACTCAAAAAAGTAAGCCATGATTTTAACTTTCATGTACAACCTTAATTGAAATGATTTTGTTAAAGAGCTTGATCCTCTTTGGCCATAAGATGTAAAGATTTTTTCCTTCATGTCCCACTCTACCCCTCTCCCATCCTGGTCTCTCCTCCCTTTGAATGGGAACAAGCTTCTTTCTTCCTTCTTCCGCTGGCACACATGGGTCCCATCTCCTTCTGTTTGCACTATTTCTCTACTGTATAACAAATTTTAAAACATTGTATTTATAAGGAATAATGCAATGGTAGACTAAGATTCGTCACACATGGAAGACTAAAATCCCGAAAAAGGTGAAATTCTTCTAATGGTCGCTCGCCTATAGAAGTCTAAACCACTCATGAGAAACTCCAAAAAAAAATTCCAGCACACAATGCTCAATAGAAGTCTTACTGGAAAGCTTGGAACACTTCGTTTAGAATTTTTGATTTGGAGCTTTGTCTTACTAGTAGGTTGATAGTTGGTTGATTGAAGGGCTCAACATTAGAGGTTATAGCCCGAAAAGAAATATCTTATGGAGATATGCTACCTGGTCCTTTTTGTGGTGCATTTGGAAAGAAAGGAATAGTAGAATTTTTGAAGATAGCTATAATTCTTTTGATTCTTTTTGGACTGTATTACAACACACAGCTTCTTGGTGGCGTACGCATCACACCAAACACTTTTGTAATTATAGCCTTTCTATGATTTTCAACAATTGGAAGGCCATCATTATCTAGTTTCTTTTGGGGAGGGCCCTCTTGTCCCTTGCCCTTAGGTTGTTCTTTTTTTGTTATATAAATATACATGTTTGTTATTAAAAAAAAAGGAATAATGCAATTTGATGTTTTGTATTATTTTGGAATTGGATTTTAATCCCATTGATGCAGTATTAGACATTATGATATGGGCTGAAATATGTATAAGGAAAATTAAAGAATTTGTAATATTAGTATAATTTTTAGGACAACCTTCTCCTCACTTTACTTCCTCCTTTTGCCACTTACAATATGTTATTCACAACTAAGATTTCTTATAATAGATAACACTATTGTATCAGCCATGGAATAAGGGAATAAAAAAAATGCTTATCCTCTCTTTTTTATTACTTTCTCACATATCTTTTTCATTTCCCCCTATCAACTGCAATGAGTTGCCTTTTAATTAAGTATGTTTTATCTATAAGAACGTGAACTTTCATTGAGAAAGATGAAATAACATATAAGGCATTAAGAAAACAAACCCGCAAAAAGGGATCTCAACACTAAGTTACTATCTATAAAGCGAACCCAAATCCAAAAGAATGTGACCAGAAGTTGATTTTACTTTTTTTGTGGGCGTGTTTTACCTCCTTATCCTCAAGATTTCTGGGTTGGATGCATAGTTTTAATCTTCTTCTCTCCTTTTTGTAATTATTTTTCAATCTTTGTTTCTGATCCCAAGAGTTCGTTTATAAATTAACAGTGTTCTATAGATGTTTGTTTGTGCTCTTGGTTGTTTTCTTTAATAGAATAACTTGGGATGATTCTAACTCATTGATTTTTTGTTCACTCTTCAGCGGGTCAATAAATGCTTGCAGGCTCATGGACTAAGCTTCATTGGAACAATTTCTACTAATATAGAAAATTTGTGCAAAGTAAGTGATATCTTTGTTGATTTGAATTTTGGAATATGCAAGATTTTTTTTTGTTTTTGTTTTGAATGGTGTATTGCTGCAATATTGTGATTCATCATGCAATATTACTTTATGCTTCCTATTTGTTTGTTTGTTCTTTTTATAAGACCCATATTTCGTTGATGTATGAAATTTACAAAAGAAGGGCTCATGTCCAAACCGAAGGAGTTACTCAAAATTTCTGTAATTGGTCGAAGGACAAGTGATAGAGCCAGATCTATAAAACGTAGTGCTTTTGGACCAAGTCATAACAAGGAAAATAATACATTCAAAGTAACAATCATAAGAATTTTACTTATCTTGAAAACAGCGGTTGTTGCATTTTTTTTCCCTTTTGTGTAAGGGTGGCCATTGAGGTTGTAGTTGAGAAGACTGATGTTCAATAGGAAGCATAAAGTGCGAATTTGATATAACAATATCATCCAAATTGCTTCTTGTAAAGTGTGAACAGTTGCTGTTGTTGTCAATGTCAGCCAAAACTGAATTTGTAGGAGAACAACCTTTTTTAGTCAACTTCTAAGTCCATTGATCTTTGTGACGAGTCATGTGAAAAGTGTTCACAAGATTCATGATTTTTTTCTTTAGAAAGGCGTTTCAAATATACTTGGACAATGAAGAAAAAATAATCAAGTTGTTAAGTTAGTGGTGGCAAACAACATATCATCAACTGATATTTCAAAAACTCCAGACAGCGAATTCAATAATGTAGATCCTAGTGGGAGTTCAACAAAATTGCTCATTGAAAATAAAGCTCCTGGTCCAGATGGTTACACAATATAATTTTTTTTTTTTCATTTCTGGTCGTTCTTCAAGGATACATTAAATAGTGAGAAGCATCCATGGATCCGACTCCTTCCAATGGCACACTTCTGGAATTTGGTCCAAGTCTCCGCAGCCCCAGGATCAGTATATTGAAAACTTTTAGTTCATTCAACCATCTTGTATCTTTCAAGCTAGGCAATGACCAGGAAATCACATTCTGGAAGGATCCTTGGTGTTCAGCCCAACCCTTCAGCCATGCTTTCCCCAATCTCTTCGAATTGCAGGCAATCCCAAGGCCAAGGTTAATGCAATTTGGGATTTTTCAACAATGTCATGGAGCCTCTTTTTTCGCTTTGCACTAAAGGATGAGGAAATTGAAGAATTTCAGCTTCTAATCAGTGGTCTACAAGATAAAGGCACTTCCTTAGCATCTGATTCAAGAGTGTGGTCTTTGGATTCTTCAGGAACTTTCACGGTAAAGTCTCTTACGAAGTTCTTTACGGTCTCTACACCACTTGACAAATGCATTCAGCAAGCTCTATGGAAATCTAAGAGCCCAAAGAGAGTAAACATTCTGGTCTGGATTATGTTGTTTGGATCCTTAAACAGTGTGGCAACTCTTCAACAAAAACTCCAAGCTCATGCCCTCTTCCCTTCAATTTGTCCACTCTGTCATGCTGCAGGGGAGGATCTTCAAAATCTTTTCTTCATTTGCTCTTAGTCGTGTGAATGTTGGTGGAAGCTATTCTCACTTTTTCAGATTTCGTGGGTGTTTGGCTCTTGCTTTGGAGACAATATACTTTCAATGTTGAATGACCCTTCCCTTCCCAAAGAATCAAATACCTTATGGTCTCCTGCAGTCAAAGAATTGCTATCGGAACTTTGCTTTGAAATAAATCAGAAAGTTTTTCATGATAAATCCTTTATATCGTCTGATCGGTTCGCCGCAGCACGACTCCTAGCTTCCTCTTGGTCACCTCTCTCTCTGCTAAGAATCCAATAAAAAACACAAGAAAGTGAACTATCACTCGTCCTAGATTTGTAGCAACCAGAAGAATGATTGTCCTTTTTATTAAAGAAGACAAACTATTTTGGTCTCTGCCTCATCTTTCAGTGCTTCCTCTTCAAATCTTCTCATTCTCTTCTTCTTCCACTTAGCCCTCACTAACCGAATCACCAAAGAACAACAATTGTGTGGTGAATGAGGCGAATGACGAGACCAACGACAGTGAGATGCCTCCTCAACAACATATGCGCCAATTATTTTTCTTTGATGAAAAGACATTTATTATAAAACAAAATCATGGATATTTTGGTGTCTCAATCATTTCTTACATTAGTGGAGTCTTCTGTCTTGCTCACAAGAGTTAGGAAGGATGTTTCCCCTCTTCTTACCTTGGGAATTAGTAGTGATCAAGACAAGGTTACAAGGTTGGCAGAGACGTTTGATTGAGGTTGGATCTTTCCCCTCTTCTTACTTTGGGCTTCCTCTGAGTGGGAACCCAAGAGCTTTAACATTTTGGGATCTTATTTGTGATAAGATCCGTAAGAGATTGATGGGGTGTGTGCTGTTATTTAGGGTGTTTGGAGGAAGAACCAAGATCTGCAAATTTGCCTTATGCTACCTGTTCTTGTCCCCAATCTTGCGAAATACTAGATCATTTAAAATCAATAGTTGCTGATTGTGGAATTATTCTAATTTGGTTATTCAGCCGTTTAATGTATTCCTCCTCGAAGTTTGGACCAACTTTAGTTGTTCTTGTATTTCCCTCCATGTGGGTGGCAAGTAAAGCCTTCACGCTGATGCTGAAATAGTGGAAGACTTTTTCGAGCTTCCTCTGGATTTTGGAATAATATGGCAAGGCAGCTTCCAGACAGCCGGTTGCATCTTCTTGCAAGTTTTTAGTTTCAAAGTAGTTCTTTATGAGAGAATTTTTCATTATGCTTTGTATTTAAATTTCTACGGTTATGGTTTTGTTTAGCTTGATCTCTTCTGTTTTGAATTTGTTTCTTTAGCTTTTATGTAGGTGTAGACTGAATTTTTCTCTTTTCTCTTGCTGTTAGTATAATACTCTTGTACTTTGAGCTTAAGACTCTTGTGTTAATTATAACTTAAGAGACTTGTCTCCATTTAAAACAAAAAACTAATTATGATTAATTGGTTGGAAATTGTCTCTTTCATTACATCAACGAAGTGGCTTGTTTCCGTTTAAAAAATAACTAATCAGCACGAAATTTGTTCATTCCAGCTAACTGGCTAATTATATAGCCTTATAAATTAAAAGCTCATATGACTGAATATGCCCTATTTGATGTTACATGTTTGTGTTCTATGAAGTTGCATGCATGCCTTGTGTTTGTGTGTATGTTTTTTCCCTCGCTTAAAAGAATTACAGTTTGATCGGTGGTTTAGCTTATTGGAGGCTTTTGCACTACTTTCTGTAGCTCAGGATTCGTTTTTCCCTTCTTTTTTGTATATTTTATCAATGAAATATCTACATATATATATACATACACATGTATAAATATAAAGAATTTAAATTGTTTAGTTTGGGAATCATCTACCTCTTTTTTGTTTACATTTTTTACTAATAATAAATGCTGACTTTCTTCAAATATATAAATATATAAGTATATATTTAGCTTTTTAAGGCATGAGTATTTTCTCCAGGGTATACTTGGACCACAAGGATTGATGAACACTGCGATTGATACACGTGAAGCAGCAATTTATTCATTGTGCACGTTGATGACTATTGCTCCAAAAGAAGTTTACACAGAATTTGAGAAGGTTTATTATTCTTGATGTTATTATTACAAAGTTTCTAGCTTAATTATTTCACATTCGTTTAGTACTAACTGTAATATGTTCACCATGCCAGCACTTTGAGAATACGTCAGATCGTCATTCACACAATATGCTTTCAGAAAATGACATTCAGGTACACACCTGGCCCAACTATATTTATGCGACTTAATGGAGCTGCTTCATGTTAACTTGTCTGAAGAAAGCGTAAATGGCAGTTTGGATTCTCACTTTATGAGTGTTAACTTTTACTCGTTCGGAGGTGTGGTGCAATATTTAGAAGGCCAAGAAGGTGGCCTCTAGTACTGCTGTGGTTGATGTTATTTCTTCCTTCTTTTTCTTCTTAAACCTATATAAAAGGCAAAGAGTAAACCTCAAACATCAGAAAATATTGATTAGAATGCAAAGCCCTAAACTAAACATAAAAATCATTTCGTAACTTTTAGAGTAAAATTTCATCTCCTTTAATTTATATTAATAAAGATTGTAAAGGTCATTATCAAATTATCAATACTCCTAATTGAGTCACCTCTTAACTTTTTCTGCAATGTTTTTAAGTAGCAGAAGAATTTAGAATAGGCTATAATACTATAACCTATGTTGCATTAGGATTATGTACATGCGTGGACTTTTATATTTTGATGAATTGCTTGAATGGGCAATGAGTTCCTTATAGTTAACACAGTCATAATATGGGACGTAAAGAGTTTATGTTTTGCTTCAACCTTTTGAGAGTTAAGTATTCTAATTTCTCACGAAAGTTTGAGTTATCGACTATCTATCAGCATGGCCATGAAAGGGGGTAGGGGGTAGGTAAGCTTTATGCCAGACACCATCATGTAGATGTTCCTTTTGAGAGTCAAGTATTCTAATTTCTTGTGAAAGTTAGAGTTCTTGACTATCTATCAGAATGGGTATGAAGGGGGGGTGGGGTGGTAGGTAAGCTTTATGTCAGACACCATCATGTAGATGTTCCAAGTCTAGACACGGTAAGATCCCCAATTCTTGGAGCTTTAGGAACAAGTCATTAGAACATTTTGATAAGCTCCAACTTGTAACATGTACTTCCCATTAAGATTCCATCTCCTTTTGTTGGTAATAGTGTCTACTAAGAGATGCAATTACTTTCTAAATTGGACGTGCATTATAATTCCATCTTTAACTTGAGGTTTGTATTCCTCTTTTCTGGAAGCCAAGGTAGTTTTGGTATTGTCAGGACAATGAAAGTTATCTTGTGGAATATAAGGGGGACTGGGTGATAAATCGAAAAGAATGGTAATCAGAAAGTTGAGAAGATAAACCCGGATTTGGTTCTGCTACAATAAACAAAAAGAAAAGACTTTGATTTAGAATTGGGAGAAATCAGCTATAATAGGGGTCAATTTGAAGGTTCATGAGGTTAATTCAACAGCTGCTAGATTGCAGTGTAAGGTGGAGAACCTTCTGTTTTCTATCTTGGTCTTCCGTTGGGTGGATATCCAAAGAAGGTGAGGTTTTGGCAGCCGGTTATAGAAAAGCTACAGCAGAAGCCCGATAAATGGAGAAGATATAATATCTCGAGAGGAGGAAGAGCAACTCTTTGTAATTCAATTCTCTCAAATCTGCCATACCACATGTCCACTTTTATGATGCCAGAAAAGGTGGTTAAATCAATAGGAAGGTTGATGCGAAGTTTTTTTGGGAAGGGCATAAGGAGGAAAATTAACCATGTAGTCAAATGGAAGTTGGTCTCTCTTAATCAAAAGGATGAAGGCTTAAAGATCGAAGGATCAAAGATGAGGAATTTGGCCTTACTTGCTAAATGGGGCTGGAGATATTTTAATGAGGAGAACTCTATTTGGAAAAAGGTAATCTGTAGCATCCACAGACAAGACCAATTTAATTGGCGTACAGCTGGCAAAGACAATTGTAGCTTGAGAAGCCCTTGGATCAACATTTTGAGAGCATGGAGGAAAGTGGAAGTGATCGCCATTTTTAATGTTGGAAATGGAAGAAGAATAGGGTTTTGGGGGGACACTTGGATTGAAAAGGTTGCTTTAAAACTGCAATTTCCGAAACTTTTTAGAATTTCTTTTTTGCCGAAAGGCTCGATAGAAGATGATTGGGATTCCATGACACAATCTTGGGCTTTACTGTTTAAGAGAAATTTGAAGGATGAATAGATTAACGACTTTCAGAATCTTATGGGACTTTTATCTCATAGGAATTAAGAGATATAAACGATCGGAGATTGTGGTCTTGGGACCCGGGTCAAAAATTTTCAGTTAAAATTCGTTGGTTAAACATCTTCAATTCTCTTCTCCTTTGGATAAAGAGCTGGAAAAAGCACTATGGAAATCCGAAGGCCCACGTTGAGTCAGCATCCTTCCATGGATAATGGTTTTTGGTAGCCTAAATAGTTCAGAAACACTTCAAAGGAAGCTGCCTAATCAGTTTTTGTCCTCCTCAATCTGCTCTTTATGCCTGGAAGCAAGCGAATCTTCACAGCACCTTTTCTTTGGCTGTTTTTACTCATCTTCATGCTGGTACACTTATTTGTAGAATTTAACATCAGTTGGGTTTTTGGAAATTCTTATGAAGAAAATGTACTGCAACTTCTCATGGGTCCTTCCTTAAAATCTGCTTCTAATTATATTTGGATCAATGTGATAAAAGCAATACTGTCGGAATTGTGGCTGGAATGAAATCAAAGAATTTTTCGGAGCAAAGCATTTCAATCGTGGAACTGTTGTGAGTCAGCAAAAATTTCAGCTTCTACTTGGTGCTCTTTCTCTAAGGAGTTCAAGGATTATTGAGTACAAAATAAAATGGACGTCTTTCCTTCAGTTAAATGGCTAGTTTTCTATGTGTATTTCTCTTTTTGAAATTTTAATTTGTATGATTGGACTAGATTGTGGACATTATCTTTGTCTCTTAGTTTGTTTTGTATATGATGAGGGTGCTAAGGGGATCAACCTAGTTGAGATGTCCGGTTTCACCTCTTAATGCTTGTTTTGTTTTATTTTGTTTGCTCATTCTATAATCCTCTTGTACTATGAGCTTTTGTCTTATTGTTTATTAATAAATGAGATGGTCTCCTTTTCAAAAAGAATATTTTCTTGAACCAAATGTTGTAGATGAATTGAAATGGCCCATGAAATTAGTGGGTGTGGTCACTGGTCATAAACTGGGCCAAATTCTCTGGATAAATAGTTTTCATGTCTTTCGATCAATTAAACAATAATTAATTTGTAATTCATGTATAAGTTTGAAACAGAATATGTCAAGACTATTTTTCTTCCTGTATGGTGTTACATTATGTTATAACTTATAAGTTACACTTGTTTCTGGCTTTTAATTCTAATGTGAATTATAAGATCCTCTATTTTTCCTCTGCTATATGTTAGAAAAATATTCTTTGGACAAGTATGAATTATTATTGTGATTCTTGACGTGGCATGTTCTTGTCTATATTCCATCTTCCTATTACTTCAGATTTTTCAGACTCCAGAAGGGATGCTGTCTATTGAGCAAGGTGTTTATGTGGCAGAGTCTATTTCTTCAAGTATCTCAAAAGAGTCCAAGGTTGTTTTACATTCAATTTTTGCATGTCTATTTGTTTAATTTTGGGTAGTTATTATAATCTGAAAATAACTTTTAACTTGTTTCTATCATTTTGTCAGAAAAATTCAAGTTCTAATAATTCAATTAGAAGAGAACCAACTAGTAGAGAATCTTCTGGTCTGGGCAAGAAGGATGCTGGAAAGTTCACAAAAAAGCCTGGCATGTCACTTCGGTGCTTTGTCTTTGCAATTTAATTTGTTTCTGTTTTATTCTTAAAATTAGTTAATATTTGTAAACTTTTCGTGGTTAACCTAAAATGAATGTTTTTTTTAGAAAAACTTGAAAGCTTCAAAAATTATTTTATTATCTTTATTTTTTGATAATGCTTCTTGTTTGTTTCCCCTTATCCTTAGATAAAGGAAAGACAGCAAAAGAAGAAGCACGTGATTTGTTACTTAGGGAGGAGGCATCTATACGGGAAAAGGTCAGGAAAATACAGAAAAACTTATCTTTGATGCTGAGGGCTCTTGGAGAGTTGGCCATTTCTAATACTATATTTGCACACAGTCAACTATCGTCAATGGTATGTACTTTTCTATATTCCTGCTTTTAGAAAATATTTCAATAATTATATTAGCTTTTAATGCTTACCCTTTGGAAATGGGAGTTGCTTTCTCTTTTGTCTTGTTGCTTGGTGTAAGGAGTCTTCAATGGGTTATTCTTAGGTACTTAAGCACCTTAAAGAACCCTCCCTCAAAAGCTAGCTTTGGGGTGGGAGAGCCAAGCCACTTAAGTTCGACATTGGTCATCCTGTTCTAACCAATGTGGGACAAAGACATCCCACACTTACCTTGGTTCCTAACAACACCTCCACCTCCTGGAAAAAAGGTAAGTTCAAGTTTGCTGGAAAAAAGGCAAGTTCTCTCCCCTCTCTCCTCCTCCCCCTTTCTCCCCAGCTTAGCCAAGCCTCTCCGACGAGCCCCTCAACATGGAAATTGGCAGCTACAAAGTTAATCAATCTCATTATTGTATTTGGAAAGAGAACGAAGATTTTATCATTGAAGATGTGGAAGCTAACAAATCCATATCAATCTCCGAAGCTCAACTCTGATGGACCTTGCATACTATTTCTGATCTCCTCAATAATCCAGTAGACCGTTTCTTCAAGAAAGATGGTGAAATTGACAGAGGGCGATGAAGATCTTCAAGTTTCAAGCCAACTCGAGGTTGATCCTCAACGGTGACATTTGGCCTTATTCAGGAAGTCACTCATCTGCTCAGGAGTCAACATGCAAGGTTGGTCCACCTTCTGTAGAATGCTGAAAAAGTAGTAGACTACTCCCATTGGTTCTCGACCATTCCTATTAAAGCTCCCTTCCAACCTTTGGTGGAAAAACAAAGTTATGCTGTTAAATGAAAAATCTCCTACCAATCAGTACTTGGATTTGGAAAAATGGAACCTCGCCCGATTTCCAATCGTAAAGTTCATTCTCAGTAGTTCGTCATCCCCCTTCAATTAAAAAACAATAGTTAGAGGTGGCTAAGCTTGACTTTGATAACCTCTGGATTATATCAAAACTTTTCGCTTCTGATGATTGGAGATTGATCCGCAAATTTTTGGAATTGAAGTTCCATTCCCCCCCTTTATGATGACAACGCCTTTATCAGTCTTGATCAAGGCTCCCTTAGTGACTTCGTTGGTGTAGTAGGTAAATGGGAGAAATGGGGCAATTTCCACTTAAAATTTGAAAAATGGTCAAGAAAAACTAGTGTGGATTTGTTACTTCAATGATCGAAATTACTGACCAAAAGAGGGAAGCAATTCCATTGACCGGTTGAGGGTAAGAGAAGCTTTGCTCGACGAGGGGTGTGATCTCTCCTCCTTCCCACCTGAACTTAATGTACCAAGATTGGTTTTTACAACCTGGCCAAAATGTAGAAACCCTTTTCAATCTCTGCAACATTTTCCAGCCAACTTCCGGCACCAGAGAAGATGAAAAGTTCAGTTACACAGGTGGCAGCCAACTCCATTGGCCGGGAATCTGAACAGTCTCCACTTTTAATTAATGAAAACCCTATTGGTCACAACTGTATTAAAAAGAAACTGGGGCCCGCGGATTTAACCAACTTCCCATTAATTCGGCAGTTGTAAATCTAAGTAGTGAGAGAAAAAGGGTAAATATCCTTTTAATTACGATCATGCAGAATTATGAGATTTCCTCAAAAGTAATTAAAGATTACAGCTTTCCCTCCAACCAACGGCAACTTCCTATTTGGCCTCCACAGATCCTTCTTCTTTACTTTCTGGTTTCTGCAACAAGACTAATCCTTCACAAGGTGACAAAGCTCTCCAAGTACATGCTCTGAAAATTCTGAAGCACTATTCTCGGAATATACAACTTTTAATAATTTATGGACTGCCTTACTGAAATCTGAGTTGAATGGAGGTTGTGACATTAAATTACCATTTTCAGCCCCCTCTTGGAAGCATAATTCAAAGCCTTCTTTCTCAGCAAACAATCCTGACCTTTTGGAGGTTTTCAGCTCTAAAATCCAGACTTCTAATTGTCATTCCAGGTCAGTAAACTCAGGCTCTCCTGTCAAGCATTTCAAATATTCAAAACTCCCCATTTTTAACTCTAAAGTTAATTTGTTTCGAGGCTCCCCTTGTCGTGCCGACATTGACAAACCGACCTCCAAGACCTGGAGTCTCCATTTAGTGTCAGTAGTGAGGAATCCCTGGGGTTTCCAAATGGTTTTGATTTCAAGAATAATGAAGAAGTTGAAGGGGCTGATCTCTCTCTTCTCTACTTGATGAAGCCATAGTTATTCCCATCAAAGTTCCCTCGGAATTGCCTAAGGATCTGCTGCTCTTAGTCAATGATTGTGGCATCATTTTGGTTTAATGAAAATTTGATATCCTTCCTCCTCCTCATTTAGGATAATGAAGATAATTTCTCGATAGTAGAAAAATGCAAATTAGTTTTCTTTCGAGATCTGATTTCAGCCACCTTTTGGTCCAATAATCAGGTGCTTTGTAAGGTTTGAAGGTTGCAGATAAAGTGTTCGGATTCAAGTCTCTTGAACACTTATCCAGAACTAGTTCTCTCATATTCAAGAAAGAGCAAAAATTTCTAATTGATGCAGTTAGCTTAAAAGTTTTAGCTTTTTGGATGTTTTGTCTTCGTTAAAAAAAAAGAAAAGAGAAATAGGGTTAGATTGAAAATTGTTGGAACGGAATGAATTTTATAATACAAATTGAATCCAAAACATTCAATCCAAACATGAGTTTTGGATTATATTACAATGCAAACCCATCCCATTACGCTCATCAAACACCACATTTGTAGTTTATTGTGTGTGCCCATGCAAGTGTGACTAAGCTTCCATTGGAAAAATTTCACCTAGGTTTCCCCCTTCCCACATAGTATGGTAATGATCTTATTTCCCTTTAATCCCTTTAGAAGCATGACTATTCTCAAGGGATTTGGAGTAGAAGGTTCCTGATTTTTCGAATCTCCATAGCCAAGAGCCATTTGATTCAGTTAAGTCAATAGATGATGGATCATTCATATGAATGACCCAGTTGTCTATTTCAGCATCATTGATGTTTCTTCTAAGGTTTAAGTTCCATGTAATGTCTCCTTCAATGTTTCGAGGTTTTCTAATATTTGCATACTTCAGTGATGGATGGTAGAGTTTAGGACAAACTTGTGTTAGAGGCATGGTAGAGTTTAGGACAAACTTGTGTTAGAGGCAGAGGCCGTTGAGAACAAAGATTATACCAAAAAAAATGAGTCCATTATACTTCCAAGTTTATAGGTGATGTGGGTGTTTGTATGTTATTTATAGTTGTTGATGCATTTCTATTGGCCCTTTGAGGACTATAAGGAAGTGGAGCCTTTGGGCGTGCGGCGAGGATTGGGAGTTGGTTAGAGTTAATGTCTCTCTTTGTGCACTTGCTGTTCGACCTTTTTGCAGTTATGATCTTGGATTGATGTTGCTAGATTGAAGCCCTTAAGCAACTTAGGAATATATTGAAGTTGGCGTTGGCTTTATTTTCAGATTATTTTGCTTTCAACAAGTTTTCTATCTTTTTTTCCTTCTATCAGGTGAAATTTGTTGATCCATTATTAAGGTCTCCAATTGTAAATGATGTGGCATATGAAACCTTGGTGAAACTTTCTAGATGTCTTGCTCCACCACTCTGTAATTCTGCCCTTGATATTGCCACTGCATTACGCATTATTGCGACGGATGGTGATCATCTTCTCCTTAATATGATCTCATCAGTTGGTGAAGCAGAAGCGAATGGAAGTTCATCCTTGGGTATTCTCGAGCGGATAGTAACTGCTCTATCTGTTGCTTGTAGATCTGGATCTCTTCCTATAGACACGTTTACCTTCATTTTCCCGGTATGTATATTATTGCCATTGGCTCTCGTCATTTGTGATGTTTGTTGTATGCTAATGTTCTTTCTTCTTGCTTTTAGATCATGGAGAAAATTCTATTATCCTCCAAGAAGACAGGACTCCATGATGATGTTCTTCGTGTTCTTTATTTGCACATGGATCCCTTACTACCTCTTCCTAGGCTACGGATGTTATCTGTAATATTCCATTTCATAATTGGCTATGGGTAAAATTGCATTTCTTTTGTCCTTTATAATAAAGTGTCTCTGTGCTGCAGGTTCTTTATCATGTTCTAGGTGTTGTTCCAGCTTTTCAAGGATCCATTGGACCTGCACTGAATGAGTTATGTCTTGGTCTTCGATCTGATGAAATTGCATCTGTATGTTCTTTCATAATCTCTTGATTTTTATACAAGTGTGTTTGGTTGTCGCATTTCATTAAGAGTTATTCTTCAGGCTCTAAATGGAGTATTTGCAAAAGATGTTCACGTAAGGATAGCTTGTCTGAAAGCTGTAAAATGCATCCCAGCTGTTGCTAGCCGGTCTCTTCCTGAAAATGTGGAGGTTGCTACAAGTATCTGGATGGCTTTACACGACCCAGAGAAGGTTCTTTAATCTTTCCTGCTGAAAATGCATTTTTGCATGGTTATAATTTAAGGGTTAGAAAATCTTGCTTTAGGGGAAGCTCTGGAATTTCTCTGTAATGTTTGTGTTCTTTTAAGAAGTTCTGGATGTTTATCTTTCTATTCATTTTCATGATTTCGTTTGTGCATTACTAGGTGTGAAGGATGTTGGGATTTTATGATATATTTGGACACTCTTTTGCTAGACTTTGCTTGTAAGGAATAAAAGTCTTTGTGGTTGTAGAGGTGGTTGGGAGAATGCCCAGAATCTTGTCCTTTTAACTCGCTCTTTGGCCTTATTGATTCATAATCATTATGGGCTTTCTGTTCAAGATCTATATAAAATGGCCAAGTGTTGATAATGGAGTTTGAACATTCCTAAAATGGCCATGTTTTGGTGTCAGACACTAACACGCTCTGACATATTTCTGACACTTGTCCGACATGCCAACTGACATGTTTGCTTTTTTATTATTATTATTATTTTTTTTGTTTTCTGACACTTTAGGACACCTTTTATTATTTATTTATTTATTTGTATTTTTTTAAGGGGAGGATACACCTAGGACAGCATCTGCAACAAAAAAAAAAAAAGAACATGAAACAAGTTCCACTTTGGGGGGTGATTTAAAATATGGGATACATGGTTCTGTTTCAAATCTGTACAAAATCTGAGACATCTTGTGTATAAGAAGCAGATATTGGAAGCTGCATATTTTAAGTAATGAGTACAAACAGAAATTGAAGGTTGAAAATATGTGAGATTCAGTAGTGAAGTTTGAACATTTAAGAAAAAGTACCTAACAATTGTAATCTATCCATTTTCTACTGGTATGATGTGGTATATCTTTTCGAAAGAATTACCTATCCATTTTCTACTGATATGATGTGGTATGTCGATTGTTAGTCATGTTCTCTGTCTTGTAGCTTCCAATTATTTTCTCATTCTGTTTTCGTTGACTCACTCTTACATCTTGTTGTTTATTCTCAGTCTGTAGCTGAAATTGCAGAAGATATTTGGGATCGCTATGGATATGACTTTGGAACTGATTATTCTGGGCTTTTTAAAGCACTTTCTCATGCTAATTATAACGTCCGGTTGTCTGCATCGGAAGCACTTGCTGCTATTTTGGATGAATACCCTGATACGATACAGGTAATTCATCAACTGGAAATTCAATTTTTAGTCAATTTTTAGTAATATACTTTTCTTATTTTGAAGTGGTAATTTCAGGAATCTCTTTCTACATTATTTTCTATGTACATCCATGATGCCAGCTCTGGAGGGGGTACTGTAGATGCTGGTTGGTTTGGTCGTCAAGGGATAGCATTAGCATTATATTCTGCTGCTGATGTATTGCGAACGAAAGATCTTCCTGTTGTAATGACATTCCTTATTTCCCGAGCCTTGGTATGATGTTAATGTAGCTAGCCTGTACAATTATTCTGGTTTTTCTAGGATGAGAAAATTTTAGTACTAAAAATATTCATCCCATATAAGAATAAGGAGAAAAAAACTGAACAACTTCCGTTCGTCAATTTTCTTTTTCTTTCATAAGTATTGTAGATGTGGATTTAAAAACTGTTTGTGTAACTCCTAGGATAAATTTCTTTTTCTTTTGGATGAAACAACTTTCTTTGAGAAAAAAAAAATGAAAGAATACAAGGGCAGTCAGAAAAGTCAGCCGATAAACTTTTTTAGTTGTTCTTTTCATTGTTTCTTGTAAGATTAGTTGTAAAATTAGTACCATCCCAACTATTTTAGCATTAAATATATAAGTGAATACTCATTTGTGAAAAGAGACAGCAAAATCATATTATGCATGTGACTGATGACTTGAAGTTCTTTAACGAGAAAAGTAGACAGAAGCTCTTATTATTATAATTCTAGGATAGGGGCAACTTTTTTAATAACTGAAATTGTTTTTTTTTATTATTTGGAAATGTGGAAGAGAATGTTTTGAATTTTATTTAATAACTGAATTGTTTTCTATTATTTGGTACCATACTTTGGTATTACAATAGTATTATTTTCCACTTCGGAAAATTGAAATGTTGAAATAAGAATGATAATTAAAATTATTAGAAATACTAAGAAAATATCTTAACAATTGATACGCTCGATATTTTCTAACAGTGGAAAATATGCCGGGTTAGTCATTTTTAAATTTAAATGAACTGTTTCAAGAACAAATTGAGATATTTTAATTCACCTATTAATTTTGCAGGCTGACCCCAACAGTGATGTTCGGGGAAAAATGATCAATGCTGGTATTATGATTATTGATAAGCATGGGAGAGAGAGCGTTTCCTTGCTGTTTCCTATCTTTGAAAACTACTTAAACAAAAAGGTATTCTTGTCATGTTAGAGAGGATTATTTTTCCTTATATTTCCTTTTGCTTCAAGTTTATGAGGTCCAAAACTTGTTTGTTCTAGGGAACCTAGGTCTACTGCTCTGATTCAAAGTGTGCTGGAAATTTCTATTTATCTGATATTCTTGGTTTCCCAATTTTCTAGGCATCAGATGAAGAGAAGTATGATTTGGTTCGTGAGGGTGTTGTTATATTCACTGGAGCATTGGCGAAACACTTAGCAATGGTATTGCTTGTTTGTAATATTTCAATTGCCGTATTGATGCTTTCTGTAATTTAACTTAAATATAATGTCTTAATGATGAACAGAATGATCCCAAGATTGACGCTGTTGTGGATAAGTTGTTGGATGTTTTGAATACTCCATCGGAAGCTGTTCAACGTGCTGTATCTACATGTTTGTCTCCATTAATGCAATCAAAGCAGGTTGGTCACGTCTTATCTGGATAGGGTTTCTTACAAGCCTCGTATTTGATTCTTTATTATTAGCAGTGTTTTAAAAAACTATTTGATTTTTTATTGTTCTGTTTGTTCTGAACTTTCCATTGTATTTTTTTTTCTTAGTTTGCATATTTGTACTTCGAGCTTTTGACCCATTCCATTGTATCATTGAAAAATGCTGCTATCTGCCTTGTCTAATGATTGGAAAGATACAGTGATTTTCTTAGCTTCTTAAAAAATATTAAGGTTTGAGTTGTGACAATTTAAATTTGGACTACTTTTACTATTGACTTAAAATACATTGGAGGCAAAATTTATAGTATAAATTAATCTTATTAATGATATTAGTAGTAGTGATGATAAAAATATCATTTTAGAACTCTTGATATTGCAAAAATTGTGGGGTGAATTTTCTTTTCTCTTTTATATGACAATCATGTTTAGCAGTAGTAGGTCATACTAATTTAGGATTTTTGATATGTTCACCATTTGAGGCTTACACGTCACCTCTTCAAAGGAGTAACTTCAAGGGTGCCTTCAGCATTTTAGAATATTGATTATTGGTGTCCTAATGATTTTTGATTAGAAGCTTCTCAAGTTTTTGGCTGATTTTGATTGTTTACACTTTTTTTTTAAATCCGTGAGTGTCTGGGTCAGCTTATGCGTACCGCGACTAATCTCATGGGACGACCTGTTTGACCCTACAACATTTGGCTGTCAAGATAACTCGTAGGAAATTAATTTCTAGGTAGGTGGCCACTATGGATTGAACCCATGACCTCTTAGTTAGTTATTGAGATTGTCTCTCTTTTTACCATTAGGCCAACCCATGATGGTTTCGATGTTCCATATGTGCGTTTTTCTCTCTCTAATCTTCATATTTTGAAACTAACAGAAGTACAAAACATAAATGTAGCTGGAAATGAAATTAGTGAATTCTACTTAAGATTTAGCCATCTTCCTTCAAAGAGAGAAGTTCAAATCTTGTTGGTTTGGAGAGTTTCATCTGCCTCTACTATATGTATATATTTTTTCTGAAAAGGAGGCTAGTTTCAAATTGTATTAATAAGACGAGACTAATGCTCTAAGTATATAGAGCATTCAAATGAAGTGACTGAGCATTAGTAAGCACACCCGGACATCTCAACTAGGTTGACACCCAATAGTGCCCTCATTGTATCCACTAATAAGAAACTAGTGTCCTCCTATATTTTCTTGTTAAGGTGTAGTGCAACGCAAATGTTCACTTGCTATCTTCATTTTTTCCCCTTACGTTTTGTAGCTTCATATGTTTTTTGTGCTTTTACTTTATCATGAAGTAATTTTGGATATTGATTTGATAGGTTCTCTTTATCTGGAATTCTGGTATTTTCTTTTGTTAGGATGAAGGTCCAGCTCTTGTTTCGAGGCTTTTGGATCAGCTGATGAAGAGTGAAAAATATGGGGAACGGCGTGGAGCAGCATTTGGACTTGCTGGAGTTGTTAAGGGATTTGGAATCACAAGTCTTAAGAAGTATGGAATAGCTTCTGTATTACGCGATGCTCTTGCAGACAGGTTTGTTTCATTACGAATTAATTAATTCAAGTTTTTAATGGCTTGATCATTGCTTGTTTTGGCTGCTGGCTCTATTTTTTTGAAAGGCACTCCTTCTGGCCCTTTCAGTTGCCTTGAACTGTTCAAGGCAACGCAGACAGTTTGTCTTCACGAAGGCAACAGTTATTCGGTTGTTCATCAAATTATTTGTTTTTTTTCTCCTCAATTCTTTGATTAAAAGGAAAAACCAGAGTTTGTAGAGGAAGAATTAAAGGAAAATTAAGGAGTGGAAGAATCATGGAAGATGAATTGAAGAAATGAAAAGTCAAAGACGAAGAGAAACTGAATCGAAGAAGCGATCTCTCTTTTTTATGTTCAACAATCTATTCGCCACCTCTCTTTCTCTTTGTTCAACACAAAGAGGAGGAGGATTATGTTAGATACCTAGATTAATATAGGGTAGGGGTATAAATGTAATTAGATTTGTTGGTAGTTAGTTGGTTATAAATAGGAAGTTGGGGAGGGAAGAAGGGCATGAAGAATTTGGTGAAGCAATAGGGCTGCAACATTCCTTGAAAGAGAGGAAGGGCAGAGGGTTAGGGTTTTTTTACTTGTTCTTTTACTTCTTTTATATTGTAATTCTGTTGAAGGTATCAATAAAATAGAAACACTATATCAGTGTTCTATCAGATTAGCTGCTAACATTTAAAGAATCTGGGATCCATTACCAGCACTAAAGAAATGCTAGCTGCACGGGGTCTAAATGACTATATTTCTACTCTAATAAAATACAGTCCTTGACGGTTATTTATTTATTTATTTGTGTTTTTAAGGAAACAAGACAGAGATTGATGCTTTTTTTTTGAAATGGATACAACCCTCTTTATTAAAAAGGAGAGAAAAAAAATGAAAACCTTTACAACCAAATACGACTGTTAGTTCCTTGATCCTCGGGGTCTCCGAGGTGAAAAAATGATTCCTTGATCCTTGGGTTGTCTAGAGAGTACTCATTAATTGGATACAAAATCTCACGAATGACTTTCCCTTTCATCAAATGCGGGAATGAGGGACTCCTTTTTATTGGCATCCAAAAAATCATTCCACAATTTCAAAATTAAAGCTTCCTTTGTGCAGCAGAGGAACTCTTGAACTACCACTACCTTATGGCAATCCAAGGCCATTTTAGAAACTGAACACCTCCCGAACATTAAACTCTTCAACTATGCATTTCTATTTCTATTTCTTTTTTCAAATATCTCTCTCTTGTAAGTTTTTTTCCCTCAAATATGTAGTTACCTATGTTATATCCTGCGGAAGTTATCACTTAGTATATGTATATAACTGCAAGTGGTATGTAACAGTATACCTTTATTGAAGAAAATAATGTAGTGGTGCAATGGATGTGGTTGAGTTTTTTATCCTTTTTCTCATCTCCTTTCCCTTTGGTATCATTGTAATCTTCTATAGATGGGGCCCCTCTACTGGTTCATCTTGTACTTTTGCTATTGTTATATTCTTCTTTTGTAATCTTTGGATACTTTTTGTCTGTAATCTTTTAATATTTCGTTTATCAATGAAACAGTTTCTTATCCCATAAAAAAAAATACAGTGGTGCAGTGGATAAATATAAATTTAGATTGTTTTGAACAATTAACGATAATGATGCAAAAGATGGAATTGCAAGAGTTTTTTGTAAATTGTAATGCTTTGCATGGTTTTGGTGGGGTTTAATTGAATTTTTGAACTGCAGGAATTCAGCAAAATGCCGCGAAGGAGCTCTATTGGCATTTGAATGTCTTTGTGAAACACTTGGAAGACTATTTGAACCGTGAGGAGATATGCTAGACTTCAATTATCTTATCTATTGTTTTGTTTTCTCTTCTTGGAACTGACTGTGATTTCTCAGGTATGTGATCCTGATGTTGCCGTTGCTTTTAGTATCTTTCTCTGATCAAGTAGTTGCCGTTCGTGAAGCTGCTGAATGTGCCGCTCGTGCAATGATGTCTCAACTTACTGCTCAGGGAGTGAAGCTTGTCTTGCCTTCTCTTTTGAAGGTAACAATTATTTCTGTTGTAACCTTTCTGACCATTTGACCTATGATATTTTTACTTGTTTCTGTTTTAGTCAAAAGAAAGTGACTCTTTATCGTCTAATATCTTATGCATTGAACCGTTGCATTTTATTTCATTTCATTATTTGTTGTTGTTCTAGATGCTCTAGTCTCAATGTTTGAACACTTCGTTAGATACTGAGGGGCCTATTTATGTGAATTTTATCAGACATTCTTACCAAATTGCCGCCCTTGAAAATGTTCAAATTTAAATTAGTCAGTAAAAAATAAAGTATTGTATATTTATGGAATTTTACTATTGTTCAGTTCAAAATGAACATCATATCATATGTGTGCTTTTGTGAAAAATACTATATATTTATGTTGTTTATTATACTAATTTTATTGTATTAAGTTTGGAAGGAAGATATTACTTTGAATATAATTAGTTTGACAATCAATTTTAAATATTTTTGGATAAAAGAAACATTTGATCGATAATTTTATTTAGTTTTAGTATGTTGACCTCTTTTATTAGTAATTTCTTAAGCTATAATATGTGTATCCTAAAATGCACTTTTCTTCTCTTATGATTTGAACTTTTATTAGTTAAACATAGAAATTAGTAACTTCAGTTTAAAATAAAAATTGTATATGAAAATCGAATTCAACAATCAAAATAATTTTCTTCTTTTTTTTTTTTTTGGGGGGGGGGGGGGGGGGGGGGGTCGGAGAGTCTCTCGTGGTGGAGGATCCTCTTTGTGCTTTGTTTATGTATTTATGCCTCTCTAACAAGTTGCTACATCCTGTGGCTTCCGTTTTGCCTTCATCAAATCCTTTTTCTTCACTGGGTTTCTATTCAAAGAGTTTTGACCGATAGACAGCCAGTGGATGTGGCAGATCTTTTTTCTTTTCTTTGTGATAAAGTTGCTCCAAGGAGAAGAGATGAGTTTTTTGTCTCAACCTTCTTGGGTTTTTCTTGTCCTTCATTCTTTAATTTTTTTTTTTTTCCTTATCTCTTTTCCGTTGCCCCTGTATTTGCCTCACTCTGAAATGTGAACAATCCAAAGAAGGTTGACGTATTTATGTTGTAGATTTTACAGGGGAGAGTCTGCACTGTAAATAACATTCATAGATTTTCTACCATTGTCTTGGTCCTGCAACCTAGTATTCTTTTTTTCCTTTTTACAGGAGACACAAGGAGATCTAGATCATCTGTTTTGAGGTTTCCAGTTTGCCCACTAGTTTTAGAATCATTGGATGAGATTGTTTAGTGTTTGTTGAGGATGGTGATGTTAGGTTGTTGGTGCTTTGAATTCTCCCTTTTGGAAGAAGGGCAAAGTTTTGTGGCAGGCTAGTTTTTCATTTCTTTACAACTTTGTAAATCATTTTGAGTGAGCGCGATATTACAGAGGTTGAGAGATTGGGTGAGGATATTTGTTGGTGCCTAAATATAATGCACCTTATATGCGACCCGTTTGCTAGGCCTGTTTGTAATTAAGAGCTTGCTTTTTGGTCTTTTGGATTGGAGTTCATATATGTAGTTAGCGTCGGACCTTTGTCACGGCTTGATTTTTTATGCCCTTGCTCTTCCATTCTTTGGATGAAAGCATGATTTATTAAAAAAAAAAAGAAAAAAAGATCTTTCTTCAAACATTAATAGATTGGGAATAGATTCATGTTTGAGATGGGCAAAGACAAACTGTAATAGCGTAGAGAACAGAAATAAGGATTCTCGGTGATGTAGTAGGAATAGGATCTTTAGTTTATTAGGATTAGGATTAGGATTAGGATTAGTTTCTCTGATTTATTAGAATTAAGATTAGTTTCTTTTATTAATTAATTTTAGGATTAGTTTGTTTTTCAATTATAACAAGAGTACTTGTATTCGCAACTTTTAAAACATTAATAAAATTTTCTGATTTGGTAAACATCACTTGGGGGATGTGCTATGATTTCATTTGGTTAATATGTATCTCTAGATGGACATGGGAGAAATACTCAAGCAGACCGCAACCTGCAAGCAATGAAAGCTTTCAACAGATCACTTGGGTTGTCAAGGAAACTCGTATGGGGGGATGTGCGTTATGATTTATTTATTTATTTATTTTTTTAATATCTGTGAGTGTTAAGGCCAGCTTACGCGCATCTTGACTAATCTCATGGGACAACCCTCTTGACCTTACAACATTTGGGTGCCAAGGAAACTCGTAGGAAATTAATTCATTTGGTTAATATGTATCTCTAGATGGACAGGGAAGAAATCCTCAAACAGACTGCAATCTGCAAACAATGAAAGCTTTCAACATTTTCATAGAGGGAGCTGATCTCATTGACATTCCCTTACGAAATGGATCTTTCACTTGGTCTGGGTTCTGGCATTACTCCGTCTCCACACTTATTGATTGGTTCTTGATGACCAAGTCTGTATCACAGGAATTTGGTTTTACAACTTCTAGACAATTGGAAAGACTGACTGCCAACCATTTTTCCCTTCTTCTTTTAGTTGGTGTCTCTAATTGGGGTCCTACTCAAGACATTCACCTCAACTGGCAAGCTTTTATTGTTTAGTCATTTTGAGTCCAGCTAAGGACATTTAGGCAAGGGCTCTGTTTCTGCTCGGTTTAAAGTTGTCTTTGTCTTTTGTTAATGATAGGCTGCTGATGTAAAGGTCTTATGTTTTGGACCCTTTTTACTTTCTCAATGTCATTTCATTTCTCTATTTTTTGGATATGATGAGGACGCTAAGGGGGTGTCAACCTAGTTGAGATGTCCAGGTGCGTCTACTGATCCCTAGTTCTTTAATTGCTCATTGTAAAACCCTCTTGTACTTTGAGCTCTGCCTCATTTTTTATAATAAATGAGATTCGTTTCCTTTTCAAAAATAAAAATTGGGGTCCTACCCCTTTTAGATTCAAGAACATGTGGCTTCAACACAAAGATTTTGATAGTACAGTAGAATATTGGTGGAAGAACACAAGGTCACAAGGCCGTCCTGGACATGCTTTGATAACCAAATTGAAGGGTCTTAAAGCTATGCTTAAAAAGTGGAATAAAGTTACTTTTGGAAATGTCCAAACTCTAAAAAATCAGATCATGTCAGAAACCACATTGTCTGACAACATGGAACATACTAATGACTTTCTACCAATTCTCAAAACTCAGAAAAGGACTCTCAAGTCCCAACTCTTAGAGGTTGTGGCAAAAGAGGAGATCCTATGGAGACAAAATTGCAAGGCTAAATGGTTAGAAGAAGGTGACCTCAATACCCGTTTCTTCCACCGTATTGTTGCAACTAGAAAAAGATATTGTTGTAGTTTTCCTTGGATTTTACCAACTGCTCTATCCAAAATGTGAAACCTCACTGCCTTGCCAATTTTGTCTTGGCCCATGTGATTTGATCATCAATCTGAATTCTTGGAAGCCACTTTTCTAAGCTAGAAATCTGGAATGTTATTTATGCCCTTGGTACAAATAAATTGCCTGTCCCAATGGATTCATAGCAGAATTTTACAAAAGAACTTGGCCGATTCTTAAGGAGACATCCTTGGGATGTTGGACGACTTCCATCACAATGGGATTGTCAATGCAAACATTAATGAAACATGTATTGCCTTCATTCCCAAGAAAATAGATGCAAACGGGGTTGGTGATTATTGTCCAGTTAGTCTAACCACAGATGCTTACAAAATCATTGCATGAGTTCTATCAGAGTGCCTACTGATCCAAGCTTTTTTCTTCTCTGCTCTTTGTATATTCCTCATGTACTAAGAGCTCTGCCTCTTTATTTTTCTATCTAATAAAGAAATGCGTTTTTTTTTTTTTTAAAAAAAAATCCGAGAGCCTAAAGGGTATCCTACCAATCCTAATTTCTAAACACCAATTGTTTATTGAGGGTTGCCAAATTGTGGATGCTTCGCCTATTGCCAATAAAGTGACTGATGATTGGACAATAAAAAGGAAAAAAGGAATTGTCATCAAGCTTAACATTGAAAAAGCTTTCGACACTGCTGATTGGATTTTTCTTGATTCAATACTCATGGCAAGGGGGTTTGTAGTAAATGGAGAAGCTGGATTATGGGTTGAGTTTCTTCATCTAATTTTTCGATTATTATGGCCGACCAAGAGGGAAAAATCGTGCTACTAGAGGTATCAGACAAGTGATCCCTATTCACCTTTCCTTTTTAATATTGTCATTGACACTCAATAGATTATTGTGCAAGGCTGAATCCGAAGGGAACATCCATGGTTCTGATATCAGTAAGGGTAAACTATCCATCATCCATCTTAAAAATCTGTTGAGGTCATCAATGAGTTCGAATGTTGCTCAGGGCTTTCTATTAATCATCAAAAATCAGAAATCATGGGTATCGATCTCTCTCCATCTGAACTCAGTGCTGTTGCTGATACCTATGGCTGCAAAGTTGGCTGTGGGCAAAATACCTATCTTGGCCTCCCCGTACATGGTAAACCGAAATCGTACAGTTTTTGGCAGCCGGTTATTGAAAAATTGAAAATAAGCTTAGCTCTTGGACATCTTCTTTCATATCAAAGGGAGGTAGGCTTACCCTCTTCAAGCAACTTTGTGTAATCTACCAACTTACTATCATTCCATCTACAAGATCTCTAATAAAGTTGCACAAGTGGTTGAGAAACTTTATAGAGACTTTCTGTGGAAAGGTAACAGCGAAGCTCACATAATGCACCTTGTCAATTGGAACGAAGTTATCTTTCCACAAGTCTCTGGAGATCTTGGGATTACTAGCCTCAAATTGAGAAACGGAAGCCTTCTTGCTAAATGGATCTTGTGCTTTAGAATGGTGTTGGATGCCTTATTGAGGAAAGTCATTGCTGCCAAGTATGGTATTTCCTGCTCTGGTAACAAAGATGGGAATCATTCCATGTTCAGCGCAAAAAGTCCCTGGAAAGTTCTCTCAGCTCTCCAAACATCCGTCGATCAATTTGTTGCTGCCACTCTAGGCAATGGTAACACTCTTGCCTTCTGGTTTGGTAGTTAAATAACAACCCACTATCCTTGGCTTTTCCTAGACTCTACGAGCTTTCCCTTTCTAAGGATGCATTCGTGGCTGATATCTCTCATGCTTTGGATGCTGGCTCGAATTTTTGCTTTCGAAGAAATCTGAACGATGTGGAAATTGCTGAATGGGCAGCAACAAATCATCGAAAAGCTTCTGGTTAATACACTACAAAATCGTGATTGCATCGAGACACCACTGTAATAATCTCCTTCTTGATAACCTCCCTTCTGCCATATGGTCAGAACAGTACCCAAAATAGATCAAAATTTTCCTTTGGAAACTTGCTGACAAAGCTGGCCTAACACATGATAAGCTTCATCATCGACTACCCTCAACCTTGTTATCCCCAGGCTAGTGCTCCCTCTGTCAACAAAATTTAGAAACCCAAAGTCATCTTTTCATCTTTTGTCCCTTCGCAGAAGCTTGTTGGGATTGCATTTTATAGGCTTTCAATTGATTGGTTGTCTTCCCTATGGACATTACTCTCTTGTTGTGTACTATGCTAAAAGATCATCCTTTTAAGGACTAAAGGGGATTACTTTGAAACCACATGGACATGGTTAGAGCTGCTCTATGGCACATTTGGCTTGAACACAACAAGCTGGTTTTTAACAACAAAAGTCAGTTTGATATTTTTTTGATCATGTTGTCTGTAATGCTATTGCTTGGTGCAAGCTCTCAGCTGCCTTTAAGTCATATGGTTTTGCTTCATTGTTAGCTAATTGGAGATGTAATTTGTAGTTTTAGCTTTTGGGCCTTTCTCCCCTTTTTTTTTGTAATTTCATTTTATTAATGAAATTATTTCTTACAAAAGAAAAATATGCATCTTTAGAAGAAAATACAAGTTAGTACGTATCTTTACGAAAGCTAGTAGATTAGAAACAAGTCCATGGATGAGCTGAGAATAGGGTTTCTTATTTTCGTCTTTATCAGGAGTTTTTTACTGTGTTTTTCTTGCCTTTCTCTATATCAGGGTTTAGTTTTCTAATCAACCTTTAGTGCCTGAGTTTTCTATTATTCTTTTTCTGTGTAGGGTCTTGAAGATAAAGCATGGAGAACAAAGCAAAGTAGTGTACAGTTGCTTGGTGCTATGGCATATTGTGCTCCACAACAGTTGTCTCAATGTCTTCCTAAGATAGTGCCAAAGTTGACTGAGGTATGTGCTATAAATTGTGAAGTTTCTTTTCTACAATTGTTACGTAACCATTGAAAAAGGAAAAAGGTTAAGTATTTGTGAGTTTCTCTTCTCTTAAAAAAAGGTTGAGTATTTCAGTTTCTTTAGGTTTTGATTTTTCTCCAAAAACACTGCAGGTTCTCACAGATACCCATCCCAAAGTCCAGTCAGCAGCACAGACAGCCCTTCAACAAGTAATGTTTTCGAGCCATTTAAAACCACCTTATCTTTCTATTTTTCCAATTATTTGATCAGCTCCTTCATTATTTGCTTCTTTTAGGTTGGAAGTGTCATAAAGAATCCAGAAATATCTGCACTTGTTCCTACACTTCTAATGGGTCTTACTGATCCGAACGACTATACTAAATATTCTCTTGACATTCTTCTGCAAGTAAGATTGATGGATGGCTAGATTTAGGACAAATTTTCGGTTAACATTAGTGAAGTTATTTGCCTGCTTTCACCAGCTAATTGACTAATTGTTCATTCACTTATTGCAGACAACTTTTATTAATTCAATCGATGCTCCTTCCCTTGCATTATTGGTACCCATAGTGCACAGAGGTCTAAGGGAAAGGAGTGCTGAAACCAAAAAAAAAGCAGCGCAGATTGCTGGAAATATGTGTTCCTTAGTAACGGAACCAAAGGATATGATTCCTTATACTGGGCTGCTACTTCCAGAAGTAAAAAAGGTAGTCGCACTCATTTACTTTATTCTTGGATTAGATTATTATTATTTTTCTAATTTCCAAATTTGTTGCAAGAACAGGTCCTAGTTGATCCAATTCCAGAAGTTCGGTCAGTTGCTGCTCGGGCAATTGGATCCCTTATCAGGGGAATGGGTGAGGAAAACTTCCCTGATCTAGTACCATGGTTGTTTGATACACTTAAATCCGAGAATAGTAATGTTGAGCGCTCTGGTGCTGCCCAAGGATTGAGTGAGGTGAGACTAGATCTACTTTCTAGCCATATTTCAGTTATTGCTAATGTTGGCTGATCCCCTATCCGCCGTGGTAATTGTGGTGATCTTACCATTCAAAGATGTGATTTCTAGAGGCATACTTTTCCATTTTTCTTTAATTTTAGCTTATCTAAATAGCATAGACACTTTGTTTTAAGGGACACTTGTCTGAAGGACACATGTTTGACACGTAAAATTGGGTCTCCTTTGTATTTTATTTACTTTTTTTACTTTTGAACACGGAGTACATGCTACGCTACAAACTTGGGGAAACACTTGTTAAAAAATCAAACCTTTGAAGAACAGTGGGAGGTTTAGCAATCTCAATAGGTGCTTGTTCAAGTGATCTCTTTATAAAATTCTCAACTTCCATTTGCAATTGGAAGAATTGTGTTCCTAAGAACGTTAAGGTCTGCCTTTGGTCCTTGACTCATGGAAGTTTGAATACCCAAGAGAGACTCCAAAGAAAATGTGCAAATTGGTCTGTTTCCCTCTTGGTTTGTACCTTGTGTTATGTGGCAGAAGAATCCTTTTTTGATTGTTTATTCTTTTACTTCCCTTTTACTGGAGGTGCTTGACATTTTCTGTTTAAGGAATTCAGTCTCTCTCTTGCTTTGCCGAGTAGAATAGGTTACAATAAACAGAGGACAGGCTTTATGGGCCAGGGGGCAGTTAGAGCCTGGAATCTTGTGGCTTGAAAGAAATCGTTGTACTTTTAAGATAATTTATTTTCGGTTCACACGTTTTGTCACCCAATTTAGAGTCTGTTGGTGGTGCACTAAGAACAAGATATTCGTTTGTAATTACCGTTTGTCATCTAAATGAACTGTAAAGCTCTAGTTTAGTTTGGCTATTTTCTTTTTTCTTTTGAGGAAGGGGTTTTTCTCTTCCCTCGTTCTTGATGTATTTTTGGTCCTTCCTTTCTTATCAAAATAGTTGACCTTTTTGTACTACTGAAAATTAATAATGATTTTAAAGAATATGACGAGAAAGGGCACATTTTGATTGACTTGAGAAAAAAAAGTTTTTCAAAAAACTCTTTTTTATTTAAATTCTTTTGTTAAAAATGGTTTAAAATATACGTCAGAAGCTATTTTTAGTAGTTGCCAACACTTTAATGTTTTTTGAAAAGGACATTGATTAGTATTATTATTACACTTCCATTCTTTTTGCTGCTTTTATTACTAATTCTTATTTTTTTTGTTTTGATGTTTCCTGTTGTTATTGATTCTTCGATAGGTTTTAGCTGCTCTTGGAATTGATTACTTTGATCATGTGCTTCCGGATATTATTAAAAACTGTTCTCATCAAAGAGCACCTGTCCGTGATGGATATTTAACACTTTTCAAGGTAATTCAATTTTCTTTTCAAGTTTTTAATTGTTCTCCGGAAAGTATGAACTAAACTGTCTGAATTTAACACTAATTTAACACATGTTAGTTTTAGTTTGATAATTTATTTTTGTTTTAATTTTTTTTTTCCATTTTTGTTTTGTCCCCTTCAATTTGACATGAAATATACAACGAAAAAATAATATTCTGAAGTGAAAATCATCCAAGCTTAATATTCTGTGTTTTGCTCTTTTTCCTTTCATCTTGTATCTTTAAGCACCAATCTCTTTCCATTTCCTGAATGAATAGTCTCGGTTCTGATTTAAAAAGTATACAAAGAAATGCGCAAATTCATTTTTATGGAAACACATTTTACTTTTATAAAGAAGGCGAAAACACTAATTATTTGTGGCTCAGATAATTAATCCAATTCCACACTTTTAGTCACTTTATAATTATATTGTTGAATATTTTTTATTTTTATTTTTACTTTTTTTAAATGCTGACTGATGCTAAAGTACAATGATGATACAAAGGAAAAATAACCTAAGGATTAGGGTGCACTCGAGCATCTCAACTAGGTTGACAATGACACCCCTTTAGCACCAAAAGTTCAAACAATTATATAGGGAAACAACACCAAACCGAACCGATACAATACAATACAAAAAAACTACGAAACAAACAAAACAAAACCAAGTTGGAGCTAAATTGAACAAGAACAGAACAAGTGTGTACAAAATGATTGGCTTCTGTCCAATTGGCTTAGGACGGTGCTTCCTTCTACGATCTCAGAATCTCAAGGGGCTTTTGTAGCTGGAAGACAAATTTTGGATCAAGCTTTGATGGCAAACGAGGCGATTTATAGACTTAGAAAGAAGGAAGGTGTGTTGTTTAAAATTGATTTTGATAAAGTTTATGACCATGTGGACTGGAATCTCGTTTTGAAGGGGTTAGATAAGATGGGTTTTGGCTACAAATGGCGAAGTTGGATTTGGGGGTGCATAAGGAATGTGAGTTACTTCTTTCTCATTAACGGCAACCCTAAAGGTAAGGTGAGAGCGACAAGAGGGTTGAGGCACGGTAATCCCCTTTCCTCTTTATCCTTGTCGTGGATGCCCTCATTAGGATGGTGAGTAAGTGTGTGGATGGTAATACTATTGAGCCCTTCGAGGTTGGTAGAGAGAGGGTCTCTCTTTCCTACCTTCAATTTGTGGATGATACTCTCTTCATTTGCTCGTGTAATGCCACCTCATTTCTTTTACTTAACCATGTGTTGGCCTTCTCTAAGGAGATGTTGGGGTTAAAAATTGACAGGGGCAAGTGTTGTGTCTTGGGCATCAATAGTGAGGAGGGGAAGATTAAAAGATGGGTGGATTTTATTGGTTGTGAGATGCTAAGCTTTCTCTCCTCTTTTCTAGGCCTCCCTTTTGGGAATAATCCAAAGAGCATTGATTTTTGGGATCTGGTGGTGGATAAGTTTGTAGGATGTTGGCTTCGTGGAAAAAGGGTTTCTTTTCTAAAATAGGTCATCTCACTTTGATTAAGCATGTGTTGAGTGGTATTCTGATCTATTCTTTTTCGCTTTCTAGGGGGAGGTGTGCAAGTGTTTGGAAAGTTTAATGCGAGAGTTTCTTTGGGAAGGTATGGATGAAGGTAATGGTAAAGGCTCTTATCTCATTAGGTGGGAGTTGATCAAGAATCCTTTAGCTTTAAGGGGTCCTAAAATTGGGAACCTAACAACTAGTAACAAAGCCCTCCTAGTCAAATTGCTATGGCGTTTTTTCACTGAGCCAAATTCTCTTTGGCGTAGAATTACTGCTAGTAAACATGGTCCCCATCTTTTTGACTGGTTGGCTAAAAGGGTTAAAGGCACTTATTGGAATCTATGGAAAGACATCACAAAAGAGCTTCCTGATTTTATTCCTTGGGTCAGTTGTTAGGAGGGAGGGATGTATTTCTGGGATGACCTATTGGTGGGAGAAATACCTTTTGTGGGTTATTCCCTTGGTTGTATCAAATTTGTCTTTGAAAAATTATTTTGTGCCTGATTTTTTGGTTTGGATTGGGTTTATTTTGAAAAATTATTCTTTCCATCTTGGGAGGAGAGATGTGAAGGTTTGGAACCCTTATCCTTTGGAGGGGTTCTCGTGTAAGTCCCTTTTCCGGTTTTTGGTTAACTTTTTTTCTACGAGTGAGTTGATCTTTTCGTTGGTGTGGAGGATTAAGGTCCCTAGAAAGGTGAGATTCTTTTTTTGGTAGGTTCTTTAAGACTGTCATAGTACATTGGACAGACTTTCTAGGAAGTTGCCTTCGTTGGTTGGTCCTTTTTGCTGTCTTATGTGACGAAGGTGGAGGAAGGCTTGGGTCACATTCTTTGGCATTCTGAGTTGGTGACCTGTGTATGGAATGCCTCATTTAAGATGTTTGGCATTTTGTATGCTTGTCCCAGAGATGTAAGAGTGACGATCGAGGAGTTCCTTCTCAATCTGCCGTTTGAGGTGAAAGGTCGTTTTCTCTGCGTGCTTGTGTTTGTTACATCTTATGGGTGTTGGGGGTGTTCTGTTTCCTTCTAAAAAAAAAGATGTTTAGGGGGGTAGAAAAGGGGAGTGGGGAGATTTGGTCTGTTGTTGGATTTCATGTTTTTGAATGGGCTTTGATTTTGAAGATCTTTTGTAATTATCCATAAATTAGCAAGCAAAGCCTTAATTGTATTATTTCAAAGTAATTTGGTTGTTGATTTGAGCTTTGGACCCATATTTTCCAAAACATTATCATAAAAATATTTTTCGAAAACCGAACTTAGTTAAAGCAAGCAAAAAGATTGTTCCAACATTTTTCAGCATAAAAACAATCAAAGAACAGGAATACGATACAAGCAAAAAGACTTTGATTGCTGAATATTCTGATGTTGACTTCTTTCAAATTTCTTGTTTGAAAATTACCATGTTTGTATTATATCCATTCGTGTCTATACTTCAATTGGACAGATTTATAATTTGTACTTGGATTTTATGTGAAATTGGTTACAGTATTTGCCAAGGTCATTGGGTGTTCAGTTCCAGAACTATTTGCAACAGGTGTTGCCTGCAATTCTTGACGGTAAGTTTCACAAAGTATACAGCTATGACAATGTATAAGAAATACTATTTGTACAAGCATTTGTCATTTTTTTTAATAACATCATTACAGGTCTTGCTGATGAGAATGAATCTGTCCGGGATGCGGCATTAGGTGCTGGGCATGTTCTGGTTGAACATTATGCAGCCACGTAAGTACTATTAAAATTCTAAAGCCTTGCACACTGCGTGCACACATAAGTTATGGTATAGATAGTTAAATGATCTATTGTTTGCTATATTCTTCATTCATAAGAGAATGGAAAGAAATGGAACGGCCATTTCACACAGCCATAAAAGTCTTCATTTTTGTCTTGTAGAACTACTATTTTTTGCTTTTTGGTACAAGGTAGAAAAGAGAACACAAGGTTTACGTGGAAAAACCCTAGAACAGGGAGGAAAAAACACGATAGAGAGTCTTTGTTACTACTTTCATACACACTGAAAGTTACAAACGAAGACAACTATATAGGCTCTAGCAAGCCCTAATACAAAAAAGGAAATAAACTTAGAGTAAAGTAAAATACTAAAATAGCCTTGGGGCTATAAACTGTCCACAAAGCCCCTTATTTCCAACAGTTTTTTTGTATATAAGTTTTACAATTTTTTGTTCATCTATTTTTGGGTTAACCAGTGGTTATATATAGAAGTCTTTATCTTTTGCCAATATGCTGCTTTGTTAATCTCTTTCTTTCTCCCGCTCTCTTAAATAAGAGAGAATGATAGTAATAATAATTGTTATTATTTTCAGATCGTTACCACTTCTCCTGCCTGCTGTGGAAGATGGTATTTTCAATGACAGTTGGCGTATTCGACAGAGTTCAGTAGAACTGTTGGGTGATCTCTTATTTAAGGTATTGTACATCTAAATCGTGTGAGTGCCTGTGTGTATACGTCTGTGTCTTAGTTTCTATTTTGCAGGTTGCTGGAACTTCTGGAAAAGCATTGCTCGAGGGTGGTAGTGATGATGAAGGTTCTAGCACTGAAGCCCATGGACGTGCTATTATTGAAGTTCTTGGTCGGGGAAAGCGGGATGAAATACTTTCTGCCCTATATATGGTTAGAACTGATGTGAGCATTTCCGTTCGACAGGTAATACTGAATTACAAGTTGGGTGTGTCTGCGGGTATTATATGTGTATATATATGTAATTTTTGCGGTTGAAATTACATGGTATAACAATTTATTAAATTTCATCCTCTGTCAGGCTGCTTTGCATGTTTGGAAAACTATAGTCGCAAATACTCCAAAGACTCTGAAGGAAATAATGCCAGTTTTAATGAATACTCTAATTTCTTCTCTAGCTTCATTATCTTCTGAGAGGCGACAGGTTTTTACTCGTGCACATATAATCTCCATTTTACTGTCAGAAAACTATATGTCTAAATTGATTTTCATTTAGGTTGCTGGACGAGCATTGGGTGAGCTTGTGAGAAAGCTTGGAGAAAGAGTACTACCTTTGATCATTCCTATACTATCTCAAGGCCTGAGAGATCCCAACGCTAGCAGAAGACAAGTGAGAACTTTACTTTAAATGTTATAGTTTCTATCTCAAATTATCTCGACAGAGTACAGAGGTCATGGAAGAATTCAAGACCTTTCTGTCTTCCATAAGATTACAATTCTCAGCTTTCTCACGACCTATTACTCTATTAGTAACCTGATACAGGTCCATATTTCAGCCTTAAATCTAGTTACAAAAGTGGGTCCCTTCTAACTAATTACATTCTCATCTCACCTTCCCTACACATTCCAGATGGTGGTGTATAAGATTTCTTTTCTCTCTACTGTTGTAGAAGTTGCTAAAAAATATAAATTCATCATGATGTGGAATCGGAAATAACTTAAGGTTTGTGTGGCCTACATAGTTTTGCTGGATGTGGAATTTGTAACCTTTAAAAATGTGCAAAAACAAAAATACGGATTGGTTGTTGAGAAAATTGGTGTAAGCTAAGAATTGGAAAATTAAGAGAAATATGAGAACATCTATATGAAAAAATAAGGATAGCTATATAATTTGTTTTAAAATTGGATCTTTTTGAACTCGAGAAAATTCCAAACAAATTAATCACCATATTAATGTTAGGAGCATTTTTCAACTTTTTTTTTTTTATGAAATGTTTGGAGTTATTTTGGTCACGAGAAGTTAACGGTATCTGTTCAAATGTTAACGGGGAGGTATTTTTGAACTTTTATTAAGTTAATGGTATTTTTTAAACTTGTTAAAGTTCAAGGGTATTTTTAAACAAAATTTTGACTGTCTTCACCCAAAACTAATGTCAAAGGTATTTTTGAACTCATTTTTAAAGTTTAAGGGTATGTTGGTAATTTTTGAGATTTCAGGTGTATTTTTGACACTAACTGTAAAGTTCTGGGTTTTTTTTTTATAATTTAACCAACAAATAATGTTGTTTCTTTTTTTTACCACATTAAATTAGAGTTTTATAATACACTGCTTAACCTTGAACTTCAGAGTTCTATTTATTTATTATTATAATCTTTTTACCCTCAGGGGGTTGTGACCGGATTTTCTAATTGAAAATTTGGGATGTCTTTCTCTCTCCTCTGGAAATAAGGGAAAATGATTAATATTTGTTTAATTGAAACAATGAATTTTTTAGGGGGTTTGCATTGGGCTCAGTGAAGTAATGACAAGTGCTGGTAAAAGTCAGTTATTGAGCTTCATGGATGAGCTTATCCCTACCATACGAACAGCCCTTTGTGATAGGTTTGAACTTTCTGTCTAATCTCAATTTTTTCTTTTCATGATAATTCATGGCGAATTTAAGTTCTGATATCTGTAATCAGCATGCCGGAGGTTCGTGAGTCTGCAGGCTTAGCATTCAGCACTCTTTACAAGGTACGCAATAAATTTCATTCATAGTTTACAACTGAAATGTTGATTTTTCTATAGTAACAGTTTTGGCATCGTGTATAGAGTGCTGGAATGCAAGCAATTGATGAAATCATTCCTACTCTCCTACATGCATTGGAGGATGAGGATACATCGGACACTGCCCTTGATGGTCTTAAACAAATCTTGAGGTGGCGGCCCTTTCCTACCCCTCGTATATATTTTATTTACATATTTTTTCGTTCATGCAGATAGATTCAGCATTTATGTTGATATATCCTTGGAAAACGCCATTTGACATGTGTTTTAAGATGAGGCTGAACTCAATTGTTTGCTAATTATTGGTCTCTCTAGTAATTACCGCAAGATTGTGTCAATATAATATGCTGATACTTGAGAAATTATAAATTGCCTGATGGGTGAAATGTTGAATATACTTTTAAATATTTACCCCAATATCTCATAGACAAGCAAATAACTTACTGTCAACTGACAGCATGGAAGGTGTACTTGAGCTTTTTATTGAATTAATTAAAAAAAGAACAATTGCTCACAGATTGAAATCCCTTAAGGTAGGAAGGAGGAAACAGTAAAAAGGAAATATAGGAGGTATAGAACCCTCATTCCAAGATCATGTATACAAAAAAAAAAAAAAAAAAAAAAAGACTCACACTAGGAATCTTATATTCCAGGCTATCACATGAAATTCATAAATTCTAAATGCCGCCTGGTTCTCCATTTGATGAATGACTAATTGATGCTGTTTTCCCTCTGCAGCGTGAGAACAACAGCTGTTCTGCCACATATATTGCCAAAGCTGGTCCATACTCCTCTTTCGTATGTCCCTTTTTCTTTAGCTCAATGTTTATTCTTGTGATGTTTGCCTGACTATATGTCGACTAAATATCAAATTGTGTACCAATAGTGCCTTCAATGCACATGCTCTTGGAGCATTGGCAGAGGTTGCTGGTCCAAGTTTATACATCCACCTTGGTACTGTCCTTCCTGCTTTACTTTCAGCAATGGGTGGTGACGATGAAGTAAGCTATTTATAAATAAAATTTAAATATATAGTTATACATTAATAGCTGAATCATTTTTCTTTACAGTCATTAGTTACATAGTTCTCAATTTGTTTTATTGATTTTGAATCAGGAAGTTCAGAAATTGGCAAAGGAAGCTGCAGAAACTGTGGTGCTGGTTATCGATGAAGATGGTGCTGAATTTCTAATCTCTGAACTGCTTAAAGGTGTCAGCGATAATCAGGTACTTTGTATTCAATGACAAATATGTGTTATATGTTTTGAGTCTTTTGATCTGTCTGTATGTTTCTGTTTTCTTTAACATTGTTTGTTGAGTTTTTTTCTCAGGCCGCTATTAGACGAAGTTCTTCTTATTTGATAGGATACTTCTTCAAAAATAGCAAATTGTATTTGGTTGATGAAGCTCCAAACTTGATATCGACCTTGATTGTCTTGCTCAGTGATTCAGATTCTGCCACCGTTGTGGTATGATGTCTGATATTTATTTATTTACTTTCTTTGACCATCTTTATGCTGTAACTTATGTTTACTCTTTACTTTTTGACAGGTTGCTTGGGAAGCCTTATCAAGGGTTGTCAGTTCTATCCCCAAGGAGACACTTCCTTCTTATATTAAACTTGTGCGTGATGCTGTATCTACATCAAGAGATAAAGAGCGAAGGAAAAGAAAGGTGCTGTTGAGACTATGAAATTTGAAGTTCATTTTGGTATTTTAAACAGTTCAATATTTTTTATTTCTTTTCTATTATAATTGTTTCATTTAATGGGTGTGCAGGGAGGAGCTATACTAATACCTGGGTTATGTCTCCCTAAAGCTCTCCAGCCTTTACTTCCAATATTTCTCCAGGTATTCATATTCGCTTTGCAATATGGTCTAATATTTGTTGGTTGTCGTTGTCAACGGGCTTTATTCTTGTGTGTACCCATTAGACAATGTCTTCACAAAGATACATCATCCATATTAGTGGTGGTTTTAGAGTTGTCCGTTTCCATCTTCTCAATTTTTGTTTGTTAGACAGGGTGGGTTGTCACGAACATTAATTTCCATTTCTATTTCCAGTTTCTCCCATGGTTGTAACAAACATTATCTTAAAATCCTATTCTGAGACTTCTGCTAGGGAAATGAGAAATTATGTGGACACACTTTTGACTAGATTGACACTCGTTGGATAAGGATTATTCTAACCGGGCTAGGAGAAACTGATGAGTTATCTCCAACATCTAATGCTTTGTTTACAGCTTGTATTAAGAAAAGTAGAAGAAAACTGATGAGTTGGGATCTCCACGTTGACTTTACTTGGTCAGCATGGATCATCATTTATGATGTATACAAATTTAACGTGTCTTCTGGTGCCATGTTTTTTCCCTTTTGCTTGTGGCCACCCAGCGCCTTTCTTTTTGGTCAATTGACTGTGTTCGGGGTTTGTGTCTTATGCTTAAAGCTCTTACAATCAATTGTATTTGCATGTCTAATGTATAGGGCTTAATTAGTGGATCTGCCGAAACAAGAGAGCAGGCAGCTTTGGGCCTTGGTGAGCTGATTGAAATGACTAGTGAACAAGTCTTGAAGGAGTTTGTCATCCAAATAACTGGGTAATTGCAATTTAAATTTGGGTGATATCATTATAATGACAGTAATATTTTTATGTTTGAGATTACTTGTATTAGTCACTTAATGGTTAAATTGATGTTTTCATCCATTTTCAAATTTTCCTTCAAAATTGTTTGGAAAAATGCCTTGGTGCTGTTATGATGAAGTGTATGTCGTGTTCAACTATAACTTGTCATTTTTAGTTAAGATAATCTAGAGCCTTTTATGGAAATGAAACTTGCTTCTGATGGATTACTTACGGATTATTATTTGCTGTTGGTGCGAAAGTCATCTTAGTCAGCTTAAGGTAAGGTTGAGTTGTTAACTATCTTTGCATCTCCTCCTTACATCTATGAACATTTTAATTTCCTTCTTTGTACATGTGAAATTATTATATTCGTCTTAGACATGATAAATTGTAATTTATTTTTTTATAATCTCAAACGCTTGTTTGAGAAGTACATGGTTCTAATATGTATTTACTTGTATGACAACTTAATAACGTTTTTGTAGTTTTCTGAAATAAGCAAATCAGTTTTTTATTAGTAACGATGTCCCACTTTTTTTCATCATTGTTAAATGACTTAACAATTTTGATCATTATCAATGATTCATCTTTTTATTTGGAGTGAGATGGTTTCTGACGTATAAAAGTTCTATTTGCCATTTTCATCTCCGTTACATGTCGACTGAATTCTGACATCGATCATTATCTTTTTGTATATTCTCAGGCCTCTTATTCGGATTATAGGGGATCGCTTTCCTTGGCAGGTGAAGAGTGCCATTTTATCTACTTTGAGCATTATAATTAGAAAGGGTGGAATGGCTTTAAAACCTTTTCTTCCTCAACTACAAACCACGTTTATTAAGTGTCTGCAAGATAATACAAGGTTGGTGAGCTTATTCTTGCTGGTCATCATTGATTATCTTTTAATCCATTCCATTGTGATGTAACGTTATTGCCTACAACTTCTTGTACTTTTGAAGAGTTCATAGCAAATTTATGTAAATAGCCATACAGTACCTTTTCTTTTTCCATCACCTTAGAATACCTGTTGACAGTGGAGCTTATTGGTGATACATGAATTAGAAAATTCATATTAATAAATGATTGGGTAGGAATCTTTTCCGTATAGCTTGCTGCTAAATTCATATTACTAAGATGATCTCTGTTCAGGACTGTACGATCAAGTGCTGCACTTGCTCTTGGAAAGCTAAGTGCTCTTAGCACGAGGATTGATCCATTGGTTGGTGATCTGCTTTCCAGTTTACAGGTGACTTGTCATCTTTGAGTCTTTCTGCTTGAGAATGTTACATATGGTCAGTCTTACTAATTTTTTGCTCAGGCATCTGATGGTGGTATTCGCGAGGCAATCTTGACTGCCTTAAAAGGTGTAATGAAGCATGCTGGGAAGACTGTAAGTAGTGGAGTTAGAACTCGTGTCTATACTCTTTTAAAGGATTTGATTAGACAGGAAGATGACCAAGTTCGCATATCAGCTGCGAGTATTTTGGGTATTATATCTCAGGTATTGTGCAATTTCTATGACCTAGCAGAATAAAAAATATGTATAGGTTTTTTTATATATTTTTTTTTTGTAATTTCAGAATTGACAAAAATAATTGGGGTTTTTGCAAAAATAGCAATAAAAAGTTATGATAATAGAGTTCATGTCACTACATTTTTTAAATTGCAAAAATAACAAATTTAAAAGTGGACAGTCCTCTGATAACTCTTTGATATATCTAATTACTTATCATATTTGTCATATTTGCAATATGCAAAAAAGTGTTATGGACTGTTTTTTTTTAAATTTTTTTTTGTCATTCTGATGTAATTTTCCAAAATAATTTAACATATTTTTGTAAATTCTAAATTCTAAATTTGATTTTTAGATTTGTTTTTCTAGAAAAAAAAAGATCTTAGTCAGTTTTTAAAAATGTATACATCTAAGATTTGAAATTTAACCTTTTCATTTGAAATATTTACTAAAATTTCAAAATTTTAAAAAAAATTAATGTGATTAAACTTTATTCATAACATAGAGCATTTTACAAGTGTTATCAAACTCAGGATAATAAGTGAAAACAAACCATATGCATAACATAGAGCATTTATGTTAGGTGGCTTTATTTTAGTTTCTTTGTTTACTGCTAATTAATTTACAGTTTGGGTTACTTCTTTCCGAGTTGGTATGAGGCACACTCTATTGACGGTTAATCTCATGTATTTTGAATTTTTTTGGCAAATCAAACCATTGGGTTGATCTTTATTACTTCTGTTCTGTATGTTTGACAACAGTGTTATGTGCTTGCCTGCTAATGTGCAATTTATGGTATGTTCTTGGCAACCATTGATTTGTGTAATTCTACTGACTTGTATATTTTGTTGTTGTTCCAGTACTTAGAGGATGATGAACTGACCGGCCTGCTTGAGGAACTCATAAACATGGCCTCTTCTAGCTGGCATTCTAGACATGGATCGATTCTGACTATTTCATCCATTCTTAGGCACAAACCTTCTGCCGTCTGTCAGTTTGCTATGTTCTCATCTATTTTGGGTTGTCTCAAAACGGCATTGAAAGATGAGAAGGTACTATTCTGTCATTGTTTGTGTATGTACGAAGTTTATAGTTAGCTGACAATCTTCTGTTTCACAACACAGTTCCCAATCCGAGAAACTTCTACTAAAGCATTGGGGAGGCTGCTACTTTATCAAATTCAAAGAAGTTCGGCAAATCTTGATATTCTTACATCCCTGGTGTCAGCACTACAAGATGATTCCAGTGAAGTAAGAAGGAAGGCTTTATCTGCAATCAAAGCAGTCGCAAAAGTACGTCTCTTTTTGATACTCACTCGAGAAAAATGTTACTTATTCTGTAGGTGATAATTTAATAATACATTTTGTGTTACAAATATGGTGTATTGCAGGAAAATCCTTCGTTTACTGTGACTCATGCCTCACTAGTTGGTCCACCACTCGCGGAGTGTTTGAGAGACGGCAGTACTCCTGTAAGATTAGCTGCAGAAAGATGTGCTTTGCATTGCTTCCAACTGACAAAAGGTATTTGTCTGTATTGTGCTTTTTAGTTTTATTTTTTATGATCTAATACATAGAACCCTCCATGACCCATCAACGTCTCATTTTTCAACAAATGTACCTGCTAATGCTTTAATAGTCGTTTGTGAAACAAGAACTGATATTGAAGATCTAATACTTCACGTCTTCTTTTATGTTTTTAAGGTAGTGAAAATGTTCAGGCTGCTCAAAAGTTTATCACAGGCCTTGAAGCTAGACGATTATCGAAGTTACCAGAGCAGAGGTAAACCTGTCATACATTTCGAGATGAAAACACTATTGAGGCAATTTTAGTTCTAAGTTTTTAAAATATAAAATGGTCCATATATATTCTTCCTTCCTTAATCTCAATTGCTATTCATCATAAACTTTCAAACAGATCAGGAATCATAAATTTTGAAGTTGTCAACTCTGCTTACGATTGTTTTCTGTCGTATTTTTAGACCAAGTTCTATTTTTATTTCGTAAGATTGGAGGATTTGGGTTTTAGGAGGGTATAACTGATAGGATGGTATTATTTGCTGATGTTTGTGCATGCAGTGACGATAGCGAAGACAGTGAAGCGGAATCTGCTAGCGGTTGATTTGTCTTCGAATATTTTCTTTTTACGATTGGACAGAATTATTAATAGACCAGAATTTTAATAAGCGGATAGTATTTACGAAAGGTTTCTTATTTATACGAAAAGGCCAACACCCATTTTTGTCGTCTGGGTGTAGTTAATGTTGATGTAATTAGCTCAAATACAAACATTATGTTGTAATGTGTATAAAATCGGGGGAGGAATCAGAGTTTTATTATTTATTTTGGCTGTGATATAGGTTTTGTCAAACAACGAGTTTTGAAATGCAATTGAAGGAAATAATTTTGATTTATATTATCTTTTGAGTTATGAATTCTTGGAACTTTCACAGAAGTTTTTCGATTTTTTTGTTTAAATTTTGTTGTTAGTATGAACCGATTTAGTTACATTGGTGTGACCTTCGTTTCTAAGTCTTCTATCTTGTGATTGTACTTATAAAATGCACTTTGGTTTGTGAGTTATAAAGTTAGTATCTATTTAGCACTTCGAGGTTTTATCTGCTCTTCATAGACAAACTTGGGATTTGCGATCCCAGGTAAGATCAGTTCAGGATCATGGGATCCACCTTAACGACAGAAAAAAGGATTGATCAAATTCTATTGAGTCTGATTTAGCGGATTTCGGATTACGCGTGTCGACCCATAAAGGCTCCATAAAGAAATAAGGATTATACTGAATAAGGCTATTATCGTTAATAAGCTGTTCAACCGAGAAAACCATAAATTATTTTAATTGATAATATCAATCAGGATACCCAAAAAAATAGATCTAATTGCAAAACAAAAGAATTATAAAGATTGAGTGGTTTGAAAAAGGAAGACCAAGGGAATTCGAGGTTTTAAAAAGAAACGCTTTCATTTTTAATGTTTGAAAAAAGATTTTTTTTTTGTCTTTAGATTTTGTTTTTTAGTTTCTATTTAGAATCTAACATTATTATCCTTCAAATTTTAATAATTTTCAATTTTAGTCTTTAAGATATCGGAATTATTAAAGGTGTGGCTATTTCAATCTTGTGAAAAGTTTGTTTTTAATTTTTTTAAAGTCTAATTTTGCATTTCTCTATAGGAAGCAAAAGTTATAAAAAAGGAAAAAACTTAAAGAACACTTTCTCACATATGCCTATTAGGAAACATGTAATCCGGATGTTTTAGTTAAAAGAAAGGAAGAGATTACATTGGAATTTCCTTTACAATTATTAAGATGAAGAAGGAAGAGGTTTATTGACATTTTTGTTCAGATCTATGCTTCAACATCTTTCTTCTTCGTTTTCTCCTTCTACGCTTCAGCCACGAGGAAGCCAATGAGAAAGGAGAAAAAAAACTGCTGCGTTTGACTCTTTTTCTTTCACCCTTACGGTTATGTAAAAATACCAAATTCCTTGACCATTACTCACAACAATAATGAAGAAGTCTCAATTTATTCAATAGAAGGCTTAACAGTCGTCCAAGTTGTCAAGTTGCAACTCAGTTGACACTGGCATTGAAAGTCTCCATCTTAGTCGTTGTTGGGTTGTGTTGTGTTTGATCTGCGCTCGCCATCATCTGAATTGCACCCTAAACATTTTCTTTTGGTGTGTCGTTGCCTGGAATTTAGTCCTCTTTCGTCACAACCCTCTTGTTCATTGAGAACCGCATACAAGGGAGAGGGAGAAAGAGAAGGAATCGCTGCACATAGGGTTTTTCGAAAACTAAATGGTAGGTTGGACTTTTCATGCACTCATTCGTTCCAAAACTAATTATTTTGAAAAATCTTTAAAGTCTTTACTCAAAAGAAAATGGGTATTTTAAAAAATATAACAAAACGACAAAATATTTACATTGTATAGAACAATTTGAAAACAAAAAACCTATAGGCTCATAGTGTAAAATACCAAAAATATCATGTAATTAATAGGCCACATGCACACAAAAAGCTTGGTACACGATCATTCATTATTGGTATATGATCGTTTAGCTTCTGGTACATGATCGTGTACCAAATCCAAACGATCTTGATACATTATCTTGTACAAATTCTAAATGATCTTAGTACATGATCTTGTACCAATTCTAAACGATCTTGGTACACGATCGTGAACCAATATCGTTTAGATTTGGCACATGATCGTGTATCAAGAGCTAAACGATCGTGTACCAAGATCTAAATGATTTTTGTTCAAGATCATGTACTAAGATATTTTATATTTGATATACGATTTTGAACCAAGATCGTTTAGATCTGGAAGAGAAAGTATATGAGAGATGACGAGGAGGAAGAAATTCTGGAGGAGGAAGTGAAGAAATCACGAACAAAACACAAGTGGTAATATGAAGAAGAAGAAGTAATAATATGAAGAAATTAATAATATGAATAGGAGATGAATAAATCACAAAGAAGAAAAAAAAGAAGTGAAAAATCGTCCATAATATATATCAAAGTCAAATCCAGAATTTATGAAAAATATTTTACCAGCTTCATGAACTTTTTTATTTTGTTACACGGACCGTAAATATTTGGGTGTTTTGTTATATTTATGAAAATTAACAAAAAAAAAATATATTATAATTTTCAAAATTTCCCAAGAAAATGTTGGGATTTTGAATATGTATTTTTTAATATTTCTTGAGTGTATTTTATTGGTTTTAAAAAGTTCTTTTTTAAAAATAGCCACATCATCAATCTATTTAGATTTAAAATTAGTTGAGTTGTCCTAGTCAGCCCATTAAGTCACTAACAATTTTGTTATCTGTCTTTGGAGTCCTTAGTCTTAAGGGATTGTCCTCTCTTCGATCCTAAGGCTTTCTCCTTGTCTTGTCTTTTGCGTTTTGTTGAGATTCTCTTTCTCATCTTCGTCTTCAACATCAACCTCATCCACTTCTTCAACCTTTTTACACCATTATTTGGTTTTGAGACGTTTTTGTCTTTTCCTTATTTTTGTGGATGGCGATAACGCGGTAAAGGGATGATGGTGTTTAGATTCCATCTTTCACCTCCACTTGAGAAAGTTTTTCTAATGTCGGACATGCCTTTAAGACAATTTTTCAATTAAGTGCGGGAAGGGTCTTGCTTCGCAAGGATGCTTGACCCATGCAATTATGTGCTCGCTCATTATCTCGCCAACATTCATCGCAATCTCCTTCATTATGCAGTATATTAACATTATTTTCTCCAAGGAGACTGTGCTGTCGTGGCGAGTAGGCATGATCTTCTTTATCACAAATACTAGCCTCTGTGGTCAGATTATGCTGGAAGAGCTGACGCTTTCCTGTTGGCGTGATATCCCAACTTGTCTCGGGTCAAGCCACTTTCTTCAATGCGATCTCTAAGTCATGAGAATCATCTTGGGTTCTTGAAAATATCATGTCCGATCTCATTTGCTTTCAATCTTGTAGAGTTCATTGATGGCGTTTGGCCTAAAATCAACATTTTGCCCTTGGACCATGGTATAGTGTTCTTCACTGATAAATCCTTTGTAGAACATCTTCACTACATCTAGTCTTATCGCAGTTACCTCTAGGAAAAATTTCTCCATTTTAATTCTCTTATGGGTGATTTGAGAAAATATAGAACTTCTCCTGAGGAAGGGTAAATCCCCTTCTCCAGTTGTCTCCACGGAGATTACCAAATGTTTTGAATTTTGCTTTGAGTGTCAACTCTCACCATGAACTCTTGTATGGATAATCCGTCCAAGAAACCGGTCATCGTGTCAATATAGTTAACTTTCTCAGAAATCTCTTGCACTCGAGTTTCTAAGAAGCAAATGTTGTCAGAGACTTCTGTCAGGTAGAACATTTACTCTTCTATCGACCAATCATCAATGTTGGTCTTGCCCAATTGTATAGTTGTGCACATGACTCTAGATTTCAACTTCACAAGTTGACCTGGTTCTGACACCAACTATCACAATCACGCTTTCGTAAGCGTCTCAAGGAAATTGTGCGACACATGTTCTTACTTGAGAAGTAGTCAACCAAACCAAGTTCAAATGGGGTGGCACAATAGGCGATTCTTGAAACCTCCAACCCCGTTCTTGAGAAAATGTTTTAGAAAACGAGTTTAGAGAAAAAGATTTTCACAAACGTTTGAAAGCATATTTGAGAAAAGAATGTTAGTTATAAGGTTATAAGCAACAAGGAACAACAACATAGAATCTTATAACTTGTGGGTCTGAAGATATGATGATAAGTTCAACCTCCATATAGTACATTTTGAACGAAAGGCCATTTGTCACCTTTCACATGCAAAGTGGCCAGTGGTCATACATCATAAAAACTATCTATTAGACTAACTAACTAACAAAATGAAAAACAGAGAATGAAAGCATGAAAAAAGAAGGTGGGAACGGGTATACGACCATAGAGATTAGACTCTAGACAAGCATAACCTTGACACCTGGCAAGCACCGTGATGTTAGCTTTACACATGGGGCATTTTCGCAATTCTATCCCGAATTAGACGATTTAGAATTGTTATGCTCCAAATGCTCTGTTCTACTTCTTAAACACCAAATACCTACAAAATAGACAATTAAAGACATTAAACAAGATAACAATCTAGAATTAAGAAGAAAAGATTGTACATTTCAGGTGCTAAATCACAATTCTCTTTGACAAACCAGGAAAACATTTTGATTGTAATAAAAATACAACCGAACTCATCTTTCAAATAACCATTACTATTTATTCGTATAACTATTTTTCAAAATTGTTTATTTCTTTTTCGCCATACTCTCCCTCTCTGCTTGCATCCACCACCATAATTGACATGTCAACATCATACTAATAAGTCATGATGTTTGATTAAAAATTATATTAATTTTATAAATAATTTTCAAACTATATTGATTTTTTAATATCCCCTATTTGACATATTTAACGTGGTGAAAATATCATATAAATTGTGTTACATTTCACACTTTTGCAATAATAGAGATTACGTTTGTCAATTCTTTTTTGTGCTTAAACTAATTATAAAAAGTAAGAGAGTAAGGGAAAACAATATGAAATCAAAGACGTGGCAACATTGAAGCCATGAGAGAGAATATAATTTACAACTATTATTATTCTTGTATTCTTCACCTCTCAAGTCTCAAACATATTCAATTTAGAAAAGAAGATCGTGACCAAAACAGTTTAGGGTGAAAGTACTAACAAAAATTGGTTAAAAAAGTGAATGGTCAACTGGTTCAGTTTTTGTTTTTCAAAAAAATAAATTTGAGAATATGTTTTCTATTTAATTTAGTTTCTACTCTACTTTTGAATTTTCTTTTGTTTTTGTTTTTTTCTTTTGAAACCAACCAACAAAAAGATACAAACAAATGGAAGTCATATTTGTAGCAATGAGCTGAACTTCCATTAATTCTTCTAACTTTATAACAATTTATCCTTTTAACTTTCTAATTTTGTTTGTATTAGAGGTGGTGGTTTCAAGATTTAATTACAACTTTTACCTTTTATGTTTTCTACAAAACTAACTTTAGTTAGTTATTTGTGTTATCGTTAATTTTTTGTAATTATGAAAATCAATTTAAAATATTCCTATTACAATTATTTTGAATTAAATTAATTTACAGGTAACACCAAAGATCAAAAGTGAGTATTAATGCAATTCATTACAACAATTTTTGTCTACGATGTCAGTCCTATACGTTATTGTATCTAATTTCATGATTGTTTCTAAACTGTCATACCTTTGAGTGTCATCATAAATTATGATGAGAGTTGTTGAATAATGAAAATTTAAAATTGCCATTAAAAACATATGTCATCATACACACAATAATGGTTAGCTATGATGTCAATTTAAAAGTGAAAAGTCAATTGAGAAGTTTGCAACAATAATGATGGCGAGATAAAATTTGCACCGATGGTCTAACATTATCATTATATATTTATTATCTACGATGGTAACAATTTGCAATTATATCAGTTTTAAATTGATATTACATGCGTGAATTGATAATGGTTTGATAATCGTTGTGAACCGACATTATTCCTAATTTTTTTTAATGACATTTTATAACCATCATCATTTATTATTGCCTCTAAACTAACATTTTTTATGTATAGTTTCACTTGCAATAGACTTTCTAGCAATTGGAACCAAAAATTGAATAAAAGTTGTACGTACAATGCTTTCACAATATTCTCCTGGTGCAACTAATTTTAGTCCAATCCACATAGATACTCTAATTAAACATATTAATAATAATTCTTATGTGTAAAATCGTCTAATCCTAAATACAAAATGATGATTACATGCAAACTCAAAAAAGTAAAAATGTAACTATAAAATTGAAACAAGAATAAAAATAGAATATTTTAAAATCTAGTTACTAATGATGATGCATACGAGTGTGTTAGCGATCAAGAAATTTATAGTTTAAATTCTCACACACTTATTATACTTAGATATAAAAAATACTATATACTAAAACATCACACTCAAAATATATAGAGTTGGTATAGCTCAAATTCCATAGTGATACAATGTTGTGCAAGAGAGAAAACTCAGTTCTTTTGGACTTAGGCTCGTGGGGAGGGAGCTTCTCTCTCCTAGACGTTTTGTGTTCAATGGTTATCCATAAAGGATAAGAATAAAACTTTTTTTCACTCGAATGATTACGATTCTGAGTGGTTTAGAATGTTGGAGAAGTTGAAAGTCCCACATTAGAAAAACCAAAGAGACTCATACTCCATATAAGGTAGATAAATTTAATATGGTATCAGAGTCCAGTAAACCCAAACGGGTATTCGATCCAAGATATGTGATCCCAAAGAGGTACCATCTTGAGGGGGCATATTGGAGATATTAAGAGTCCCACATTGAAAAAAAATCAAGTAGACTCATACTCTATATAATATAGATGGGCTACTCCTCACTTTCAAATTAACATAGAATGATTTTTCCTCGTTGATTGATAATTTTTGCCGAAAACTCTTCTCTAGTGTAGATATCTCCTCCACAGTTGTTAGTTATTTTGAAACTTTATTAGATAATAGCCAGCTCCATATAAGATATTGTGAACTTTACTTAGCGTAGGGGTGAAGCGATGCATTATTGTATCGACTTATTACTCCTGATGAGGTTCATACTGCGTTATTTTTTATGGGGAGCAAGAAGATCCTTAGCCCTGATGGTTGGTTACTCTATGAGTTTCTTGTAATTTACTTGGAGTATTGTTAGTAAGGGTGTTTGTGCTCTGGTCCCACTTTTTTTATTATATTTCGGTTCAAATTTTGTTGTTAAAGTTGTTGAATGGTTTGTACTCTCCATCATTCTCGGTTTGTTTAGATTGTTTCTCTCAGTTTATGGTTACTTCATATTATTGGGTAGTTGTTTGGTTATGATGCGTTGAGAGAATGGTTGTTTGGTTATGGTGGTTTTGCAGTGATATAATCAACTTTGTCTTTGGCTTCCTTGTTTCATTAGCCCTAATCAGTCTACCATTGTGAAAGGTTGAAGTATTATAGATAATCTCTTGCTTTGTATTAAACTGATGGAAGGTTGCCATAGGAATGGTGGTAAAGACGAGTGTATGCTAAAGGTTTTTTTAATTGGGACTTCATTTTTGGCACTTTTCTTGCTATTGGCACTCATGCAAATTTGTGAGTTAGGATTATGACTTGTATCACATTTCCAATGTACTTCGCTGCTATTAACGAGTCTCTATATGATTATTTTCATGAGAAGAAATGATCATTGTCTCTATATCTCTTTATGATTGTCATGGAAGTGTTGCCTCGTTTGTTGAATTCTCTGCTTTCTAATTGTTTTCATTGTCATTGTAATTATATTTTGTTCATACCTATATTTGTTTTATCGATGATTTGACCATCTTTAATGCTCGAGAAAGTGGATCTTTGACTTTTGTTCAAACTATGTTGAGAAGTTTTTTGATGTTGTCTAATCTTATGCACAATGATGGTAAAAGTTTGTTGTTTTGTATTAGCATGTCATGTGGTGATGGTTAAAAACCATCAACGATCCTTGGATTTTCTGTTGGCTTCTCTCCCTGTTCGTTATCTTGGACTTCCTCTTATTGTGGAAAGCCTTTTGTACTCATATTCTTTGCTTTTGTTGGAAATGATTACTCCTAAGGTGAAGAGCTGGTTCGCTAGAGCTCTTAATTAATGTTGGTTGACTTCAACTTATTCGTTCTATTTTACAAAGCTTCAAACTATATTGGGCTAGTGTGTTTGTGTTACCTTATAAAGTTGGCCAGGACTTTAATTGATTGCTTTACTTCTATGGGGCTAAGGTTGGATAGTGTGGTAGGGTTAAGGTTGCTTGTTTGGATGATTTTTTTTTTTCTAAGTACAGAGAGTATCATGGAGCTTGTGTGGATTATTCTAATTAGTTTTGGGGTATTGTTGTAAACCCCAAATCTTAGTGAAGCTTAAGTCTTTTTGAAGAACATGGAAGAATAAGTGTTATTTAGAGTTAAGATTAAAAAGAGACTCAAATGTCTCATTAAAAGCATGTCATGATTATTGGAAAAGTGCTAGGAAATTTGCCTAAATGTCGAGGAATTGAAGCTAAGTGATCGTTTAAAGAAGCTAAGAAATAGTTGAAGGTTGAATCTCGAGGCAGAAGTGTTAAATCTTGATCTTGCTCGACCGAGAGATAAGATAGAATGCTTTTTAGAGTTGGATCTCGAGTAGTCATGTGGAATCTTGGAAAAGATTGAAGATTAAGTGTAATCTTGGGGCAATCTCAGTGCTTGTTTCGTCGAGATGAAGGACATAATTCTTAAGAAGTGTAAATCGAAGGCAATCTTGGTGCTAGTCTGATCGAAATTAAAAGAAGAGAAAAAAAATTAGTGAAATCTCGAGCAATCTCGGGGATGAGTTTGGCCGAGATTGAACGAAGAGAAGCAAGTCTAAGGAGATCTCAGACACGAGTCTAGCCAAGATTGAAGGTAAAAAAGGAAATTGGAAGGATCTTGGGGCTACCTCGAGGTTGTGTTGATCGAGACTGGAGACAAAAAGGGTTTAATTGGTGATCTTGGACCACTTCCAATAATGAGTTTTATAATTTAAGTGTTCGGTGGAGTTGGAATCCAGGTGTTAAGCATACAAGAAATACAATTTTGGCTAGCGAGTGGTGTCAAAAGGGTTAAGCATGCAAAAAACTGATTAGTTAGGTGAACTTTAAAAGAGTGGTATTTTCATTTTACTCGGGCAAATCTTTTCAATCCAATTGAAAAAGTTTTATCAAAGAGTTTAGTTTATGCAAAGAGGTTGTCAAACAAAGAAAAGTTGAAAAGGGCAGAGTTTGAGCTTGAAGAATAAGTAAAGGTTAAAGTTTGAAGGTGACTAGGCTGTATTGGGTGGTTTTTGGATTTATAAGTAAATTTTTGGTATTTCCTTATTCAAAGGGGATTAAATGGATTTATTTTCCTTTTTTTAGGCTAAGAGAAGATTGGGTAAGTCTACAACCCTCTTGATTTGTTAATGTTTAAAGCATGATTTGATATTTTCTTATTTGAGCATACTGATTTACAAAATGATTTCTAAAGAAATTTATAAGTATGCTTTACAAATTGTTATTTAATGTATGATTTGAGCTTTACTAATGTTTGTCGAGATTTACAAGCAAGGTTACATGTTTTCAACTTGACTATTTTGAATATGTTTAACTAGTGATCAATGATTTACGAGTATGTTTTACGTTTGTTGAAATATAGTTGTTTACTGTTTTACAAAGATATTTGCAAAAGCATGAGTTTGAAGAAAAAGGTTTTAAGAAAGAAAACCATGTGGTTCTATATATTGAGATCTTGACGTTCAATGTGAACAGTCAGACTATAGGGCTTTGTTGACCATTTAGCCAGCTACCACTGAGTTTAGGCAAAATAGTATGAACACAACTCTGCTATTTTGACCGAGATTATTAAATCAGGTATGGTAGGTCTAGCTAGTTACTATCATGATCGAATTTCCAGGGTGTAGAACTAACAAAGATAAGCAAGTAAAGATTTATTTCAGAAAGTAAAAAAGCTATTGAAAGATAGAAAGATTGAAAGAGTTATTTAAATGTAGAAAGAGTTTATCGAGAAAGAGATTTTAAGAATTCTATGCTTCATATTATGTTTCATGAATTATTTATACAAAAATAGAAGTTTAAAGTTAATTTATTTTAAAAGTATGTTTTATAAAAATCGTTCATTCACAAGGCTATTTAGCTCACCATTTCAAATATCTGTCCACCTTCCAAGAAAAGATTGTGATCCATAAGCCTGATCATTGTCACCTGCCTACTGCACTTTGTTATTAGGTTTTGTTCTTTTGTTTAGTACTTTTAGTTAAGGTCATATCATGTACATGAGTTTTTAAAGTTATTTCCAAGCATTTTTTCAAATAAAGTTTATTTTGAGCATGTTTGAGTTGTTTAAGCATAGATTTACAAGTAAAATGATTCGAACATGTTTTGAGAATTCTAAATGATGTTCTTACTATTATAATATGCAAGTTGAACTATTGTTTTAAATAATGCATGGATTTAAGCTGGTTTTCTAGAACGCATGGTATGTAAAAGCATATTTATGATTATATGATTTGAAAGCTAGAGTACGTTTAAGTTCAAGTTTTTAAATATGTTTTGCATGAGTCCTGTATGTCATGCTACTTACCCTCTGTAGCCAGTTATGTGCACATGGTGGTACTTTATTACTAATGTAAGGGATGACGGGCATATGTTCTTTGTACATCAGGGAAGGTCCAATTCTTTGTGCCTATAAGGAGAAGGATACGGTTAGAACTGTATCGATGTTAAGAGGAGGACGTCTTTTGACGTGAGGTGTATCTACACCTATGTTTCATGTTAATGATGAGTTATAGATGAATGTTATAATTAATTAAGTTTATGCTATAAGTTTCTTATGTTGAAAGTAACAAGTTTCGTGTTTAAGAAATGTTTTTGAAATGATTGAATGTTTCCCAAGATTAAAGTTAAGATTTATGCATAACTATTTAATGTTCAAAACATGTTTTATAAACTGTCACTCACTAAGTCCTTTTGGCTTAACCTTTCAAATGATTTCTCACATTTTCAAGTACATGATTGTGAAATCCCGGAGTGCTAAGCTTGCTGCTGCTAAGTTAATCAGTTAGAAAAAGTTGTTAGAGTATTGTAAGTTTATGTTTTAAGTTTGATGTAAAAAGGGCTTGTACTGTAATTAGATTGCAAGTTGATATGTTAAATAAAGTAAAATTTTCCTTCGTGTTGTGTTTTTTTTCAAGTTAAGTTTGAGGTAGGTAAGTGTTAGTTAAAGTTTTTTTTTCTGCTTATTAGGCATTTGGTGTGTTATCTCATGGAGAGATACACATTGAGTGTCTAGAGGGCACACCTCCCTTGGATAGCATGTAGTGGTTTTGGAGGAAATTATTTATGCAAAAGACTACGTTTAAAGTTAATTTATTTTAAAAGTATGTTTTATAAAAACTGTCACTAACTATGCTATTTAGCTCACCATTTCCAAATGTTTTCTCACTTTTCAGATATAGATTATGATCCGGATGTCTAGCTGTTGTCACCGACCTGTTGTGCCAGTTTGTTATTAGGTTTTGTTCTTTTGGGTAAAACTTTTAGTTAAGATCATGTCATGTACATAAGTTTAAGGTTAGATTAGTCAAGTTGTTAGTTTTCGTTGGGTTTAAAGTGTTGTTTGTAGTTAATGGCGTTTACCCTTAAATTTTTCTTAGAAATTATGTAATGAAGTTTGTTTAATCATTAATTATTGTGTTGGTGCGCTCTAAAGTTTTAATTTATTTAAGTTGTTTAACATTCCAAAAAGTTTAATGGTCAGGGTCAACTAGTGTTGTTCATAAGAGGAACGATACCGGTTGACTTCACGTTGTCTCTTGGGTCGAAAGTAGATAATTCGGGACGGGGTGTGACAATTGTGGGTAGCTAAAGTGAAGGCGTATTATTTTTGGTAAAAACATTAGGGTGGTATGTGCATCTTAATCAACTTTAGGCTAGTACCTAGGCTATATATCCTTCATGTTTTTTGGGATAGTTTGATATTCTATTAGTGATTGGTGGTGTTGTTCTATTTGGTTTAAGCTTTGGCTAGAAGAGGGCCTTATTCTCTATTAATTAGTAATTGCGTCAGTTTGGATGAGTATAGTGTTTTTCATGCTAAGGTGAGTGATTTCTTGTGCTCTGATGGGATTTTGGACTAACTTATTAGTTCTAGAGAGCTTATTACTCTTTTCTTGAAGATCGATTTGTTTGATAGTGACTGAAGCTAGTAGAGAGGATCGTATATAATCTGGCTTTCTTGTCGAATATGGGTGCATTTTTAGTTGCTAGTGCATGATAATCCTCGTGAGGATGAATTGGGCTAGCTGCATTTGGTTTAGAAGTAATATTTCTAGAGATTCATTCATTTCATGGATTGCTGTCGAAATTGATTCTAGATGGTGCTTTGATATTCTGAGTAATACCTTTTGTGTACTTATGTACTTGAGTCTAAGGATCATTTATTTTTTAATGTTCTTTTACTATAGTTCTTTGGAGGGACATCCTTATTATGGTGAAGATGTTCTCATAGGATCTCATAATAAAAACATGAAGACTAATGAATGAAAAAAGCAATAAAGAAATGAAAGGATGAAAATAAAAACTTGAACTAAAATTAAAAAAAAAAAAAAAAAACAACCAAAGATAGAATCAATTCTAAAGTAGGGTACAAAGATCCAACTTGTGCTCTGATACCAAATTATGGCAATCTTAATCTTCAACCCTAAACCCTAAACCCTAAACAAAAATCCTAGCTATTATTGAAAGCAAGAACCCTTTATCAACATAAGAAAATAACACCTTCTTATGTGAATTTAGATCAACCAAAAGAAAATTATAATTAGATTATGACCTTTAGATCGAGTCATTTCATAATCAAACCTTGAACAAGATTAGATTGAATGGCTTACATGAATTCTATCATAAGAACTGCAAGTTTTAAGGAAAAAGTTTCAATACGAGATCTCTGACTTTCATTTATAAAAAAAATAATATTTTTTTAACAAATAGAAAGGTAGAAGACTTTATAGCCTTGTAAAGTTTCTAACCTATTTAATATAAATACTAAAAAATCAAAATAAAACATTAAAGAAGTTCTCCGTCTTCCAATAACTAATTTTTCAACCACCATCTTTATTAATTGAGCACTCTATTTATGACAACCACCATCTTTGACTTGTGAAAAAATTAAAATAAAATGGAATTACAATAAGAATGTTATGTGAACTAATACATGAATTCTTCAAAGAGCTTGGGCTCATGCATGGATGTACAATTAATGCCTACTCTGTGGTCTACTTCAACCGAGCAAACATTGACGTTCAATAGTCAAATGGTTATTCGTCTCTTGGATTAGCACGTAGCATATGAAATTAAGGAATGATTGTCGTATGAGAAGAAGAATGAACAATTATTTTTTAATCTTAGTTGTTTTAGATCCTTGTATTAGTCCAATCGAAACTTGTGAGCCATCATGATTCTTATCAATCTCAAGTTGCGATATGAAACTCAATTTGAATTTGTCACTTAAGAGCATGTAATCAACTAAGCGTAAGATCTAAAGATTTTCTTCATGCGCTGTACTTTATCATGTTTGGTGTGAGGGTACTATGTATGTTCATAGCTTTTTGTCTTCTCTAGGTGATTAGTCTGAATATTCAGTCTTAGGTTAATTTTATTTGCTGCTTTTAAGTGTTAGAGGAAACATTCAATATAATATGACATGAGCTGAATATACTATCAATATTCAATTGATTACATCTCAATTGAAAACAAATACATTTAATATATAATATTATTCAGACTCAAACATAAACTAGATGATGTAACTAGACTTAAACATGAAAACAATTGAAGATTGTAGATGATGTAACTAGACTAAACATGAAAACAATTGAAGATTGGTAGCAATCTTTGCAAATAAGTGATCGATAATTTTCAATTCTTTCATTTGCTTGAACATCAATTTCGTAGCAATCATCTTGCAATCGAAGAATTTTTCCACGAGAAATTTCTTAGTACCAGCATCTTTCAGCTTTTACTTCTTGTCTAGTACCTCCCTCAATAATTTTGGTGTATTGTAAGCATTGCAATATACATTATAAAAAGTGTCCTCACAAGACCACTAAGTATATACATATGGCACAGGAAGTTCAAATGTATCTATGCTGGCTTTGCAGCTTCCATTTCGGGAGTCACGTTACATCTTCTAGTGGGTAATTGAACAATCTTCCTTCAAAATGTAAGCAAAACTCAACGTAGTGAGATAAAATATCATCTTTTGTTACCATATCTGAAGTTGTCTCCCTTGAACTTTTATCTGGTTTTTCTGCCGGAGGTTTGACAATGGGCGATCTCATCGTGGTAGAAGTAGCAATGTTGGTTGAAAAGTTTGCAGCCACTAATTTAGATATTAATTGTCCTTAGATTGTTGAAGAAATTTTTTAATATAATATGAACAGAAGACACTAACAAATTGATTACACCTTAATTGGAAACAAATATATACTTAGTGTATAATATTCACTCAAACATAATCTAGATGATGTGTAACTAGGCTTAAATATGAAAACAATCAAAGACTTTAGAAGATCTTTAAAACCTTTGTATACTAAAATCGTTGATAAGGGACTGACTTGATAACAATTGTTCGTTTTGCACAAACTTGCAAGTAAACTACAATGATCATCTTAGCATGATACAATGACTAACTCTAGTAGAACTGCAGTTTCGAACTACTTGAATTTGATGCAACTCTTAGATTATTGCTCCCAACTCAACTCAAAAGAAATAAAAAAATATAGAAGAGAACTCTTCAAATTTGGAATAGGATACAACAAATGAAAAACCAAGTTACTATATTTATTGAGTAGCAACTTTAATAAACTCCACAGAATGCAACATAAATTCAAATAAACATAAAAATTGAATCACAACTAATCAAATTGAAAAAACTACAAATTTAACTTTCATACATGTTAAATTTGTTAATAAAACATCATCTTAATTAGATGATTTTCAATTCAATTTCAAGTTTCTAACAAAAATGAATTTAATTTTCAATTCCATTGGTATGTTTCAATATTCAACAAACTTTACTTTCTTTCACTATATGCATACATATACATCCAACACTAAGTTGCTTGGGGGTTTCTCATGTGGTGTCTCGTGCAACCTCTCACCTTTTTTATCTTTTCCCTTGACTCGTGTGTGCCTTTTATATATCTTTCTGTTTGGTTAGTTGATGCCTTTGTTGTATTTTTCTTGTTTTTGTAGTTTTCTTTTTCTTTTTCTTTCCTCAAGCTTTGAAATCCGTCTTCCATTTTAGCAATCCAATATCTTTAATTGTATATAGAAAAAAGTATATAGATTTCATACCTTTTAACAAATTGTTTCACAATTGATATGTTGGATGTTGTGAAAATAGCTACTTTTTTTCAACATGCACTAATCAATTGAAAAGATCTGATGTGAAAACAAATATTGAAGACGTACGTGTTTTCATTGTTTATTGCAATTTGAAAATATATGATTAAAGCAGATGATGATGTAGAGATGATACCTTAGCTGCTTTCCCTCGTCTTTAATTTCTCAAAATATACCAACTCCATCAAATTAAACTAATCAAAAAGGTGATTTTGTTTTTCGTTATTAAATAGTCAGAAAAAGAAAGAAAAAAAAAAACTAATCTAGAATTAAGAAGCAACAAACATAGTGTAAAAGTATCAATTCTATGATTCTATCCTTACTAAAATTAATAGTTATCTACCGAATTTAATTTTTTTTAGTACGTACAATACTTTTTTTTAAAATTGTATCAAATGACAAAAATATTTAAAAGAAACAGCTCATATGTTATCAATTTTTTTTGCATATTGCGAATATATGACAAAATTAGTAATACCATGACACGAGCTCTATTATCATACTTCTTTTTCTTCTAAAAACAATTTACATCTACTAGGACTGTGATACCAAATTTGTTTTTAAAAAAGATCGTAACGTATGCAATATTCGCTGTCGATTCTTGACATTTTGCAAAATGTTACCAAATTGACATTTTAAAAAAAAGTTAGATCACAATCTGATGACGTATAGGTTAAATAGTTTTCTTTCCAATTGCAATAATATAGATTAAGATTGTCAAATCCTTTTCTTGCTTACAATAAACAAACATTATAAATTATATATATAACATATTATTCCATGTAGCTTAACCTTTGGTGATGGCCAAGTTGTGTTTATTTCTGACTTTTGGAGTTTATATATACAAATTAATAAATTAGTTGGATCCATGTGAAGTTAATCAAATCTTGACCATTTTAAAAATGGGTTTAGTGATACATTAATTATTGTTGGATCTTTTTGAGGCATTTTTCAATATGTAACCATTTAAGAAACAATATATCTCATGTAGTGTAGATTATTGTTTTTATACACCATGTTTTTGGAAAATAGTTATAAATAACAAAATTGCAAAAAACATTTACAATTATAACAAAATTTTATAGTTTGTAGGTGGACATGGATCAATAGATATCGGTTTCTGTCTACATTATTAGTGGTAGATGATAATAATCTATATTAATGCCTATCAATATATATTAGTGATATTTTGCTGTATTTATAAATATTTTGGTTCATTTTGCTATATTTGAAAACAATTTCTAATTTTTTCGTTTTTTCAAATTTTTTTAAAAATAAATTGTCATTTATTTTGAAAATGATAATATTCTCTAACACCTTAATTAGTTTAGGTGAAGAACATGAATAAATCGATAACACATATGAAAGAAAGGGATTATGAAGACATGAAAGTAACATTGAGAAAAACTTAAAAGATTGAAAGTTACTATCTATACCAACAAGGTGTACTTTCTTTACCACTGACTCAATCTTAAGAACTTCCAAAATTAAGCATGTGTTGGGTGACTTTTAAGAAATTTTTCTATGATGCATATGATTTAGGAAAAAACTTGCTAAAAGGACTCGTGTTGGTTTGTCTAGCCAAGTCATAGGTAACGCAGGAGAATGTCGGAGTTGTTAGTTGTCGAATTCTGGACTTGGAGCGATACATATTTTTCGTCTTTATTAATGATGTCTAATAATAAGGTACTCTTTTAGATTCAACCATCTTTATTAATGATTTAAAATATAGTAAAATGTAATATAAGAAACTGCACGCTTGATACTGAATCTAAAAACATAAATTTTAAAAACGAAGGATTAGATGAAAGTATTTTAAATGAAAATAAAGTTGTATTTCATGTTTTTAGATATGTGTTTGGTAGCAGAATTCAAAGATTGATTCAAACTCAAAGAGTTGTGTAAATAAGTTGTAGTTGCCCACTAACTTGGTTGATAATAAATTATTAATGTATTTATGAAAATGTTTTAAGTTAAAAAAAATGTACAATTTTCTTTTGCATTGTTATATAATTTATAGAAATAAAATTAAATTTTGGTTCATATGGTTAGGAATAAATTAAAATTTACATCTTATAGTTTATAATTAGAACTTACCTCTGACCTCTTATGGTTGGATAAAAGTTTTATAATAAATAGGTAGAAAATATAGAGTTTTATCAAATTAATGTTTAAATTTCAACTTTATCCAATTCATAAAAGTCAAACTTTAAGTTTAACATAATTTAATGTATATATACATTTCATAATATATATTTTATTATTTTGTTAAAATTGAAATGAGTTTATAACATGATGCACTATATTTTTAAATATTTTGATCCTTACTAATATAATTTTGCATTTTAAATTTCAAAATTCAAATTTTAGAATCAAAAGAAAAAAATGGAAATATTATTTTTAGAATTTGCAATATTTTTTTTAACACAAAATCATAAAACAGTTTTTAAAAATAGAATTCAAGTTGTCTACTAAAGATACAAACGTAAAATAGAATATGAGTTACGAACCAAATGTAAGATGGTTATAATTTAGCTTAGTGTGATAACTATTTTTTTTTTCGTTTTTTAAAACTGTATTTGTTTTCTTATATTTATTTTTTACCATGGTTTTTAAGTAAATTCATTTAAACTTTGAACTATTTGATCTTGTATTTTGCAATTTGGTTAGGAATTTAAATGTTATAAAAAAAAACAAGCAGAGTAAAAAGAACATAAAAGTTTAAAATGTTTGTATTAATTGGTACAACAATTTTGATAAATGAAGAAAGAAATTGACATTCTATTTTTTATTATTTTAATGATGATGGTAGCAATAGCCAATAGGTCAATTAATCTTAAAATAATTTTAGTTGACATACAACAAAACCAACGCTACTAATAGAATTAGTAGTTTCTTACAGTCATAACAATGTTCATATTTAATTTCCTGTTTTTTCTTTTCTTTCATTTTCCTTCATTTTCAAGATTTTTATTGATTTGTTTTTTCGTTTATTGTTTATAAATATATGACGAAAGCTAAGGTTTCCAAAACATTAAATAATTTAATAAAACATACTGAGGTTTGTTTATAGTTTTATTAGAAAATAAACAACAGTGGACATAAACCACAAAACCAGATCTAAAAACTAAGAACACAAACTATAAGAAATAAGCCATATAATAAACACTAATTTATAAAAATCTATCAAACCATTTCAAGTTTAATTCAACTACATATATATATACTAAATTCTAACTTCTAATATTTTATATATAACAATTTAATCCTTGAAAGTCGTCGAATTTTAAATTTTGTTACGATTTAATTTGTTCATTTTGCTCTAAAAAATTCGTATGGATATTTAATGAGATTTCTTATGTAAATTATAAATCGACAACTAATTAAAAATTTGATAATTTTATAAAATACAAAAACCTACGTCATAAAATAATGAAAATTTGATTAATTATTTGATGTTAAAACTAAATTGTTATAAATTTGAAAATACGAGAATTAAATTGTTAGGCACTAAAGTTTATGGACCAAATAATTGATGTACAATTAAATGTACAAGGGACCTAATTCATTACAAATTAAATTTTAAGAATTAAATTATTATTTTAGGACAGATGGACCAAACGGGTTTCTTTAACTTACTATTATGATTTTTATTATTTTGGTTTCTGAAATCATTTTCTTAAACCTATTATTAAAGTTGAACTTTTTTTTTTTTAATAAATGTAATGTTTGCTTTAATTAAGCTTTTAATCAGATTTAACAAGTCATAGAAAATGAAGTTGGTAAGCTTACGAAAGATATTAATTAAAATTTTTAATTACAAATGGTCTTGTTTTAGCAATATTTTATTAGGGTTTATGACAGTTTCATATTAATTAATCAATTTAATAAAGTGATTTCAACAATTAGTGAAAACGAAAGATATCAAACTCATAGTAAACAACCTGCATGATATATATATAGTTGACTTTTTATCATACTAAATTTTTACAAAAAAAGAATGAAAATTATTAAAAATTAAGCTATTTTCAAAAGTAGTGCCCACAGCAAATCATGTCCAAGCTAAATGATCAAACAATTGGGGGATTAAAAGAATTTATATATGAACATATCTAGAAATTCAACCATCTTAGGCTCTCATAAATGACTATTTTGATTTTTGATTTTTTTATTTTAAAAATTAACCCTTGGATTATCCTGTTGTCTATGTGTTTTCACATCGAGCATTCTTTACAGATGAAGAGATATCAAAGAGGCTGTTTACTTTCCGAACAGATTTTTCTACATCTCTATATAAAATCTGGTTTATAAAAAATACACTTGATTTTTTTGATATTTTATTTAAACCCTACTAATACTTTCAGAAGGAAGCTAAGTTTTAAGAATTTTTAAAAATTTGTTTAATTGGTATTTTAATTTTGGCTAGGAGTTTAACTCTTTTTTTAGAAACATGAAAACTATTATGAAATATTAGTAGAAACATTTTTTGTTTTTTATTTTTGAAAATTTAACCTATTTTCTCGATATTTTTTCCTTAAGCAAAGAAGTTTAATTTTGAGCTAAGTTTAAAAGAAAAATAGATCTTTAAAAATATGGTCCGAGTGCATGTTTCTATATTTTAGATTTTCAAGAATGACCTTTTCCTTTCAATTATCTTACAATGATTTACCTCTTTCTTAAATACAAATTTTTAGTCAAATTTTTAAAATAAAAATAAAGTTTTTTAAATTTGGTTTTTTTTAGTTTTAAGAATTTGGCTTCCTTTTTTAAAATATTGATGAAAGGAAGATAACAAATCGAACTGGGAGAAATGGGATAACAAATCGAACTGGGAGAAATGGTTATGTCTAACCTAAAGAGTTTTTCTTTTTACAAAACTAACTTCTTTCCTAAAATTACTTTTTTTAAACAAAATTCTATTTCTTACTTTTTCAAATTAATTCAAGTGTAGGGTCTCACAGAGTGAATCAATTGTGTCCCTCATTGAGTGCTCATTTAATTGGCTTCAATTCTACCCTTACCTAACTTACCAAACACAACCTTTTCGATCCACAATTTGAGTTTGAAACCTTAAAGTTCAATCTTTTCATTTTATTTTCACGAAAAAGTTGTACTTGAGAGTCCCAATTTGAGAGAAGCTAAGTTGTCTCTTTCCTTCCTGAGGGTCCCTTTAATCGTAAGTATATAGTGACAACATGGGGTCTTCAAATATATTAGAACTGTTATCAATATTGTCATCACAACAAAGAGAAACTCATATATGCATTATAGATTTGAGTCCAACGAATTCATGTTGTCTTCTTAAGACAAATTTACTCACCCTAGTGCTTGAGTTTTGAGAGTAATTGTCTCCCAGGATAGATCAGATAAGCTTTCTTCTAAGAGTAGCGGGTGTCTAGAAGATCAACGAACGAAACTTTGTAGATCAACCGAACGTCAAGATTATGGATAATGAAAAGATGTGTTTTTTAACCAAATAGAAATGGATTTATTTATGGACTTATTCGTGGCCATTCGAAAAGTCATACATTTTTCTATAATTTAGTTATTAATTTTCATGAAGAGATGCATCCTCTCATGATGCATTCATTCATGAAGAAACAAAAACAATTACCATTTATTCTCATAACTATTTATTCCAACAATCCCCCCATAAATGGTAAGTTGGCAAATGGAAGAAAATAAGCATTCAATATTTTCCAATGGAGAACCTACATGAGGATGAGTAGTATAAACTTTGAACTTTCCCTAGTGAACATCAATCAAGTTTACTTGGTTAATCAGTGGATATGATGCCTTAATCTGTCAACTGTTCTAGAGTAAACTAAAACAATAGATATCACACAACTTCTCATTATAATAAAGTTTGTTCTCATGGTTGTGTTTATTTTGGCCTTGAACACCGTCTGGTCTCATGAGTGTTTTAGAGAATTTCGTCTTAAAATTCTCACAAAAGCGCCCCTTCACACTCACATAGGTGATTCCTGTACAGAACATTGTATATGTTCTTTTTATTAATAAATATCACTTACAGAAATCATTAAAAGCATAAAGTTTACCCTAAAACCATACTAGCACTACCTCTTCATTCGTAGAATAGGTAAAATCTTTTAATGCAGTGCTCGTTGTGTTATTTAGAGATTGGTTTTCCCTTTAAACCTAGATCTTGGGATCTCCAGTCAACTAGGGTGGGTTGCCTCTCTAGATAACTTCATATTATATATAGGCTTTAATCCCATTCTTTTTGATGAATTTTTAACGAGCTCCCTAGTTAGGCCTTTAGTAAATGGATCTGTTATATCATCTTTTGACTTCACAAAGTCCATTGTGATAATTCCACTAGAGAGTAGTTTCCTGATTGGATTATGTCTCCGTCGTATATGTCGAGACTTACCATTATACATAATATTTCGTGCCCTTCCAATAGTTGTTTGGCTATCACTATGTATACTTATTACATGCCCCAGTTTATACCAGTTGGGAATATCTTTCAAAAATTTTTGAAGCCATTTTGCTTCTTCTCCAGCCTCTTGTCTAAGGCTATAAATTCATATTCTACCACAAATTTGGAATCATTCATTTAAAAGATCATGAAATTTCCAACCATAAACTTGATTGTTATGGCATATTCTTTCGTATGTGTGTATGTATATATATATAGCACACTAATGATTCCCAATTTTTTTTTTGTTGCCGAATCCACCACTATTAATAATAATTATATAGTGTGTGTTATCTAGTCCACTCCAAGTGTGATTGTTGCATACATATTTTGCATATAAATTGCCTCAAGTGCAAGCGACTTTGTTTTGTTGGTTTCTCCTTCAACATTGCAATAACATAAATTTCCAATAGTTGCCCAAAGCCAAAAAATAACATTTCTTATGGCCATTAAATTTCTCATATAAACTTCCATGATTTCCACCAACAATATGTGGTACAACAATTTTACATTGTTAATGACATTTATGTGAAATTAATCACCAAACATTTGTAAAACAAAGTAAATAACTTAACCAAACAAGTTCTCACAAAATAAAATCAAATAAAGCAACAATAAGACTGGAAACTTTATTCCCATTAGGCTTGAAATGTAAAATGTCATGAGAACATTAGGCTTAATACCCAATATGCATACACAATATACGAAATTAGGCCAATAATGACAGAAATAATACAATACTCATGACTTATTATCAAATACACATATTTGTATTAATACAAAACCAGCACAGAACATCAAATAATAATCCACTGCACATATGCCAAACGGTGAACACGCTAAAATTATATGTGGTAACAAAAAAATTATTAAATTCTTTCCAAAGGAAAAATCCCAAATGTCATTTGCCCATATACACTACTAATTAAAGTACATAGCAACCCACTAAATTTTAGAATTAAATGCAAATCTTAGTTGAATGAAAACTAACAATAATTTTCATGATTTGCACATAGAACACCGGCTTATATATGAGATCTTAAAACAAAATCAACATGATCCCAACCACAAAACGGTATATGAATATTTCCTCAATTTCTAAATTTTAGCAATTTGAAGCCTCATAAAAGATAAATAATGGGGTTTTCAATATTATCATAAAAGATAAATTTGTCTTAAGATTGTTATCAATATTGTCATCACAACAAAGAGAAACTCATATATGCATTATAGATCTGAGCCAACGAATTCACGTTGTCTCCTTAAAACAAATTTACTCACCCTTGTGCTTGAGTTTTGAGAGTAATTGTCTTTCACGATAAAACAAATAAACTTTCTTCTAAAAGTAGCACCCCGTCTAGAAGATCAATGAACTAAACTTCGTGGATCAACCGAACGTCAAGATTATGGATAATGAAAAGATGTGTTTTTTTAACCAAATAGAAAAGGACTTATTTATAGATTTATTCGTGGCCATTCGAAAAGTCATGCCTTTTTCTATAATTTAGTTATTAATTTTCACGAAGAGATGCATCCTCTCATGATGCATCCATTCATGGAGAAACACAAACAATTACCATTTATTCTCATAACCATTTATTCCAACAAAAACACTGCAAATCATTTAGAAAGTGCTTTTGAAGCTTATATTGGTAGTTTTGTGATTTAATTGGTCCAAATTAGTTCTTTTCAGGAATTTAAGTAACAGGAGCAATTTGGACTTAATCGAATTGAAGTTGGAACAAAAGCGCTTAATACAAGAATTCTAAGACCAACCAAGTAGAAATAAATTAGAAAACGAAATCGAAAATGGAGTCTCGGAAAAGTCCAGGGGTGTAGCTGTGCTTGATAAGTGTTTGCCCGACAATTTACCCAGAGAGCAATGTTTTTGGGGAAGTGTTGTAGATGCATATTTGGCATATCGTCGCGACACTCTATGGAAGTAAATAACCCCAACCGTGTCACGACCTAGACCTTCAAACCTTTGTTCTTGAGTTTTGGATTGCTTCTCAATAATGGTCTTCTTCCAAAATAGATTTTTCTCTGATGTAGGTCAAAATCCCCACTGATAGAAAGTACGAAATAAGGTGGCAGTTAGAGTTTTTAAAGAAAAATGATTTAAGAGCCACAACACTCTTCTTGGGGCGTTGGGCTAAGCTAAGCATGTGTGGACAGTGAGTTCAGAGTGCCACTATGCTTCCCCAAAAACATTTCTCTTAGAAAAAAAAACATCGGGTGGGAGCTTACTAGATGCTACTATGCTTCTAATTAAACTTCTCCAAAAGTTTATTTTTGGCCCCGTTTTCTGACTTCTTTGTGCATGGTTGGTCATACAACTCTTGTATTAAGCTTTTTTACTCTAATTTCCATCTGATTAAGTCTAAATTTCTCACGTGACTCAAATTCCTGGAAATAACTAATTTGGACCCATTAAATCTTACAACCTACCAATATAAGCTCTAAATCCGAAGGTAAGAAAAAAAAAGCATTGGAAGAAATCAGAGAACTCCCAACGATGCCACCAATAAAACGTCGGTAGTTCTCTGATTTCTCCCGACGCTTTATTTATGGCATCAGAAGTTCCTCCCTATCTCCCAACGCGTAATAGTATGCGTCGGAAGATTGAGCATCTCCCGTCCCTCCAATAATTGCATCGGGAGATATGTTATCTCCCGACACGTGTTCTCTCGACGGTATAAACCAGTGTTGGGAGATTCATAATTTCTTGTAGTGAAATTCAAGTTGTTTTCTTCCAAATGTAGAAACTACAACCTTTTTTATACTAATTAAAAATGTTATATGAAAGGACACAACATTTAATTTTTACGTCATGTCAACTACTATAATAAATAAAAATACATAACATTAAATAAGTACACGATGCATTAAAGATGTGAAAGAATCTAAATTTTTATATTCATTATGACTTTTGGGTGTCTAAAAAACTTTTTGAAGTTCCAATTTCTAAGTGTTGCAACTCTTCAAGTTTATTGGAAAGCTTAACTTAAAAATAACTCACTCAATGCTTAAACTAATTGATGCCAATCATTTGTTTATGACTAGGGTATATAAATAAGTTTGGATATTCCTTCCATATCAATTTATTATATGTTAGGTTTATTTTACATAAATCAATAACTGGGGAGTGAAATAATAGTTATAAAGATAATATTTATAGTGTGAATAAATGAACAAGATATGCTAACAAGTAAAAAGAATTCTCTAGTCATATGGTAAAATAAAAATAAAAATAAAAAAGAATAAAATAAAATAAATGAAGATTCTTTCTATATTAATAATGTTTTAAAAGATTCTTTCCACTTGGTTAATTACTATTTTAATTTAGACTCCTTTCTCTGTACAATTCTCTCCCAATAATTGAACCTCTATGTGTTGTATGCTTCCCAACTCTCCCTTCTTAGGACCACACTATTTTTTTAATTTTAATTTACATTAAAAAATGTATTCCCATTAATTATAAAAATTATGATGACGTACAGGCCGATGCTATAAAAAATATATAGTTTAACTAAAGTTTGAATTTCATTAAATTTTTTTTAATAATATATATTTTTTAAATTTTCTATTACGTCTGCATTTCTTTTTCACCAATGAGCTTGAGTTGTATTTTTTAGTTAATGGGTAATCCCGTTAATTAGATAACAATTTTAGAGTTAATGTTTAGGGAGGTGGCAAAAATAGCAAAAAAAAATTATGATAAATTGTAAAAGTAGTAAATTTAAAAGCGGACAACCTTCTCATAGTTCTTTTAATAGTTCTCTAATATATCTAATTACTTATCATATTTGTTATATTTGCAATTTGCAAAAAAGATGTGTTATGAACTGTTTGTTTCTAAATTTTTTAATCGTCTAATGTAATTTTTCTAATATTTAAGTGTATTTGGTCGTAGTTATTGATAAACTCAATTATTGATAGATTGATATCGAAAATCAATGATGAGATTAATAACATGGACTTTAAAAGTTGGATCTAAATTATTTATAAAAAAATTTGCATTGTGTTGTATCCGTTATACCTAAGTTTATATAAACTAATTTATAATCATAACATTTATATACTTCCTTATCCTAATTTACTTTATTTGTAACTATTTATAATTATAGTAACAAGTGCTTCCAATTCCATAGGTATATATTAACTTAAAGGCCACAAGAGCATAACTGCTACAACATATATTCTACATCAAAATTTGAAAAAACATATATATTTATGATTAGTAGATTTGGATTTATCTGATCAAGAAAATGGAAACTCGAGTCAGAAAGCCACACCCTAAATCTTAATTACCATGGAAGGGGGGCTGACCATGACCCAAAATTAACTTGCTCAACCTAAACCAAGGATGAGGTAGAGGTTGACCCTCTCTATGGAACGGATGAGACATGACGTGACCTAATTAAGCCTCAGGAAGAAGAATAGTTTGGGTCAAAAGTCTAAACGATTTGATCTTCGACCTTGATCTTGACCAATAATGAAACCAAAATCAATGATCCTTTTTGGATGAATGAATGAGCTAGCATTGGGGCCGCGTTATACTAATTGTCATACTGGTTTAATTTCTAGATTCTTCTTGTTTTATAGGTCCGTCTTTCCTAAGTTATAAATTTACCATTGATATTATATGAATGTTATGCGTGTTTTCCCTTAATTAAATTTTGAAATCAATATATATTACATAATATATTTTATGAAGAATAGTAAAACAAAAAAAATAATATTAAAAATGTAGAAACAAAAGGAGAATATATTAATTTTAAATGTAATTTAAAAGTAAGTTTAACATAACTCTTTCTCATTTAATAATTAAAAATTTTCTAATACATCATGGATATAAACATTTGGGTCATGTTAACTTGAGATGTTGTACTTTGAATGAATAATAATAAATTTTGTAAAAAAGAGAACTTAGCTCCATTGATTGCAGCTAAAATATATGTAGTCATGAAAGTTGCCTAAAGTTTAATTAAATCAATAACATTGAAAATTTAATAAGATATTCGAAAATATTTAAAATGTACCAAAGAAATTAAAATATTTACAAGTTATAGCAAAATTTTAGATTTTATCAATGATAGAAACTGATAGGAGTCAATCACTATCTATCAATCCCACTTATAGAAACATATTGGTATCTATCAATGTTTATTATTGATAGAATATGAAATTTTGTTATATTAAATTAAGTCGTTAAAATAAAAGAACAAGTAAGAAAAGAAAATTAGAAAATCATTTTTTCTTCCACTAAAAAAAGAAGTAAAAGTTCTCCATGTGAGAGAGTGTCTTTCCTCTATTTAAAGCTCAACCAAACTCCCCCTCAACCCATCCCACACTCTTTCATTTCCATTATTCTCTAAAAACATCTCACCATGGCCACTCTTTCTTGCCAATCTTCCGATTTAGTAACCCTTCTCGGGTCTTCCGCCACCGCGAACAACACCGCCATAGCGGAGTTTCTATGCTCCAGATTCACCACCATAGCCACCACTTTCAGCACCACCACCTACGCGGTCGACAACACGTACCTCCTCTTCTCCGCCTACCTTGTCTTCGCCATGCAGCTCGGCTTCGCCATGCTCTGCGCTGGCTCCGTCCGTGCCAAAAACACTATGAACATCATGCTCACTAATGTCCTCGACGCAGCTGCCGGTGGTCTCTCCTACTACCTCTTCGGGTTCGCCTTTGCCTTCGGTGCCCCCTCCAACTCCTTCATCGGTCGCCACTTTTTTGGGCTCTCCAATTTCCCCAACCCCACTACTGATTATAGCTTCTTTCTCTATCAATGGGCCTTTGCTATTGCTGCTGCAGGTAAAGCTGATAGTTTACTGAGAAAATGTAAAACATTATCATATTCATAATGCTTTTAAACCGACCCAAACAAATAAGGTTTTCCGATTCAGTTTCTATTACCCATTAAGTTACGTTCGAAAGTATTATATATTTAATTTTTAAGTATTAAGTTTAATTAGACCTTATATTTCAAGATGTTTGACAATTTTAATTTTAACCGGTTTGAGTTTATTTAGTCCTTTAAAATTTTTTAAAAAAAATACAAAAATTAATTTAAAAGTGAAACAACGACCAAACATATATTTATACTATTTTCTTGCAGTCTAAAGTGATCATTTCAATTTTAGTGTATATATTTCTTAATATCTAATTTTATTTTACATGTTTTGAGAAATCATAAATATAGCCTCCATTGCTTGCTTGCTTATCGTATTTTTTTTTCCAATTTTTTTTTTTTTAAATTTACTGAAGATTTTACGCTAAATACGTTATAGCAATTATTACTTCAAATTTGGATTGGATAAAAGTTAATTAAGTTTGAGACATTAAATTTAAAGTTTATTAAAATTACATAAGTAAAATTTGACCTTTAAAAATGTATGGACAAAATAAATGATTAAAAGTCAAAGTATAGGAGAAGTAATGGTATTTTAACCGTACAAGAAATTCACATTGAAAAATATTTTTAGATCATTACTAAAAAAAATCATAATTATACTAGTTAATGCGTTTGTTTTTAGTTTTTTGACATTTCAAACTTTGTTTCAATTGATGGTTGGAATAAATAATGTGATAATATTACTTTGATTTTAAGTTTTGTGTGGTATCTCACTAGTTTGAATATTGAGAATCTGCTTCCCCATGCATCATTAAACTCAAGAAGCTTATTTAATTTGATGTAGCAATTATAAAGTAATAATTTTTCACACTCATATTTTGGACAGGCATCACTAGTGGTTCCATTGCTGAGCGAACTCAGTTCGTGGCTTATCTCATCTACTCCAGCATTCTTACTGGTTTCGTCTATCCCATTGTGTCTCATTGGTTCTGGTCTTCAGACGGGTGGGCCAGCCCAACCCGCCCTAGTAATCTTCTATTCAATTCAGGAGCAATCGACTTTGCCGGATCAGGTGTTGTCCACATGGTTGGTGGTATAGCAGGCCTCTGGGGAGCTCTAATTGAAGGCCCTCGAATTGGCCGGTTCGATCGGTCTGGCCGATCTGTAGCCCTTCGTGGCCATAGCGCCTCTTTAGTAGTTCTTGGCTCATTTCTCCTCTGGTTCGGCTGGTACGGGTTCAACCCAGGTTCATTTCTAACAATCTCCAAGTCATACAATGACGGTCGCCCTTACTACGGTCAATGGAGCGCCATAGGTCGAACTGGAGTCACCACAACACTAGCTGGATGCACAGCTGCCTTAACCACGCTTTTTACAAAACGCTTATTAGTTGGCCATTGGAATGTAATTGATGTATGTAATGGTTTATTAGGAGGATTCGCGGCCATCACGTCTGGTTGTGCCGTTGTCGAGCCATGGGCTGCGGTGATATGTGGATTCGTAGCATCCTGGGTTTTAATTAGCTTCAACAAGTTAGCAGAAAAGGTCAACTACGATGATCCATTAGAGGCAGCGCAACTGCACGGCGGGTGTGGCGCGTGGGGTCTTATATTTACTGGATTATTTGCTAGAAAGGAGTATGTAGCAGAGGTGTACCAGGCTGGGCGTCCATATGGATTGTTGATGGGAGGTGGAGGACAACTTCTGGCGGCGCAGTTGATCGAGATACTGGCCATAATTGGGTGGGTTTCTGTAACGATGGGGGCATTATTTTATGCGTTGAAGAAGGTGAAATTGTTAAGGATATCAAGGGAAGATGAGATGGCTGGGATGGATTTGACAAGACATGGAGGATTCGCTTATGTATATAACGATGAGGATGATCTCTCTGGGAAGCCATCTGGATTTATGATGAGGAAAATTGAGCCTGCTAATGAGACTCCTCCTCAAGAACATTCTCCTTCAGGGATGGCAGCTGTTTGATTCATATTTTGATGCTAATGACTTCTTTTTTATGCAGATAAAGGAATGTTTAGTGATCCATAATGGAATGAGATTGTAGTGTAATGTAAATCAAAAACCATGATTGGATTGAGTCTTTAATTAGGACTTCATTTGTAAAATATAAAATTTATTATGTTCAGATAGTTTTCAAATCCAATCATCTTTTCTGATATTTTCATACTTTACAATCTCATTTTTGTTTGATATGTGAACTTTCTTCACATTTTCAGTAAATTTTGATTGCAACATTTTTCAGTAAATTTTGATTACACACTCCAGCTGTACAAACAGTTAGCGTTGTTTTGTCTTGAAATAAAAATACACTTGATTTAGATTTTAGCACTAAAGACGTCGTTGGATCGAAGATATGTGGTTGTAGTAAAATGACACTATTTATTTGGGCTTCAGTTGTTTTAATTTTGTTTGACTAAGTAAATATTAAAGTATGAGTTGTATTAAATAAATTCATAATTAAAATTTGAAAAAAATATATTTTTTGAGTAAGGCAACAGAGAAACATAAAAAGAAGTCTTTCACCTAATTATCAATAAAAGACAAACGAGTCAAAGATGAGAGAACAAATCGTCTGAATTAGGACCCAAGGAGCCATATCATCTACCGCCATGTTTTTGGTCTGAAGGAATAAACCTCCGCCGAGGAAGCCAATTTGATAATTAACCTCATCCACCATCAATTTAGCTGCTGCTAAGTTCACATCCTTTCTCTAAAGGATGCAAATTCCACCAAAACGATCTGATATAATATGAAGTACACGATATAAAAACACCCCATGACATGGTTTCAGTCCCTACATCTCGAATATAAGCTAAGAATATTAAGTAAACTAGACATGGGACTTAATTACATCTCTTGCTAACAATTAATCTATGTTGAAATGTGTGTTATTTGTCTTTTATTTAGAGTTATTTATATCTAATTTAATATGTCTTCTAGTGGTTTTTAGTGGATTATCAAGAAAACTAGTTTTAGCAACCAAGAGAACCAAAACCAGGGCAAATTGCAAAAGAAAATAGAAAAAAAAAAACTCAAAATTCCCAAAAGCAGATTGCGTTGCAACGATAGGTCATTGCTGCCTCTGGTGTCATAGACTCGCGAGCACCATTTTTTGGCACACAATAGAGCGTTGCAGTGGTATAAATGAATGACAAAGTGCTAGGCAAGTATCACTGTATTGTAACGTAGTATAGCGTTGTATTTCGATAAATGCATGAATACACGCGAGGGATTTTGTGTTAGGAATATTACCATCACAACAAATCGAAAATCATATATGTTTTATAGATCTGAGCTCAACAAATTCACGTTGTCTTTTTAAGAAAAATTTACTCATCCTATTGCTTGAGTTTTCAGAGTAATTGTCTCGTAGGATATAACAAATCACCTTTCTTCTAAGAGTAGCACACCATCTAGAAGATCAACAAACAAAACTTTGTAGATCAATCGAACGTCAAGATCGTAGATAATGGAGAGAAATTCTTTTTTGAAGAAAACAAGGGATTATAGAAAATGATCTGCCTTCAACCAAATAGAAAAGTACCTTATGATAACTTGTAGAAATACAAGTAATTATAGCCTGTTAGGAAGAATAATGAGACCGAAATGCATAAGAAATGTGTCAAAACGCGTAGCTTATGTTGTAAATGCATAAATAATCAGAAATACGCTTTGCATAAGCATCCATATATGTTTTACCTCGTTTTTAGTGTCTTAACACAGGCTAAAGAACAAAAGAATAAGCTAACGAATCACAGAGAAACTCGCACTAAGATTAGGCGAGAAGACCACACCATAACACGAGAAAAGATTTGCTAGAAAACCAAAGTGGTAGATAGAGTTGATGTGACTTGACTACATGCACATTTCGGTGCTGACATGCTTAGAAGATTAGATTTTACGCATAAATCTGCCAATAAAAAGGGCTCCATCACCATCAAGGAAAGGGAGTGACATCTGAATGGACCGTCCTTCGTACACCTGAAGAGGTGGGCAAAATTCTAGAGAGTTGGTGGAAAGAAATAGCCTTTCTGCCATCTGTAAAGCAGTTCTTTCTCTTCTTCGGTAATTTCATGAGTGAAAGCTCGAGGTATGAGTGAAGGAGATTCCACCCCCCATCTCCCCTAACTTGTAATGTTATTTCTATTCTTTCCATTTTTGTATTTCTTTACATTGTATTTGTTCATATTGTACAATGACAGAAAACCTTTAATCTTGAATCCAATGTATATTTATGCATTTTCAACCCATAATTTCTTTATTGTTCATCTCTGTACTTGTGTTATTTTTAGTTTAGGGTCTATGATAGATTCTCGATAAGAAGATTAACTTATAATTCTTATCACGTTAGCTGAGTTATTTTCATCACTTGGCTAGTGTATATTGCCAAGCACCCGAGAGGGTAAGTAACAAGGATATGGCAAGCGTCTGCAAGGAGGAGTTTGGAGACACACTCCACCTTGGTGAGATAACTTCCATCATTTGTGTCAGAAAAGGAGAACAAGTGTGAGCATTAGGTGCCGAGGTTGTCGCTTTAAACACGAAGCTCTATAAATCTTATAAGTGAACTCTTCTAGATATATCTTTTTTGGCTAGACTGTCATTTGGATCCCGAAAAGAGAGCAAGTGTGACTTTTAAAGACTCCGAGAGGAGTTCACCTTAATCATAAGCTAGTTAAGTAAGTCATATTAATGCATCAAGGCTTTCATATAGCTTATTTGCCTAGTAAGGCACGAATTTTCCTCCACTTCCTTCTTTAATACATGTTAGTTCACGCTTGCATTCCATTCTCACAAACACCTTATTTAAATTACCTTTACAAATTTCTCTAGCGTACATAAGTAGATATGCACTACTACAAAAATAGATTCTCTTGACGTTAATAAATTGTCAAGAATTATTATTCTTGACAATTTTAAATCCGTCATTGATGTCATTGTCAAGAAAATCAAACTTCTTGACAGTTAATAAAACGTCAAGAATAGTGAATGTTGACGTTTTATAAATGTCAAATATACAAATATTTATGACATTTAAAAACCATCAAGAGTATGAGTGTTCATGACATTTAATAACTGTAAAAAATAGTTCATTACTTGATACAGAAAAACGGTTAGGAAATCGATTGTTTATGACATTTAAAAGCCGTCCAGAATTTACTTGTTTATGACATTTTAAAAACGTCAAGAATAAACTTCTTTATGACATTTATAAACCGTCAAGCCTGTTTCAGATTTTTTTAAAAAAATTGTATTGTGCTCCCATAGTCCCTATGTAGTGGTCCAACAACAGTTCCATAAATTTATATAAACATCGATATTCATCAAATACAGTTTCAAAACTCGAACATAATATGCACGAGGGAAATTCCAAAATCTTAACATATATTAACATTTCACCATATATGTAACATATATTAACATTTCACCATATATGTATGAACATTTCAAAAACTTTACATATTTGTTCTATATTGTCATATACAAAACATTACTTCTATCAACTCCAACCTAATATGATAATTCCAAAATTACAAAACCAATCCAACTATGCTATTCCAAAAATCAGAAGACTACAATTCTAGTTCCAAGAAACACAAACTTAACTAAGAAGCTTGAATCTCAATGACCTTGGATGAACTTGGCTTCAAATACAAACTTGTATTCCACATCCTCTATCTCTAGGTCTTGCTTGCTTATTTCAAAGATTTAGTGGTCACGTAAAACAAATTTGATTTCCCAAATAATGCGCGGTGAGTTAGATTGCAAAAATTTGAATGATATATAAAATAATAAAAAAGAGCAACAAACTTTAGGAGAAGAAGAAAAGAATTTAACGTGATCTTCTCTGTCTTAGAAGACATTAAACATGCAATCTTAAGAGGTTAGTTGAAGAATTTATGGCTTTATATGATATCCAACGATAACCTATTAAAAACAAAATTAAAATACTAGAAATGTAAATAGAACTCTTTAAATAACATATACTAAATAGATACGATTGATAACATGCAAGGTCCAAAATTTCAATTGAAAAACTAACCTTCACCAGAAACTAAAAAATGTAAGCTAAGATTGATTTTATTAGCGATACTTCATATATTACCTACAAGCCAATAGATCGATCAGAATAATTAGAAACTAAACTCATCTCGTTTTGCATGAAATTAAGATAACCTTCCCCTCCTAAGGTCATGCATATAAAATGTATCATCTGCCAAACAAAAAGTGACAGCTTCGTGTCAGAATGTGAGGATCGATATGCTGATAATAATTGATCGGAAGATAACAGGTCTAAGAGCATAGGAATATCAATTATGCTTGAACATAGACTGGCAAAAATGACATACTACTTATTTTTGCACACATTAAGTCTGCAAATGAGACCTTTCAATTTGATGGTGGAGAAAAGAAAAAAAACTCCCTCTAGCAGAATTTGACAAAAAATAAAAGAGAGTTAGTCTCACTCAGCTCAAATGGAAAACAACAAGACATGCAAAAAATTAGATTTATGTATAAGAAAATCCATTCAATACAAACTCTAGGTTTATCTCCCTGATCATCGGATTCATCCCTAGATTCTTGTTCAAATCCTTCCTCAGATTCTTCCTCCTTCTTGTGTTCAGCTTCTACTCTAATACTAGATTAAATACCTTGTGTGCACAAATATAAGTAAAAAGAGAGAGAAAAACCATGTAGTTGAAGAAGCAACTGCTGAGAAAAGTTGCAACACATTAGGGTATTATCCATCCTCAATTGACAAAAACAACTGCAGGGGACTATAGGACTTGTGCATAATGGTAGTGGGAACACACACAAAGAGGATGAGGGGAAGGGTGAGAGAGAACCTGTTTGAACGTGCGTGGACGTGTGGAGGTCCCATCAACTACAATTAATTCAGAATCTGAAGTTAGCAGCTCGAATTTCACCCATCTTAAAGTCTAAAAAAGGAGACCACGAATTGCAGAACCATATGTAAGAGGATGATAAAAAAAAGGTTAATTCCTCGACACCATCCATCTCTTCTATCTTTTCTAGCTTTAAGAACCAATTCCAAGGAAAAAATCACACAACTAGAAATATAACCAAGACGCTTTATTTAGATTACAAAAGTTTCAGACTCTACAATAAAAAGGTAAAACTCTATCCACTACCAACTAAGCCTAGATATCAGCACCAACCACACTTCCTCATAGTAAACATTCAACTATTTTTGTGGAATGCGTTAATTACACAACTTGCGATAAGGATAAGGCAAGTTGTTCACGGCCTAAAGAAGTTTAGTTTCACATGGTCGCCAGCAAATCGACATGTAAATTTCCAGAGATGACAATACATTTGTTTTGATATGGATCACAAAGTGAAAGTAGAAAATCGTTAGTTTCCACATCAACAAGTAGCAAAAAATGGTTTATGAAGCCCAATGAAGGAATTGTGTTCTTTTATCTTTAAAGAAGCATATAGATTTTGAGGTTACAACCCGCTACAGCTATTTATTAATATTTTATTCAAAGAAACAATTCCATAGAAAATAGAAACAAAAAGAAATTTTAAGGAAGCTACATTTATGATGACACAACATAGATGATTACCTGTTGATCTGTAACACCACCACACTTTTTTTTTTATATGAGTTGAAGGGGAAAACATGAAGAATTGTAGATTCTGATATGAGTGCTTCAAAGTCCATTCCCAGCCGTAGCCACATGATTATTATGAATATCTGTTTACTAAATATCAATTCTGTAGGAAAGAAAGGATAAACATGAACTCAATAGAAAAGTACCTTGATACCCCAATGAAGAATAACCTTCTCTGTAGGTGATCTTGTAACCTCCACCTCTCCACCACTCTGAATATCACAAGACACAATAGGGTTTCAAATAGGTAACAAAACAAGCTATACATATGTGATGATGACAAAACTGGGTTGTAAATGTGAATCTACTGTGTATAATATTTAACACAAAAAACCTCATGGCTCTGGGAATTTTAATCTATCAGAAAATATCTAACTAATTTATGAGTACAAAACAATCACTGATTCTTTTAAACATACCTTAGGCACATACACACTGCCATTTAAGTTTAGAGCAATGCCTTCAACAAGTAAAGAGTGTAACAGTGAGAGACAACTCTGACTTCTTTTCTGGTGGATCGATCTTCTTCCTACCAGCATACGCCTCAACAATGGTCATCTACAAAATTGATCAACAACGACAAGAGACCTAAAAGGCCAACCAAGGTAATCATAGCAAAAGAAAGACCACTCCCATCCTAAAAGACTCATCCAGATGCCAAGGAATTACAAAGGAGACATTCTATAAAATCTTGAAAATCTTCAAACTAAACTTGTAATTTAGTTTAATTTATCCTCAAAAGAAAAGAAAAATAGAAAGAAAAAAGAGAGAAGAGAAATGACAATTATTAATAAGTTGATATGAACAAATCACAAATATTCGAAAGTAAATGAATAAAGATATGAGAGAAAATTACCCTAAGAGCCAAAGCTTTTATGATCTTCTTTGCTGTAACGCCCAAAAAAAAAAAAAAAAAAAAAAAAGGAAAGAAGAAAATAATATTATTTTATTATTAAATATTATTATTATTATTATTATTATTAATAAAAAAAAAAATTTCCTCTCTCTCTCCCCCTTCTTCCTCCCCGTGCGTCCAGCCCCCCCCCTCCATTTTTCTTTTTCTCTTCTCCTTCTTCCTCTTCCCCCAGCCGGCCGCCCCACCAAACTTCCCCTCCCTCTCTTCTTCTCCGATCGGCCGTCTCCACTTCGTCGCGCACAGCCGTCAGCATCGCACCGCCGCTCAGCCGTCGCGAAGCCGCCGTTCGTCTGCGAATGGTGAAGATCGGAAACAGCGGAAACACCCCTCTTCTTCAGATCTGACCTCGCGCCGTCCGTCCGGCGAAGACTAAGCCGTGTCTTCCCTCTCCTTCCGTCCGTCCCAGCCACAGCCTCACCGGCGGCCGAAACCAAGTCGAAACCCCCCCTTTTTCTCGGATCTGTCCTCCCCGCGTCGCCGTGACTCTCCGCCCAGCCGCCCAGCCGCCCAGTCGTACCACCCCTTCGTTCCGCAGCCGTCCGCCGCTGCTGGGTACCGTCCGCAAGGCTACCGACGCGTGCATCTCACAAATCGGACGCGCATCCGAGCCGATCTGCCTCTATTCCGCAAGAGGCCAGCCACCGTGCGTCTCCTTCCAGCTGCGGATTTGAAAGCCGACCCATACCCAAATCGATTTCACAAGGTCGTTTGCCCAAATCTTGTGTGCCGCTGCCGCTATTTCGTTGAAATTTCGTTGGGTAAGGATGAAATTGATGGGTTTAAGAGTCTTAACTGAAATCTTGATTTGTTGATGTTGTTTAATTGGGTGTTTGATTGTTTGTTCTCGAAGGCGATATAGGAGATTCGAAGAATTTGGGACCTTGAATTTTGCCATAAGCTTCGTTGGAGTTCATTTCTCCACTTCTTGGGTAAGTTGTGAGATTTACATATGGGTGATTTGAATGGATGAAACTGATTAGAAGGATGTTGATTTTTTTGGTTTGATTATGTTTAGGAATCGATTTATTGGAAATTGTTCGATTGGAGAAATTGCATAAAGGCGAGGTAAGGGACTTTCTACTGGACTCAATAATAAGATTTAAGATGTATTGACTATATGGACTGAAATATTATATCTGGACTGAGTAGGGATGATGTTTATGTTAGGTGTTTGGGTGTGGACCGAAAGTTAATGTATATTGTGCTGACTGAATGAAATTTTATATGAATGTATGGATTGATGTGAACTTGTTGTCTAACGTATGTTGTGATTGTTGGGCTATTTATGTGGCTGACTGATGTAGCGATATGTTTCGACTGTCCTTGGGTGAAAATTGGATAATATAGTTATTTGAGGTTAAATGGGAGCTTGGAAATAAAGAAATTTGACAGTATTGAGAATGATTTTTAAGATGTTTAGAATGGACTGAGGGGATAAATTATTAGTTTTCCTAGTGGATAGTTACCCTGCGGGTGTCCTTCGGGATCATCTCTTTATGTGCATCCTTCGGGAGCACTAGACTGATATGTGCATCCTTCGGGAGCACTAGACTGATATGTGCATCATTCGGGAGCACTAGACTGATATGTGCATCCTTCGGGAGCACTAGACTGATATGTGCAGGGTACACTATAGGATGCTAATAATTTATTTTTCCCCTAACAGGACCAGTAGCGGGTCTCTTACTGAGTATATTAATACTCACCCTTTTTATGTTTAACTTTTCAGGCAAAGGTAACACAAGAGGCAGACCGACGAGGGACAAGAAGGACTCGTGAATTTGCCATAGGGGTCTGTCTTTAAAACTGCTTCCGCTGAATGTTTGAAAAATATTTTGATTTAACTAAGTCTACAATAGTTAAATTTTTTGTAAACAGCACATTGTAAATTTTGTATTTTGGAAATAGGGCCCGATTAAATTTTCCTTCGTTTTCTTACGGTTTCAACTGAATATTCTTATGTCTTTTGTCAACAAACGGTTTTGTGTCAAATTGACGACTTAGACGGTCAGTCCGAAAAGTCCGGGTCGTCACAGTTGGTATCAGAGCCTAAGTTTTAGGTTCTGTAGACTGACTTATGATTTAAGTCCATGTTTTTATGTCCCTATGGCTAGCACGATCCTTCGTCACTCGTCCGGTACGCTTTCATGATTTATATGTATGATTTTATGAAAATAACCTTGCCTAAGTTAAACTAGACTGTCTGAGGTGCTTTGATGTTTAAGACTAAAAGAAAATTTTTGGTGGATGTTAGGAAACCATGCCGCCAAGGAGAGGTGCACGTAGGGGTGGTTTTAGAGGCCGAGGTAGAGGAGCAGGGCGTAGTCAGCCTGCTGTAGGCCAAACTGACCCGCGTGTCCCTGCTGCACCTGTTACTCAAACTGATTTGGCAGCCTTGTCTGCTCACCTGGAGCAGAGAATCGCAGAGCTTATTGCTGCTGCTATGGCTCAGAACCAGTCTGCGCCAGTAAGTTCCCCAGTACCAGCAGCTCCACCTGCGTCTGTAGACCCCCCTGTGCAGGGACCGGTCGTGCAGCAGCCACAGATGCTACCGAATCAGCTTTCTGCAGAAGCGAAACATTTGAGGGACTTTAGGAAATATGACCCTCAGACTTTTGATGGATCACTGGAAGATCCTACCAAGGCGGAGTTATGGTTGTCTTCTGTGGAAACCATTTTTAGTTATATGAGATGCCCAGAAGAGCACAAAGTTCAGTGTGCTGTCTTTCTTCTCAGAGACAGAGGTATTATCTGGTGGAGGTCCACACTGCGTATGTTGGGTGGAAAGTTGGACCAGATCACGTGGGACCAGTTTAGAGATTGCTTCTATACCAAGTTTTTCTCGGCTAACCTTAGAGATGCTAAAAGCCAGGAATTCTTGGAATTTAAGCAAGGACACATGACGGTTGAGGAGTACGATCAAGAGTTCGACATGTTGTCGCGCTTCGCCCCTGAGCTTGTTGGTAATGAACAGGCCAGAGCTGCGAGGTTTGTTAGAGGATTGAGAGATGAGATCAGAGGCTTTGTGCGAGCACTAAAGCCCTCCACTCAGGCCGAAGCACTGCGTCTGGCAGTGGATGTGAGTATTGGGAAGGACGAGGTTCAGCCAAGGAGTGTTGACAAGGGAACCTCATGTAGTCAGAAGAGAAAGGCGGAGCAGAAGTTCGTTGAAGCTCCTCAGAAGAACATGAGGTCAAGTGGAAACTTTCGCCGTTTCCAGCAGAGTCCCTTTGGGTCAGGTGAAACTGCCAGAGAGAAACCATTGTGCAATATTTGTGGGAAGCGCCATCTGGGTCGCTGTCTATTCGGGACAAGGATTTGCTTCAAGTGTAGGCAAGAGGGGCATACAGCTGATCGTTGTCCTTTGAAGCCTACTGAGTTGGGACAGAGCAGTCAGGGAGAGAGAGCGCCACAGCAGGGCAGAGTTTTTGCTACTAACAGATCTGAGGCTGAAAGGGCTGGCACAGTTGTTACAAGTACGCTACCAGTGTTGGGGCATTTTGCCTTAACTTTGTTCGACTCTGGTTCCTCTCACTCTTTTATATCGTCGATATTTGTAACTCATGCATGCTTAGAAGTGGAGCCCCTAGATTATGTTTTATCGGTGTCTACACCATCTGGGGAAATTATGTTGTCAAAGGAAAAGATTAAAGCATGCCAAATTGAGTTAGCTGGTCGTGTGATGGATGTAACCTTGTTAGTATTGGATATGCATGATTTCGACGTAATTTTAGGCATGGATTGGTTGGCTGCCAATCATGCCAGTATTGATTGTTCTCGTAAGGAGGTAGTGTTTAGTCCTCCTACAGAGCCTATTTTTAAGTTTAAAGGGGTAGGCACCGTGGTCCTACCTAAGGTAATTTCGGCTATGAAGGCCAGTAAGTTACTCAACCAGGGTACCTGGAGTATCTTGGCCAGTGTGGTGGATACGAGGGAAGTTGAGATTTCTTTGACCTCAGAACCTGTGGTAAGAGAATATCCTGATGTATTTCCAGAAGAGCTTCCAGGACTTCCGCCTCACAGGGAGATTGATTTTGCTATTGAGTTGGAGCCGGGTACCGCTCCTATCTCTAGAGCCCCTTACAGGATGGCTCCGGCTGAATTGAAAGAATTGAAGGTACAGTTACAGGAATTGCTTGACAATGGTTTTATTCGACCTAGCGTATCGCCTTGGGGTGCACCCGTACTGTTTGTGAAGAAGAAGGATGGATCGATGCGTCTTTGTATAGATTACAGAGAACTTAATAAGGTGACAGTCAAGAATAGGTATCCACTGCCCAGAATCGATGATTTGTTTGATCAGTTGCAAGGAGCTACTGTATTCTCTAAGATTGATTTACGCTCGGGTTACCATCAGTTGAGGATTAAAGATGGTGATATTCCTAAGACTGCTTTTCGTTCACGGTATGGACATTATGAATTCATTGTAATGTCTTTTGGATTGACAAATGCACCTGCTGTATTTATGGATCTGATGAACAGAGTGTTTAAGGATTTCTTAGACACTTTTGTAATAGTCTTCATGATGACATTTTGGTTTATTCCAAGACCGAGGCTGAACATGAGGAACATTTGCATAAAGTCTTAGAGACTCTTCGAGCAAATAAACTTTATGCTAAGTTCTCAAAGTGTGAATTCTGGTTGAAGCAGGTGGCTTTCCTTGGTCATGTGGTTTCTAGTGAGGGAGTTTCTGTGGATCCTGCCAAGATTGAGGCTGTTACCAGTTGGTCTCGACCCTCTACTGTCAGGGAGATTCGTAGTTTTCTGGGCTTAGCAGGTTATTACCGGAGGTTCGTGGCAAATTTTTCTCGTATAGCTACTCCCTTGACTCAATTGACCAGGAAGGGGACTCCTTTTGTTTGGAGCTCAGCTTGTGAGGATAGTTTTCAGAACCTTAAGCAGAGGTTAGTTACTGCACCGGTCCTCACAGTACCAGATGGATCTGGGAATTTTGTGATTTACAGTGATGCTTCTAAGAAAGGATTGGGATGTGTTCTGATGCAGCAAGGTAAGGTGGTTGCATATGTCTCTCGTCAGTTGAAGAGCCATGAGCAGAACTACCCTACACATGATTTAGAGTTGGCAACAGTAGTGTTTGCACTGAAAATCTGGAGACATTATTTGTACGGTGAAAAGATACAAATCTTTACTGACCATAAGAGCCTGAAATACTTTTTCACCCAGAAGGAGTTAAATATGAGACAGCGAAGGTGGCTCGAGTTAGTAAAAGATTACGACTGTGAAATATTATATCATCCAGGTAAAGCGAATGTGGTAGCTGATGCTCTTAGTAGGAAAGTATCACATTCAGCAGCGCTTATTACTAGTCAGTTACCGATACATCGAGACCTTGAGAGAGCTGAGATTGCAGTATCTGTGGGGGCAGTTGCCTCACAGTTAGCTCAGTTAACAGTGCAACCAACTCTGAGGCAGAAGATTATTGATGCTCAGAGTAGTGATCCTTATTTGGAGGAGAGGCGTCGCCTCGTAGGGACAGGACAGACTGATGAGTTCTCCATATCCTCTGATGGTGGACTGTTGTTTGAGAGACGTCTATGTGTGCCAGCTGACACTGCAGTCAAGACCGATTTACTGGATGAGGCTCATAGTTCTCCATTTTCCATGCATCCTGGTAGTACGAAAATGTATCAGGATTTGAAACGAGTGTATTGGTGGCGTAATATGAAGAGGGAAGTGGCCGAGTTTGTTAGTAAGTGTTTAGTGTGCCAACAGGTTAAGGCACCTAGACAGAAACCAGCAGGTTTGTTGCAGCCTTTGAGTGTGCCAGAGTGGAAGTGGGAGAATGTGTCGATGGACTTTATTACAGGACTGCCTAGAACCCTGAAGGGTTACACAGTGATTTGGGTTGTTGTAGACAGACCTACGAAGTCGACACATTTTGTTCCAGGAAAATCCACTTATACTGCTAGTAAGTGGGCACAGTTATATTTAACTGAGATTGTGAGACTGCATGGAGTGCCTGTGTCTATTGTTTCTGACAGAGATGCACGATTTACTTCCAAGTTTTGGAAGGGACTTCAGACTGCCATGGGCACGAGGTTAGATTTCAGTACGGCTTTTCATCCACAGACTGATGGTCAAACCGAACGTTTGAACCAGATTCTAGAGGATATGCTACGAGCCTGTGTTCTAGAGTTTCCAGGTAGTTGGGACTCTCACTTGCATTTGATGGAGTTTGCTTATAAAAGCAATCATACAAATTTTGATTATACTAAGATTAACATTTTTTCCTTCCACCAAAACACGATTACAAAAGCAATTAAGAAACCAAAAGCTGAGGATATACTCTGTGAATAAGGTGAGGGAAAGTGAGGAGAAATTCATGAACATCGATGACAATGCATTGGAAGTAGTAATCAAAAGAGTTAGGACGTTGATGACAATTAAATTTTTTATAAACACATAAAATTTAATGGGCATACTATAAGTTAGGGAAAACGACGATGACATCCGAGGATAGCAAATGGAGGACCTCAATCGACGATAGTACAAAACAAAGCGTTAAGGGATTGTAAACGATTTCGTCACAGTTGCGACACTGTGTAAACATTTTTTGTTTCAACATTTTCGTCAAGGGATTAGGCTACGTGTTTTCATTTTCGTCAAGGGATTAGGCTTGCGTTTTCATCAAGAACTACAACTTCTGATATGAAGGGATACATGTTTTCATTTTCGTCAACAAGGTTTTTGCGTTTTTTCCTCAAGGACTAGGGCTTCTGTGTTTTCGTCAATAAGCGTTAAGAAGGTTTGGTGTAAAAAGAAAAAAAGATATTCTGCATTAAATTCATTTTCGTCAAAAATGATTAACGTTTTTACAAAGTTTAGTGAATAATAATTTTAGATATTTTTTAAATATTTTAAAGATTATTTTCTATTATTGTTAATTTCATTAAAATATTAATTTTTTTATATTGTTAATTCAAAATATATTAGATAGTACTTGAAGTTTTTAAAACGTCAAGAATTTATTAGATATTACTTGATGTTTTTATAATGCCAAGGAACAGTATCTATCACTTGACGTTTAAAAAACGTCAAAAAATTCAGAAAATGACATTCCCTCCACCTTTTCATAAAAATTCTTGATGTTTTAAAACGTCAAGGATAACTACATATCACTTCACGTTTAGAAAACGTCAAGAATATTGAAAATTGGCCTACTCTCCGTCATTTTATAAAAAAAATTGACGGTTTAAAAACTTCAAGAATTAAATAGATATTACTTGTCGTTTTTAAAACGTCAAGAAATGTACATATTACTTGACGTTCAAAAAATGTCAAGAAAGTTGAAAATTGGCCTCCTTCGCCTTTTTATAAAAATTCTTGACGTTTTATCTTTGAAATCACCAATTTTTTTATCTTTTTTTTCGAAAAATGTCAAGTAATTAAAATGACAAACGTCATGAAAGCAGCTTTTTCTAGTAGTGATGGTTTAAACTTACACTCTTTTACATTGTGTATATAGTTTATTCTTTTATACTACCTAACTGAAAAGTAGACTCTAGAACTAAACTTTGATATCAATTCTCTGTGTTTGACCTTAGATCATCCAGGAAAGCCTATTATTTCGCTTACACTTGGGCAAACAATAGAAAAATTTGTACATGAGGACTTAGAAGTACATGATGAAGGGATTCATAGTAAGCATTTTGCATTCAATGATCTTGATCAATGACTCATCATATAGAAGTAAACACCAACATAACCAACGACATTATTTCCTAAGTTCGTGGAGTTAACCAACCAAGTCAAGTTTTCGCCTCCATTGAGTTAGGTCGACTTCGCAACAAGCACATTATTTATAAACTTATTCGTGACCATTCGAAAAGTCATGTCTTTGCTATAATTTAGTTATTAGCACTTTTTATGAAGTGATTCATCCACTTATGATGCATCCATTCATGAAGAATCACAAATAAATTCACTATAAGAAATCGAAGGAATTCTGACGCCACAGTTCATCGATGAAAATAGAAAAGTGCATCAGCCAAGGTATTACCAACGTTGAATTCGTTGTCTGGCAAAATGTCAAGAGTAGTGTGTCGGGTAAGCTTTTTTCGACGACATCGGCATCGCATTATCCCAACACAGTCCATGTCGATGCGTAGACGATGTAGGTAGTGGAATAAGCTTGAAGTCAACTTCGTGTGTCGGGGAAAGGGCAATCCCGACTACACGTCGGAAGAAGTTTTCCTCGATGTCATCTACATGCGTCAGAGGAAACACTTGATCCTAACGTATAAAATATGTTGAAATAAATTTATTTATTATTTATTTTTTGTTATCGTGAGGTATTATTTTTGGTTACGCTTCGGAAGACAACAAACAAAATTTACAACAAATTATTAAAATTAAAAGTTTGTAATTTATAAAACAAAATATGAAATTTATATGACAAAAATTACAATTGAGTTGTTCAAGTTTTTTTAAAACAATTACATTAAAAGAAAAAACTACATCTATCTCTTAAAACATAGTCGCAGACGCCAAAATAAAGAATGTGAAATCTATAAATGACATAAAAGTACAGTTAGATATATATATCACAAATGAGAAATTAAACAAATTAAATGTTGAAAATCACATACCCCAAGTGTTCATGATCCTTTTTGTGTCCGACTCATATTCTCGATCATCTTTCTCATCTTTTTTATTTGTCATTCATAATTTTATTCCATTTTTAATACTCTTTCACTTGTCGGTCACGGTCTTTCATTTGTCGATCATGCTCCTCCTCCCTTATTCGTTGTTCTTCAATGAAGCGGTTAGCATTTTCAAGGCTAGCCATTCCTACTAGCATGCATTTCTTGAAACAACTCAACACGGTCTATCGAGCGACCACATTCTTTAGTAAGCTTGTGTTTTCGTTGAAGGAACGACTTGGATCAGCTTCTGTTGTTGTAAGGCTTCTTCGCTCTAGCAGCCTTGTTCTCCCTTGACTGCTCCTACATTCAAACAATGATCAAAACGTTACATCCAAACAACAAAAATGAAGTACTGCTAAATCAAATTAAAGTAGACGATATAATGTACCAGAAATTGTTGAGTCATGTAATGATCACAAAGGAAGTGCCAATCTTACACACGATTCATCAATCTCGGTGGTGGGTTTACACATGCTTCTTCAGGGTTGCTGTACTACTTGAAATGTCAGTGGTTATCTCCATTGAATTCCTTTCACGTGCTAAGCATTTGATACTCAACAAAACGAGTAAGTGTTAGATCTTCAAAATCGAGCACAAACCATTGCTACAAAAGAAAATACATAAGTATTACACTTCTACATATATATGTTGATAAATAATTTACGAACTTACCTATAGGCTGCCTTTGACGACCTTGATATACTCTTGAGGTACATCAGCGCACTTAAGGGAGTGGATAGAAAACGTGTCTCGCGTTAACACATTGATCGTTCAGCTGAAACAAACGACGTGTGGTGAGACAGGCTTATCCCCTCCTAGAGGGATTGAAATGGGGATCTTTCCATTTTACTATACATACCTTTCCAACTTCAAGTTCTAGGAGTGCTGACGTCTCCTCAGAGTGGGAGTGGGTTGAGGGGAATCTAAGAAAAAACACACTATTAGATCCAAAAACTTACCGATTCATGTATTTATGTATCGAGACTAACCTTAAGGGTCGCCCACAGAAGACGATCCTCCTGCGTTATCTAACGTGTCCAAGTTTAGGAAAATATCTATCTCATGAATATCGCTAAAAAATGACATAATTCCCGTAGACATAAAAATCAACAAATGTTAAAAAATGTGAGCATCACAAACTAAATGTATAGAAGAATGACTCATGCGTATACGTGAAGAAGACATTGTTGTTCATTGTCTCTTAATCTGCTTTAAGGTGATGATAATTATTCATCATCATCCTGTATGAAATTGTTCGCAACATGACACACATCCAATCTTTCCACCATTGAAGGATCAACTTCAGTCCTGCACAGAGTGCCATCTTCAATGTGTTCATCCACACGATGATCGACGGTGATTTCTAATACATTAAGTTGTTCATTCTCAATATCTTCCACTTATGGCACATCCCATTCACATTTATTTTGTACCACTTCAACAATTTTCCAATTGGTACAATTTTTTGAGTCCTCGAGGTAAACCACTTGATGTGCCTAAGTTGCAAGAATCATCGATTCCTCAGGGAAACAAAAATGGGACATGTTGATTGATTTGTAGCCTAGTTCTATATGTGTCCTATGGTTTTTGTTGTTGTCTATGTCAAACCATCTACTTTTAAATAGCCAAGCACGTTGTCCAAATGGACATTGAGCATGCAACACTTCATCTAAAACACCTAGAAATAGTTGTCGACACCTCCACTACCTTCACCGACTACCATGACTCCATTATTCTGTGTTGTGCCTCAGGAATCATGCTCCAACGTGTGAAATTATTCGCCATCGATGATGCATCCACTGTAAGAGCGAACCTCAAGTGAATGTCCCATTGCAAGTGAGAAGATATCTCGAGAAAGGTTTTCTCACCCACTTATTTATGCTACAATCTGAAATTGATGTAAATGAATTATATAAAGTATCTAATAAGCATGTACGAATTATTGAATTCATTTACTTTATATACGTGAGCTTGAACCAATCAGGAAATTCTCGTTGATGTTTTTTAAAAATTTCAGAAACACTTTCACTCTAACGATGTATCTATTGGGATTTATGTCCTAAAACTCGTAGATTGTAAATAAAATCCATTGACCGTTGTTAATAAAGTGTTATTATTGTAATAATTGTTATTGATTAAATTATTAGTTTTGTCTTAATAACCCAAATCCAATAAACTAACATCCTAAGCTGTTTAATGAGTCTTGAATAGTATGTAGAGACATACAGGGATCAATATTCAAGATCAGCTTAAAGGGTCTATAGTATAGGGATAAGGTTGGGTACCTTATCCTGGTAACACTATTGATCCGGCTCACTTTGTATTTGATACAAACGCAATGATCCAATACGTTCGTGTAGTTGAAATACAAGTGAGAGTATCCTATGCAATGAGTTTGCATAAGACCAGACTGCAAAATAGTAACCACTAAATGTAACTTCGTTAACTAGTTAGGTTTCTATTTCACAAGAATGACCTAGGTAACTTAGTCTTAATCCTGAGTATATTATGAACTTCTGCTTGCAAAGGATTGTCCTTTGATTTGTACGGGTGAGAGTGGCTAGATCGCCGACTCAATAAGCTTATCACTTTGGGGACAAAATCGAGTGGGGAGCTGGAAACATAATTACACAAGATGAAATTCACTTCTTCCCTACTTTAGGGTAAGTAGATGAGTGTTCTCTTAAAGGGTGTCTTCAGGTCTTGAACAAAGGGCCCTACCCTCTATATGGCACATGAGGGGTTTCTGTTTATTGGTAGGACTATAAACAGGTTGTTCATTGGAGAAGCACTGGTATTTAAGGATTAGATGTAACCCAGGGGTAAAACGGTAAATTGACCCAGCTAGTGTTACGAACACTCGTGAAGGACTAACTTATTGTTATTGGTCTATATCCGTGGACACAGAAATATATCTACAGTGAGAAGAGTTCAGCTGTGAGTCTTTAGTGGAGTGTACACACTTAACGAATATTGATTAATGTGGTTAATGAGTTTAGCCAATTAATCTCAGATCGTTGTAGCTTCTGATTTGTAGGTCCATTAGGTTCCCCTTCCTAGTTTGTAAAGGTTAATGAGATTTATTTATATTGGTTGTAATTTGAAATGTTCAAATTTACTTTGGGAATTAGATTAATGTATAGTGATACATTATAATATAAAGTTTGTGAAACTTTATTATATAAATTTTATTTTGGATATGATTCAAAATTAATTTATGAGAGATAAAATATTTGAATGAGTTCAAATATTAATTTAATGTGAATTGGATTCATATTAAAATTATTGATTACGAGAGAAACTTATATTTGAATATGATTCAAATTTAGTTTAAGTTAAATATAAGATATTTAACTTAACTATTAATTAATTGGAGAATTAATTAATAATTTAGTTTTATTTAATTAAATTTGATTTAATTAAGTTTATAAAATATAATTATATTAGTATAAATCTATAAGATATTGGAGAGATATTTATTCAAATAAGATTTGAATGAAATATTAATTAAATATAATCGAATTAATTATTAACTAATTGATTAATTGTTAATTAATTAGTATATTTGATAATAAAATCTCATGATTCTCTCCTACTCCTTTTCCTATTCCAAGAAGGAAAGAGAGTTATAAATATCTAGAAGAAAACAGTTTTCTGTAACGAAATCCATCAAGAAAAAAGCCAAAACTTTTTCTCTCTGCAAAAAGAAAAGGTTTTCTCTCAAATATCTCTAAACATTTTCCCATCCCAATTGGTTCCCACAAACCAATCTCATCCCATAGGATAGGAAGGTCTCCGACGGGTGGTGTCCCCAATTCGGTGATTTGTAGATTCAGAGACGTCATCGAAAGTAAGTTCTTTGTATTCTTTAATTTAAAAGCATGCTTAGTGTTTATTTAGAATTTTGATTCTAAAATTTTGCCAATGTACTGGTATTTTAAGATTTTCAAATTAATTTGAGTAACAGTTCTTTAAATTCTTCCGCTGCCATAGGGCTTTTATCTTTTCAATATCAACCTCAGGTGTTTTCTAAAGTACATAATTATGAGTTTGTGTGACTACAATAACAAAGACTTAAGATATGGACTGAAGTATGAATTAAAGTTAGAAATGCGTACTTGCGGTAGTCCGCTGTTTCATCTACATTGTTGAGGATGTACCAATGAAAGAAGTGTTTCTCTTCCTGTGATATGCTTTGTAAACTTGACGCTCCCAATGGTCGTACTTTCTAAACGAACACTTCGAACTCACTAATCACCTCATCCTCTAGAATGCTACTATCATTTCGTTCATCTCTAGTGATTTAGGTCTCAATCCCACTTGGATACCTCGAACAAAAATTCCTAATTCGTTCATCAGATATCCTTCTGCAATAAACCCTTAGAGCGTGCTTTGTTATGAACATACTGTTTTAGTACGTAGAGGCTTCTTTCAATGGGATACATCCAATTGCAAGAAACTAGATACATCCAATTGCAAGAAACCAGACCAACAACCTTGATTTCGTATAGTAGGTGAACGACAAGGTGTACCATTATAATGAAGAAGGCAGGTGGAAATATTCTTTCCAATTAGCAAAATATGATTATGATATCTGCTTGCAAACAATCTAAATCACTTACTCATATCATTCTTGAGCACAAGTCATGGGAAAAACTACACAATTCAGTAACAGCCGTGTACACATTTTTCGGTAAGTATGCTCGAACACTAGTATGTGGAAATCGATGTAGCCAAACATGACAGTTAACGAATCTTGAAGTATTAGAAATGAATCTCCTATTTTTCATTCACGAGAAACTTAACTCGCATGTGCAAACTTAATTGATTTTAAGAACTTGCAAAACTCAACTTGCTCGCTACTAGTCAACATGTAACTCGCATGTGGCTTCACCAATCTGTTACCGACTTCTATAAAGTGTAAAACCTTTCTTATTTTTAAATCTTGTAGATCCAACTGAGTATTCATGGTATCCTTGGTTTTCTTTCAATATTCAACACATACCGACTAAGTTATCACAAACATTCTTTTCAATACGAATTACATCAAGTTTGTGACAAATTAGTAGTCTCGACTAGTAAGGAAGATTGAAGAAAGTACTTTTCTTAGTCCAATTAAAAGTTCTCTTTCTTTTCTTATCTTTTAATGAAGGATGCTTACTTATAACTGCAAACTTCAACAAATCTAGTTGTTCCAAGATTTCATGCCCATTCATTACCATTAGAGGAGCCTTATGCTCTACTTTTCCACCATGTAGCCTACTTCTACGCTAAACATGGTTATTTGGAAGATATCACCAATGTCCCATGAAAGCTATTGTTCCTCTTATCCCGAACGACGATCTATCTCTCATGAAAATAGAACATGCCTGATACCCCTTCGTACAAGGCTATATATATCTGAAAAAATTGATCCGTAAGACAGTCATATGTGTACACATACCAAAGGTCCATAACTTTTTCAGTTCCTCAATCAATGGTTATAGATACACATCAATTTTCCTTCCAGGAGATCTTGGACAAGAAATGAGCAAAGACATGAAGAACCTTGACTCTTTCTAGCATTTTCAAGGTAGCAAATTGTAAGGAATTAATACCACAAGTCACATACTATACGAGGTACTCATATGACTGAACGAATTAAATCCATCTGAAGCTAACCCCAAACAAACATTCCATGGATCTAAATCAAAATCAGGAAATTCAGAATCAAAGTGCTTTCATACGTATACATCAATTGGATGTCTAAACACATCCTTTGTTTTCATTTGTTTATCCTTTTGCCATCTCATGTTAGACGAGCTTTCTTGTGATACAAAGAAGCGTTGTAATCTCGACACCAATGAAAAAAAGCACAATACCTTAAGCGAAACTTTTTCCCTCTGTTATGACCAACCTTGTACCGAGACTCACCACAAGTTGGACAATGTTTCAAATCCTCGAACTCCTTCCAGTAAAATACACATTCGTACTTACAAGCATGATTAGTCTCATATTCTAGGCCCAAGTCACGCAATTTTCGTTTGGCTTCGTAGAATGAACTATGGATATTGGTACCATACATTGGAAACACACGTTTTAATATCTCTAACATCATATCGAAGGACTTGTTAATCCAAACGTTCAAAACCTTTATATGCATCATCTTAACCAAAAACTTCAGAAAGGAAAATTTAGAACAACTGGTTAAAGCTCACTACGTACTTCATTCAATATGTTATAAAATATGTTTGTTGATTCTTGTTCTATATCTAGTTCACTATTAAACAATATTTCATTATATAAACCTTTCTCTGTTTCCTCTACGTGTTCAATTGAAGCTTGTAGATCATGAAGCATACCTAACATTTCATATTATTCAGGAAAAGAGTTACGCTAGTTCCTTCATCAAACATTCTTTGTATACCTATGTGCATCCATGATACACCCAATCTATATAAGAGGGGGATATTCCAAATGGTTAATAAATGTTGTTCCACACCCTCTAATGAGTTCCAATTTGAGTTCATACATCTCTTACATGGACACCTTGTTCGTTCGTAATCATTGACGTGATACTTTGAAAACTCTAAAAATTGGAACACTCCCTCTCTGTACTCAACCGAAAACTTATTTATAAGTTTCATCCAACTCTTGTTCATCGTTATTAAAAGTCCTAAAACATAAATATGTTTGATTAGTCTTATATCTCACCTCTCAAATGCTCCAACTTACTCGAAGTTACTCAATTAATACGTTATGTCCAATCCCCCAACTTTCACTAAAGTTAAGTTTCAAACTACCTAACACTTCCAACATGCTTAATTAAAGGTTGCCTAAGAACCCCCAATACTACTAAAAAATTAGAAACTAATTTTGACATAAAAAGCTAAGCTACCATAAGGGTAGGATAGTCATAAAACTAATCAACCACAAATTTCTCATTCCTTTTTATAAGCTATCTAGCATTTTCAAATATTTAAAGGAAAATTGTATCAGATGACAAAAACATTTAGAAAAAAATTCTGTGACACCTCTTTTTTGCATATTGTGAATATGGCAGATACGACAAGTAATTGTGATATCAGATGGCTATCATACGACTATCAGACGATTATCGAAGGGCTATTAGAGGGTTATCGACTTTTAAATTTGCTACTTTTGCAATTTAGAAAATGTAGTGACATAGACCTTATTATCATAATATTTTTTGCTATTTTTGCAAACACCCCATATTTAAATTGGAATTGAAATTTAAATTCATATTCGAATTCAAATTCAACTTAAATTAAATATCAAATTCAATCTCAAATTCAATAAACACCAATCACCTCGTCTCAAATTTAATAAACACCCTCTCAATTCAATATAACCCTACAAATCTCAACACATTCAAATTATTTATCAATCTCAAATTCAATAATATTCAATAATACTCAACGTCAATTTTAAATCCTACAACCAATTCAAATTTGATACTAAAATCCAATAAAAGAATAAATCCTAAAACTATTTCAAAACCTAAATTCTAAAACAAATCCTAAAAATAATTAACTAAAAAAACTAAAATATACTTATTCAACAACATACATTTTTCTAGTTTCAAAAAAAAAAAAAAAAAAAAAACCTTGATTGAGAGTGGTGGCGGTCAGATAGGAAGAATAGAGAAGATAATGAGCAGTGGAGATGTTTCTTTCCATTTTATCGGGGAACATTAAACAATAAAATAATTATTTTTACTTTTGCCGATGTTTCTTTTAATGGCATCAAGGAAAGTTAATCAATTAAATATTTTTACTTTCCCCTACGTTTCTTTCCATGGCGTCAGACAAACATGAAAGAAATTTTAAAAAATTCAAATTGGTGGAGCATTCCCGACGTTTCAATTTACACGCCAGAATGGCTTCCCTATATCGACCCAAAATTACATGAGTTAAAAATAGTAGAATATTCCGATGTACGAGTTTTCGACGTCCATTTTGACATTGAGAATTCTCCACTTTCTTGTAGTGGCAATACTAATTCATTCCAACAACTCTCCTCATAAATGGTAAGTTGACAAATGGAAGAAAATAAGTGTTTCGTATTTTCTAATGGAGAACTTACATTAGGATAAGTAGTATAAATTTTAAACTTTCCCTACTGAACATCAATAGAGTTTACTTGGTTAATTAGTGGACATGATGTCTTGAATTGTCAACCGTTGTAGAGTAAACTAAAACAATAGATATCACACAACTTCTCATTATAACAAAGTTTATTCTCATGATTATGTTCGTTTTGGCCCTGAACGCCACCTGATCTCATGTGTGTTTTAGAGAATTCGCCTTAAAATTCTCACAAAAGCAGCCCCTTCACACTCACATAGGTGACTCTTGTACAAAACATCATGTATGCTCTTTTTATTAATAATTACCACATAAAAAATTCATTAAAAGCATAATGCTTACCCTAAAACCACACTAGCACTACCTCATCGTTCGTAGAATGGGTGAAAGATTTCAATGCAGTGCTCATTTTGTTATCTAGAGATCAGTTTTCCGTTGAACCTAGATCTTGGGATCTCCAGCCAACTGGGTTAGGCTGCCTCTCTGAGTAACTTCATATTATAGGCGTCAATCCCATTATATTTTATGTACTTTCAACCAACTCCCTTGTTAGGCCTTTAGTAAGTGGATCTGCAATATTATCATTTGACCTTACAAAGTCAATTGTGATAATTTCACTTGAGAGTATTTGTCTGATTGTATTATGTCTCTATAGAATATGTCGAGACTTACCATTATACTTAATATTTCGTGCTCTTCCAATAGTTGTCTGGCTATCACTATGTATAGATATTGTAGGCATCGGTTTAGACAAGTTAGGAATATCTTCCAAAAAAATTTAAAGCCATTATGCTTCTTCTCCAATCTTGTTTAAAGCTATAAATTTAGATTCCAATGTGGATCGTGCTAGGTAAAAATGTAACTACTTGTGGATTTGGAGTCTTTAGTGCTCAATATCCAGTTGGCATCACTATAACCTTCAAGTACAACAAGATATCGAGTATAGTGTAAACCATAATTTTTAGTATGCTTTAAGTATTGCAAAATTCTCAAGATAGCTTTCTAATGATCTTGACCTAAATTACTTGTATAGTGACTTAGCATGCATATAAGATACGCTATATCAGAACGTGTACAACTCATGATGTACATTAAACTACCAATGATCCGAGAGTATTCTAATTGTGTTATACTATCTCCATTATTTTTACCTAAATGGAGACTAGCATCAATTCGGGCTTTTGCAATCACAATGTCATGTTTTTTTATATATTTCTTCAGCATTTTATCAACATAATGTGAATGAGACAACACTAACCCTTGTGGGGTTCTAGAAATTTTAATACCTAGAATAATATATGCGCACCCATGTCTTTCATCTCAAATTTATTCGCCAACATTTGTTTGGTAGCTTTAATAATGTCGATATTGCTACCAAGAATTAACATATCATCAACATATAGGCACACAATGACATGGTCATTCTTATCGCTTTTGATATATACTAATTTGTCACATTCATTAATTTTAAACCCATTGACCATCATTACACTGTCAGATTTTCATGCCATTATTTTGGTTCTTGTTTTAGTCCATTGCTTGGATTTCAAAAGGAAAGGAGGAAGGATATATGAACATTAGAGTGCTTATATAAGTCATGTTTGACCCGGACTCAGGATTGCAAATATTTATATTTACATCATGTTTGACGTTGAGTGGAAAATCATAGGCACTCTATATGTCTGTTTCTCTCCTCAACTATAACTCTTATCACCTCTTATTACTCAACTCTCTAGTTTTTGTTTTTGAAGCGATGCTTCTTATTTTTTACGAGAGGAGGCAACATAGGAGTTGCTATTTTGATTGAATGAATAAATATAAAATTTTTCAAAATTTTCACTTTCTTGTAATGTTTTAACTTTTATTAAAACACCTTATTCTTAAAAAATGCCATACATAATTTCAAAAAAATTTCAAAAGTTTTAGCGCGAACTTTGCTCACCCAAAAATTTAGAGATTAGTGATGTCCTCATTGCTAAAAATGAATGATAAGATTATTCGCAAAAAAATATTACAAAAAAGGTTTGAGGTAAAGCTTGCTTACTGAATAAACCATAGAAATGCTTCCTAAGTAAGTTTTCTTAACAAGTTAAATTTCTGAATAACAAATGAAACTTTATTTCATGCAATTTCTTCAAAGTTATCATTGACGAGAACAAAAATTAGAGTGCTAATACTCGAAAGTTAAACTTATGATAAGAAAGACTAAACGCAAAAGTATTGTATTAAAGGTTGCAACTTATATTGAAAAGTGCATAAGTATAAAGAAATAAAACTTACGCAAGTACTAAAAGATGTACAACAAAAGAAGATTTACAAAATTACAACACACTTCCCTTGTTAAATTTATGGCGGTGGTGGATGCTGATGTTGTTGCTCTTCTGGTTGTTGCCATTGAGGTTGTACATTCATCCTTACACGTACCGTCGGATCAAATCGCCAAAGGGATTGTGTTAAATTATGTGGAACCTGAGGTGGTGCGATAGTGGTACACATCAGTAAATGTTGATATATTTGAGCAAAGCATTGAATTATGTATCACTTCTCGCAGCCAGTTCTTCAACTAAACTCGTTAGCCTTTCAACTTTTTCTTTCAAAAACTCATTTTGTTGTTGGAGCTCCTTTCTCTGTGTTACAAGCTTCGTGACTTTCTCACTGAGTTATTCCATTCGTGCCTCAGATTTTTCATTTGCGTTGTCTACTTTAAGTTCTAAGTCACTCAACTGCTTTTGACTTTGCAAATGCATTTATTGAAGATTTCTTTGGCACTGGATCATGTCTTCAAATCCTTTTTCCATTGGTTTGCATACGTGGTGATTTATAAAATAGAAGATATAATCCTCATCAATAACTTCTTCGTTCTCTTCCTTCACTCCTTCTTTACTCTTATCGTCTTGCATTGAACCTACTATAGTTTCTCTAGGTAGTGAAGGAAGGTGTGTCTTGCCAACTTCCTCTAGAATTATTTCTTTCTCCCTGTGGAGTGTGGATCATTAATCACCTCCTCAGGAACTTCGTTCCTTTCTGGGGACAGGTTTGGGCCATCTGCCCTATCTTTTTGCTTGTTAAACGCGTCATCACTGGACGCGTTAAGATCAGTTAGAGGGTCTTGAAATTATGTCTGGTTTGAATCTTCTTGACCAGACAATTCAATTTGGCTAATTGGGTCAAATTGTACTAAGGCAAGGAAGTTTTAGGTTCCTGCTTTGAAGGGGATGAAGCAATTTGCATTTCGAGAGAGATTGACAATTTGGATTGGTGGGTTTGCGAGGTGGACTTTATTGATTTGGGTTTGGTTGGGGACTTGGTTGGAGTAGTGGTAATGGGTTTAATGTAAGCGAGAGGAGGTGGTTCCCTAGAGTCCTTGGCCTTCAAAGTTTTCTTTTTCTTTGATCCTGAGGCCTCCTCCGTGCCACACCTCTTTCGCTTAAGAGGTGTTTCATTATTTTCTAGTTCGTCTACCTCCTCTTCTTCTTTTTCCTTTTCTCTTTCTTTTGCCTCCACCTTGCGACTAGCCTTTGCCTTTGTTCTTTCTTCATCTCTCATTTTAGCTTTTTGGTTGTGGCCTAGTTTTAGTAAGATGGCTATAATGCGACTTAAATTGGTTGCGTTGCACATACCATCCCGACATGTTTCAAAGAGGCCTTTCAATAAGGTGCGAAAAGGGCTTAGCTCTGTGTGGATGGTGCAACTAGGCTCCTATGTGTTCACACAAATTATTTTGCCTACGTCTATGGATATTGCCTCCATTATGCAGTAGAGAAGCATTATTCTTCCAAGTGAAATCATACTGTCGTGGCGCATAGGAGTTGATAACTTGTAGAAATACAAGTTATTGTGGCCTCTAGGTAAAATAATGAGGTCTTATCTCATGAAAGGTTTATTGCAAAAGAACTTTACCCCTATTTTACGATGTTTTAATGCTTTTATCGCATGATTTTAGGCAAAAAAAAGTGAGGCTCGATGAGCAAGTACAATGTACGCGAAGTAATCCTGCCAACCTTTTAAGAGCAAGGAAGTAGATGTTTGGCGATCAAGTCGTTAGTAGACAAAAGAGGTTGGCGGGAATGTCATAAAAGGACAATTGGGACAGGCACGCGACAAAGCGACAACTTTTTAGAAGTCTTAATGGTGCGTACTGGCATGTCAGCGCAACTTCGTATATATAAACAGAGTATCCCTTCTTAGAAGAGTGCACAATTTGGCCGGAAAAGCAAGTTCCTCACATTCTCCATTTTCTCTCCATTATCTTGCGTTTTAGGTGAGAGCTTGAAGCAAAAAGAGAAGGAGAGATCCACCAATTCCATTAATCCCCCTCCCACCTAGGCAAAAATGAAAGCCAAAGAGAATGAGATATCAAACTCTGCGGCGTAACACCTTTGTTGTATTTCCATTTTCTTGTTTTTATATTGTGTTATTTTTTAATCAGAATGTTAAGGCCGAAAGGCCTAAAATGTTATGTATGAAAGCAATGCATTTCTTCTTCTACTATCTCCTCTCCCTTATCTCTTCCACGTCTATATGGTTGAATAACTACATAGTACTGAGTGATGTATATGATACTTAGAAGATTATAGTGCATGTAGTAGGAGTTTTGTTCAGTTAAGGGTGAGCATCTTAACCTTGTTCATTCAAAAGAAGAGCAAAAGTAGAGATCGTAATCACTAAATATGTGAGGTTTGCTCTTAACTAAGCAAGTGGCGAAGAGAATGCAGTAATGCATTCTCATCGCTTAGCTCATCCTTTGTATACATTACTAAGAGGTTAATGTGTGTGGCAAAATGTGCTGAGAGGCGTGTACCTTAATTAAGGATTAGTTACTATCGTTACATGCACGATAATTAACGATATAGCGTCATTGAACCTGTGTATTTGCATCCCAAAAGGTGAGTAAGTATGGTATCACATTGATAAGTGTTCGCTTTATTTCGTGGTTAATATAGTTATATCGCTTCGAAGTATTGAAACAACAGTTAATCTATTTGGTAATTTAATTTTCCTTCCTCGCCTTGTCTATGATGAGATCACCTTTTACCGTGCCACACTACCATATTCACCTTGCACCGCCAAGCACCGTAGTTTAAATAGTAGGATAATTCATATATTGTTCATACAATGCACTTTATAGTCTATACTGCATGATTTTGCACGCATTTAGATACGCTAGGAGCTTGAAATTCCCTTAGTTCGACCATGGACTTATCAGGAAACTTCTCTTCGCTTATACTTGGGCACAAGAGGGGAGAGCTTGCACGATAATGTTTTTATCATGAATAGCAACACATGATTAGATATGCAAATTTTATCGCATAATCCTAATCCCCCACTCAGTAGTCGATACTTTCAGAGCTAATAATGATAGTCTCTAAAAGAGTACTTGAGAAAATCTAAGCATGAAATAAAACAAGCAAGTTTTTGGCACTGTTGTCAAGAAACTTTCTAAAGTTTTCTCACTCAACTAATTCGTGCACTAAATCATGCAGAAGTTCAATTTTAGCTGAATTGCATACTTTAGCCGAAAAATCCATGTACAAGTTTATGAGTGCAGGTGAACAATCTGAATTCTAGCTTGACCCTGAGATGAAGAATCCAAAAAACAGAAGCAGAATCGACCCAAAATGAAGAATCCAAACAACAACCCTGTCAACCAACAACAAGCTCCAGATCATAACACTACTTATCTCGCCCATGATCTAGATTGCCTCATCAGATCATATGCATCACGAAGCCTTTACGATTTCAACCCATGTATAGCATCTCCCGTGTTTAGGGAAAATTCTAGATTTGAGATCATACGAGTGATGCTTCAAATGATTTAGAATGTGGGAAAATTTGAAGGACACACACACGAAGACCCTCACGAGCATATACAAAATTTCTATTCCATTTGAGCATCATTTAATGTGCTAGGAATATCACGCGATGAGCTATGTTTAACGTTATTTCTGCACACCTTATGCGATGAAGCCACGCAATTGGCAAATTCTCTAGAAGAAGGGGAAGTTACAACTTGGGATAGTCTTATTGAAAATTTTATGAAAAAGTTCTTCCCACCCATTGAAAATGTGAAAAGAAGGCAGGACCTGATGACCTTCGAGCAAAGGGATAGCGAGAATGTAATTGATGCGTGGATAAGGTTCAAGCGAATGATCAAGGGATGTCCTCATCAAAGCATTATGAGCTATGTCTTGATGGAACAATTCTATTTTTGGTTGAGCAGAGATAAACAAAAATCTATAGACGTTGTGTTTACAGGTGGGATGCTTCGATCATCCTATAACCAGATTAAAACAACATTGGATGCCAAGGCCAGCAACAGTCAAGAATGAAGAAATGACGACTTTGGCTCGTGAAATGAATATTGTAAGTAGAAGAGAGCGTGAAAGAATAGAAGAAGCATCCGATAGGAATGCTATGATAGCATTGCAAAGTCAAGTTACTGAAATGAACAAAATCTTACAATCCATGGCTCTATTGCAAGTCAAACTACTGGGAGTTCTTTTCAAACAATACATCAGGCAGCTGAGTTGGGTTGTGTAGGATGCGGCAGACCGCATAACATGGGTGCATGCCCCATAAGCAAGGAGACAGTTGCCTTTGTGAAACATGACCCATATTCCAACATTTACAATGAGGGTTGGAGAGACCATCCAAACTTTACTTGGAGGGGTGAAAACAAAATGCACAACAGAGGCAAGGCGATCGATTAAACTACAGGGGCGAGGTATCTGGCTACCGCCCAAGGAAATATCATGAACGACCATAACAACCAATTCAGGGCCTCAACCATCACATACCTAACCAATCACATTCTTCATCATCTTCATTGCCATCAATGGAAGCTCTGTTTCAAGAATATATGCAAAGGCATGATGTCCTTTTGCAAAGCCAAGTTGCATCCATTAAAAATATAGAGTTACAATTTAGGCTAATAGGCAGCGATATATCTGAGCGAACGAAAGGAACCCTCCCCAGCAACACAAAAATACCAATTCAGAGTGGGAGCTCATGAAATGAAAAGTGTCAGACAGTGACACTACGAAGTGAAAGGAACTTGTCCATCCGTGAACCAAAGTTTGAATGTAGAAATTCTACTTCTACCTCTACTACCGAGACTGGCAGCTCAAGTAATAATTCTCATCCCTTAAACTTCTCTTTAACTAAGGATAATTCTTTCTTGCAGAATAAAAATGTGCCAAACGAGGAAAGAGAGCATTCGAGGCGAGAAGAGCAACGCGATGAAGTGCTTTTTGTGTTTGGACTTAATAATTTTGTGAGTGTATAGTGCAATTGCAATACGTTTCTAAGTCAGGTCATTGCGCCTGATGTGCTGATGTAACTCTCTGTATAGCATGCTTTAATTCTAGGTAGTGAGTCATTGGTCATTATCATAGCATGTAAGATGCTCACTATGTACCCATTCATCACGTGATACATAAGTCCTCGTTGAGTACAAGTTTTCCTACTGCTTGCCAAAATGCAAATGAAACATCAGGTTAGATGATCTAGGATCAAATATAGGAAATTGTTTATAGACATTAGTTCAAGGGTCTTCTCATCGTTTAGGCGTTATGATGATCAAGTACAAAGAATATAAAGAAACTAAAATTGCTTCCTTACCGCTAGAGACTCATGCACAAAGAATAAATTATGGCAAGGTAGAAGATTGAACGAACTAACTTGTATGCGAGAAAAAGATGTAGGAAGGCCTACGCATTAGTAGATGATTAAGTAATGTGGGAGTCTTGGTGTGATATAGCTTGTCTAATTAGCTCATAATTAAGACGACCTTCCCTCGATGTGTTTAGACACCACACTTGCTCACCTCTCGGGATGCAAATGACCGTGCTTGATTAGGTGGGCTATATCTAGAAGACTTTGCTTATAATACTTATGTAACTTCTCGTTTAAGGACAACAGCCTCTCAGCGCCTAATGTCTGCACTTGTTCACCCTTCGGGATACAAATGTTAAAAGTTAACTCGCTAAGGTGGAGTTTGTTACCAAACTCCTTGCATGCATTAGTCTTATTCTTGCTACTTGCCCTCTCGGGTAGTTAGTGATTGATACTAGCCCAGTGATGAACATATGTCCACTAATGCGGTAAGGCTTATAAGATGTCCTTATTAAAGACCTATCATAGTTGTAACCACTAATAACACATTGACAGATGAAAAGGAAAGAAATGATGGATTGAAAAGGAGTAAACATGTAATAGATCCATAAAGAATATAGGCCTTTCGCCATTGTACAATATGAACAACATATATTACCATGAAGTGTAAGAAGGGAGAGAAAGAAGGATGAAAACATAGTACAAGTTAGGGGAACTGGGGAAATCTTCTCTTGCTTGAGCTCTCAACTCTCTAGACCCCTATAGTGAACGATGACACCTTTCGCGATGTGCTGTATACAACAATCGCGAAACTCATGACCGAAGCATTGTAGATGATGATGTAAGAAAATGGGGAGTTAAAGGACTAGATCGCCAACTTAAGAAGTCAAATACAAGGAATGGCAGCCACCACTTTACAACTCAACTCCACAGTCAACAAGCTCTCCTCTACGATGACCAACATGAATTGTTTGCTGCTGACTCATTCTAACTAGTCGCGGCAAATCGCGAAGCAGCAAGATAGGCAATTTGTCGCACAAATGGAATATACACATGCGGTGTTTGTGCAACGAGTGCCACAACCTATCATTACACCAGAGTTAATGGCACCCATTCCACCCATCCAAGTGCCAGACTCAACCCTTGACAATGTACAACCTCCTCCTCAACCAGAAAATAAAAAAAAGGATGTATAGTTGCATTTCAAATTTCCATCTTCTTAATTCCTTTAATTGTAACCCTTTCGCTCAATCTAATATATCTTCTTTTTATCTTTCTGCGATTTTGTTACTTTGTGCAATATGATTACCTGTGTCGCATGCCTCATTTTTGGACTAAGTTTGACGACAATAGGCTTATTTGGATTTATGATAATTTTAATTGCATGTCATTGTGTTAGTTGAGGTTGTTGAAGAGGTGAATGGCTTCGACTAACATCACGCTTGGCCTCGATACAAACAAGCAGGTTCCCGGGATAGGGTTTGACAGTTTGGTATCAGAGTAGAGTTTAGTCTCTAGAGGTAAAAGTCTAAGTTTGTTTTAAATAAGCTGATACTAGTTTGGTATCAAAGCAAAAATTTTTGTGAAAGAAAAGTTAGTTTTTGAAACAGGAAAAAGTTTTAAAAGTTATTTTTATAAAAAAAAAAAAAAAAAAGTGATTTTCAAATGAAATGATGTTTCCAATAAAGTTGACTGGTAGGCAACGTATGTAAGTAGCAATCAAGAACAATCTTACCGTAAATTCATGCAAGTATTCTCTCTTATTATCTGAAGCACTAGAACAAAAAAAATGTCTATTACTCACAGATCCATGGAAAACAATAATGTTATAGGACGTCTAGAACTATATCGAGTAGAAAAGTATGGTGATTCAATATATCCTAAAGATGCAGAAGAGTGGATGCATAGGGTGCAAGAATGCTTTGAAATAATAGATTGTGATGAGGATATTAAAGTAACATTAGTAGAATCTATGCTCATAGAAGATGCAAAAGAATGGTGGTTTGCACTGAAGGAAGATTTGGCTAAGGAAGTTAAGCATAATTGGAATGTGTTCCAAAGTATGTTTGGAAGGGAATACTTTTCCAAACACTACCGAAAGGTGAGATTAAGGAAAATGGTGGAAGAAAGTAGACAAGAGTCAATAGGATCTTGTTCTGAGGAAAAAGAAGTGACTTCGAAATTAGAAAGAAAGAAACAATGTAAAAACTTTTACAAGGGAAAGTGTGTTACTAACAATGTTGAATGTTATTTCTGTTGTAAAGAAAGACAACATAAGAATAACTGTTTAGAATTTAGTATGGATAGACAGGTAGAGATAAGGGTAGTCTCTGCATCTTTAACTATTAGATGACAAGTAGCAGCATCAATTAAGGAAAAAATAAGCTTCGTTAGTTTTCCTAAAAAGAAAAAGAAAATTTAAAAAGATGTAAAAAGTGTATGTTTCGTGGGTGCTTATAATCGTTGTATATTATGTGTGCTTATGTATGTAAGGAAAGCTTATGAAGTTAAAAAATAAAAAGTATGTTTGTAGATAATTACTTTTTGTTTATTTGATAGTTGGACTAAGACTGAAAGATTAAAGCATTATGCATATGCTATAAACATATGTATGTGGATGTAAGGATGCATGTGAATGTTAGCAGAAAGATAAGGATGTCTCATCATACTAGAAAGGAAAAAGCAAAAGTACGAACAACACCCATGGAAGAGGACAAACTTTAGAAAGTGAATCAAGTACGAGGCAAGACAAAATGGATGAACAAAGCTACCATTAGATGTTCCAAAGATTTATGGAGTCAATGGGAACCATGCAAATTAGAACTGATAAGAAACATAGCGTCGAAAGATTGAAATCTTTAGGTGCTATGATTTTTTAAAGATGCACAAATTCGGCTGATGTAGAAGCGTTGTTGAATCTGTTAAAAAAGTATTTTAAAGTAATGGACTGTCTTGAAGAGAAGAAAGCCAAGTTAGCATCTTTCCTACTGTAAAAGAAAGCAGAAGGATGGTAGGTTTCAATTAAAGCTAGGAGAAGAGATACGAATACCATGAATTGAAAGTATTTTGAGGAATATTTGAAGATAAATATTATCCCAAGGTCTATTGTGAAACAAAGAGGGATGAATCCCTAAGGTTAAGACATAATTCATTGTTAGTGGCTGAGACAAGAGAAAGTTCATAGAACTCTCTCGATATGCTGAATCAATTGTGGCATCAGAAAGTGATAGATGTTGACAATTCAAGAAAGAACTCAGGCTGGAAATTCAGACTCCAGTCATGACAACATCAAAGTGGGAAGATTGGTTATAGTTGATTGAAACTACTTTACTAGTGGAGCAAAGTTTATCATCAAGGAAGTTTGATGGAATGGATTCTCGTTTTGATTCAAAGATGATCTATGCCGGAAAGAAACAAGAAACGAAAAAGAGCTTTGGTCTTGGAATTTCAAAAGGAAACAATTTTAAGAATGGATTTAGGAAAGGAAATTCGTTCCAGTCGTAAAACTCAGAAAAAAGTTATCAGAGATCGATTGCAAGCAACAACAATAAACCTCTTTGTGGAGAATGTAACCGATATCATATTGGACAATGTCTCAAAGGAGGAGACATTTGTTTTCAATGTAAACAATCAGAAAATTTTGCGAAAATTGTCCTTTGATAAATACAAGGGATCAAGGAACTGTTTTGTATCAGTTAATCAACCAAAGATAACTCTAGGAGAAGGACATATCAATGTCAAACAAAAAGGACTGATGAGAAATTAAGTATGTTATGTTTTAAGTATGTAACAAGTTCTATACATAAAACTATATTTTAAAGAATATTGCTTGGTGTTTAAAATTTCGAGGATGAAATTTCGTAAGGGGGTAAGAATTGTGAAACCTGAAATTTCTTTAACTTTTGAATTCGCTAAGATTAGTCAAGGACGAGAGTAAATAAAATTATGGGAAAAGAAGGTAAAAATATTTGGAATTTAAGTTTAGGTTTTATAATAAAAGAAAAGTTGAGAAATTTGGCTAAGTGTCAAAAGGTTGGTTTTTGGATGTTTAGAGGTTGTGTGGGCAATAAAGGAAGGCTGAAGAACCTCCAAAAGGGTGTTATTAGGCAGCAAGAAGAGGCTTGAAAACCTCTAAAGGTTAGATGTTTGGTCATGGTGTAGGCGACCAAGTAAGGAAACTAACCTTCAAAGGTGATGCTTAGGCATTTGGATGACTAAGCAAGGAATCAATGGAGTTTAGCTAGGCGTTTGAGGCTTGTCTTTGGGTGGCCAAGGACCACGCAAGGAAGGCTCGTAAGTGAGGAAGGTTGATGGCACGCGAGGAAGGCTTGCGGCAAGAATGTTTGAGAGGGTAGTTGGGTGAGAAAGTATGCTAGGTGAAGAAGGTTCCATACAAGGAAGCTACGAGGCCAAGGCTTGGCTAGGTGAACATGAAGGTTAGCATGCGAGGAAGGCTGGGTGTTGAGAGATTTTGCAGACAAGCTATGCGAGGAAGGCCAAGGAGGTTAGCCATGCGATTGGATCAAGTGTGTGGCATGACAAGGGCGTTCGGTTAAAAGTAAGTCCAGGTGTCTTACCCATGTCATCATCCATTTTGCGACTAAGGAGAACGTGGGGGAGTTACTAAGGTGTTAACAAGAGCTGAAGAGGTGAGTCTAATCAAGGATTAAGTGTCACCTTAATCTCATGCAAGAGACTCTATAAATAGGTCAGCTTCAATATTGAATTTCTCACCACTCACTTGTAAAAAATCATTCAAATTAGTCTTAAAAGTTCATAAATTGAGCCTAGTTTACGAAAGAGGGTTGCTGTTCAATTTGGAATAAAAAAGGTTTACGATTGGATTAAGATAAGTCGAGGTCATTTTCTAGGAGATCCTGTGCAAGGTGCACTTCTAGAGGGCTATAGGACTCATTACTTGGACTTTTTCTTTGCAAATTTGAGGTAACAAAGTTAAGGCAAGTTAGAGAAACTTTGTAGAAGGAACATTTCTCAAAAGAGTTATAGATTTTGAGTTATGATTTTTCAAAAATTGGTCATAATTCTGAAAGCTATAGAGTGTCTAGGTAGTGGCTATGAGTCATGCATGTGTAAGCGAGAAGGGTTTGACATTTTGGTCATAGAGGTTATTTTGGATCAGGTTGTACGCACATGACAAGGTCATGGCACAGCCGCGCGGCAAGGCATGTGCTCAGGCTGCACACATGACCCTGCCTTTAAGAGGTTAGTGCAGACATAGTGTACCATGCATGTGAGGGGCACAAGTTAGGCGACAAGCACGCGCACGAAAACCCCTTAGCACGTGGCCTGCGCCCCACCCCAGTGAGGTTAGCATGCGACAAGCTCTAGGCCATGCGTGCGTGACCAACTCCCTACACCATGCCAATGGGCTCCTATGGGATGTGTTTTGGGCTGTCGTGATATTTTTGGATTTTTTTTAAAGAAACTTTTGGATATTTTCATTTTCAATGAATTAATTAAGGATAAAAAATGATTTTTTTAGGACAAGGAGAATTAAGAGGAAATTTCGAGACCAAGGCTATCTTTAAGTGATTGTGAATAACAAAATGTTTTTAAATGTTATTTATTGAATATGATTTCAAGCTCCACAAAGCAATAGCTTGTGAGTAACACATTGATTTCTAAATAATTTGTTAAACATGATCTCAAGTTCTTATACAAGTCATGCTATTGATAAATGTTTACTAAAATTATATTTCCAAGCTACGTTATGATTTCATGGTTCAAGGAAATGTTTCAAAAAATTTCAAGGAAATATTTCATGTTTTCAAATGTTTTTATCCATGTCCTAATATTCCATGAGACCTATTGTGTACATGTGATTAACTTCATACTAATGGTACGATTGGTGAATCTATTTTCAACTATGGGCCATCAGAAAGGAGATATTGTTATGTCTTAAAGGAGGAGGGCTAGCTACCCATCGACTGTACCATTGCTATGGAGGACTGTCTTCGAAAAGCTATGCAAATGTTTCAAGTTTCATGTTATGACTGTTTACTGATAAATATACTTAAGCTTCGATTTTATATTAAAATGTTTGTAAATTATTGCTCACTAAGTCTTTTGACTTACCCTTTCAAAATGTTTTCCCTTTTTCCAGGTACAGATTATGGATCTCCACCTGTTGAGCATACTGTTGCCAGGCCAACTTAATTTTCATTATGCAAGGACATTGTTTTATTTCAAAATAGTTATGTGATTTTTCAAATACTTATATATTCATGTTTTGTTCATTATCCATGTTACATTTTATAAAAGATTTCAAGTGGGTCACACTAAGGTTTAAAGTATTTAATTTAAAAGACTTATGTTGAGGTTGTTCAAAAGGCGAATGGTTTACATCATGCCACATCTCGACACGAGCAAGCAGATACCCAGAGCGGGGTGTGACATTCATGGTATGAGATGTTAGAGAGATCTTGAAGAGGATTTCGTGTAGAAACTCTTAGGGTAGGTATTCTCAACCTTGTAGAAAAAAATGCTTATAGATATAATGTTTATCTTGGTTCTATATTATTGTTTCTTTGTTTTTCAAGAAATTTCCATACAAATTTCGAAGCACTTGCGTTTATGTGCTTTTGCTGGAAATTTGATTCCTCCAAAATATTTATTTTTTCTATCTAAAATTGTAAGTAAATTTATGAAACATAGTTAAAAGAATTTTAACAAAAAAACATTGTAGAGAATAAATAAATATTTTAAAGAAAAAAAAACTATTAGAAAAATTGACAAATAAAGAAGCAAAAAGGTTCAAAAAAAATTTAAGTCAACAAAAAAATTTAGATAATAAACACGATATAAAAATGATAGATCTACTAAATGAATTGAACATTTAAATTATTTATCAAACAATTTATAATAAAATTTGAGAAATTAATTTAAATAATAAAACTGTAGAAAATAAATATTTACAAATATAACATAATATCATGGTCTATCTAAAATTAATAATAATAATAATTTTCAGATATAATCTGAAATTTAAAAAAAAATATTTTTTTTTTTTGAAAAAAGACAGAAAGTGAGTTAAACAAAATTGTTATAACTTAAAAGGTAAAATATATATTTATATATAAACAAAATTATATTAAAACATGATAAGTTGATTAAAATATATATATATATATAAAGAAACTAAACAAAGCCATTAATTTTTCTTCCATTTATAGAGTATTCCTGACATATGGTATGAGACAGATAGGACAAGCTATATTCACTAATGCAATTGGCATAAAAGTACATTTGCATTGGCCAATCAAAGTTGGAATTTGTCCCTTTATTCACATTGATACCACAATCAATGGAGTTTATATATTGCATAAAATGGGATACAATAAGATCTGCACATATATTCCCTATCACATGGTTCCTTTTACAACTCCTTAGAGTTGCATATGTATTGGTATATTTCTTCTCTTCTTCTTTTCTTTCACAGTATTATTTTCTCCTTAAAATGTTTAAACTATTTCATTCAACTTCTTTCATTTATTTTTACTTTTAGTACTTCAATTATATCGAAAGAAGTTAGAAGTAATGATTTTTTATTCATACTAATTATGGCCTTAAAGTTAGAATGATCTTTTATTTATAGAAAAGCGCATAACAAGCTAATACTATGAATTCTATGAAAGTAGTGAAGAAAATGTCTTAAGATAAAAGAGATGGGCCCTTGCAAAAATAGCAAAAAAAATTATGATAATAGGGTCCATGTCACTACATTTTCTAAATTGCAAAAGTAGCAAATTTAAAAGTTGATAACCCTCTGATAGCCCTCTGATAGCCGTTTGATATCTACTTGTCATATTCGCAATATAAAAAAAAAAAAGTGTCATGGGCTGTTTTTTTCTAAATGTTTTTGTCATATAATGTAATTTTCCAATAAATAAGTAAGAAATAATGTCAAAGAAAGAAAAAGAAAAAAAGATTTAGTAAAGAAAGAAAGAAAACAAAGAAAATTTTCAATTTCCAAAAATGTAGAAACTCGTAGATTCAATAAACAAAAAGAAAGCAGAAAATACTTACACCAGTAGATAATTAAAAAGAGAAAGTTATATTCTTTGAATAGACGAGTCAGAGGAACTCTTTAGGTTGGAATGTGACACACCACAAGCTACAATTAAAAACCCTAGAAAAGTTGAGGCTGAAATCATAATAAGAACAAAGAAATTAAAGGAAACTTACAAACTAATTGATTGACACCTGGAGAATGAAAGCACCAGGGAGAAGAACAAGAATGTAACAAAATGTAGATTGAGAGGAAGTCGAGAGAGATGGAGCAAGGCAGTAGGGAGAGAGTCAAATACGGCGACAGGGAGAGAGTAGGAGAGGGTGGCGGTGAACGCAAACAGACGAACGGAAAGTGAAGGTTCTGGTATGTGTTTTTGGAGAGGTGGGACGTGACGATGAATGCACACGGACGAATGATGAACACAATAGAAGTGAGGGATCTTCAGAGAGGTGAAACTTGACGTTTTGGAAAGGGGTTGTGACACGTTTAGGGGTTTGAAGGAATTAACTCATTATTTTATTTTTTTATTTATAAATATTTAATAAAACTTGATGTTTTTAAAACATCAAGAAAAATGATCCTACTTGACGTTTAAAAGACGTCAAGAAATTTGGAACATGACTCTTCTCCGCCTTTTTAAAAAAATTCTTGACGTTTTAAAACGTCCAGAATTTTTAAGATATTCATTCTTGATGTTTTAAAAATGTCAAGGATTTAATAGATATTCCTTGACGTTTTAAAGACATCAAGAAAAAATACATATTACTTGATGTTTAATAAACGTCAAGAAATCTGAAAATTGACCTACCTCCTCCTTTTTATAAAAATTCTTAACATTTCATCTTTGAAATCGCCCATTTCTTGAAGGTTTTTTTTATAAAAAAACGTCAAGAAAAGAAAACAACAACCGTAAAAAAAAGACCCCTTTTTGTAGTACTATGGATTGAAGGCATATTTCATAACATTGGAGACGGTCTGTGCAGATTGGTCCGTAAAAAAAGACCCTTTTGTACTAGTTGAAATTGCCATGCGAGTTGAGAAAAGCTTGGCAAAGGAGGAGAAAAACAAAAATGTAAAGGTCCCTATAGCCAGAATGTTAGTACCACACAAAGTGTTGAACAATGCAGTGAAAATAGGTGTTTCACGCCAGGCGTTTAGCGAAGAGTAAATTTCAAAACTCGTTCTCATATCCTAATTGGATCTCGAATGAGTTATGGAGGAAGTTTTTAGAGATAGAATAAAGATCAAGGAAGAGGAAATGTGCCAATATGGACAGAGGAAGCCTCTCAAGGCAGATAGATGACTTGATTGAACTTAAATTCTCAAGGAAGACCTGTATTTCCAAAAGTTTGCTTCAATTGGGGTAAGCCAAGACACTTTGTGAAGTATTGTCCTACCTTGGGAGTCCAAAGTACCCAAGGAAATGTATTGCAATCTGTAAACCAACCCTTCCATCTAAAAGGAGCTGAAGAAGAGCCAAGCAAAATCAAGAGATCTGGGAGACCCATTTCTTAAGGGAAAGTTTGCATGATAACCCAAAATGATGCAAGGAATAGCCCACATATGGTTTCGTTTTCGTTACTAATTTGTAACTCTCCCACTTTAGTGTTGATTGTTTTCGGAGCTACACACTCTTTCATTTTTGTATCACATGTTAAGTCCTTGAACTAAGGTCGAACGTTTAGAAGGTGGAAGATTTATTAGTAGGCCTTCAGGCGAGGTATTTATGGTAGAGTCCATATGTAGGGACTGCAAGATAAGGATTGAGAATGTCATGATGAAGGTAGACTTAATTTTATTTAAGCTTGATGAGTTAGACGTGATCTTAGGAATGGATTTCCTCACCAAGTATCATGAGTGCTAAATTGCTTCAATACAGAGATAATATTGAGAGAATTAGAAAAATTTGAAGTTAAATTTGTAGGCGATAAGAAGATGGAATTAGCAAGTATAATATATGTGCTTAAAGTTAGGAAGTTGATAAGAAAGGGGCATATTCTCTACCTTGCTTGCGTAGTAGACTTGGGTGTGTTTCCAGAAGAACTGAGTACCTTTGAGACTCGTGACTTAAAAGAAGGGGCAAAACTTGGTTTTTCTTGGTCGATAGGAAAAACAGAATGCTTTTGTGTAAGGCAAAGTTTGATCTTGGGGCAAACTCAGTGCTTGTTTAACCGAGATGAAGGATAAAATGCTTAAGAAGTTTGGAACTTAAACAATCTCGGGGTCGAGTTTGACCGGGATTGAATGTATATAAGTTTAAGAAGATCTCAGGTCATCTCGAGTGAGTCTAATAGAGATTGAAGGTACAAGAGGTAATTTAAAGGATCTTCGAATTGTATTTAGTCGAGACTGAAGGCAAAAGAAGTAGGCATTTTGATGCCAAAAAGGTTTGGCGTTTTGGTGTATTGACTTAAGAAAGAATTGGTGAAGATAAGGTTAGCATTTTAAGGGAATGTCTAATCTTAAGTTGACATGTGTAATGTGAAACCCCAAATTTATCTTAGACCAGTGGAAAACTTAAGTTCTTTTAAGTGTTTGAAAGTTTAAGTGTTAAAGGAAGTTAAAGATAAAAGTATCATTGTAAGTAAGTTAGGGTAGGTAGAAAGATGGAAAGCTAAGAAGAAAAGGTTTAAGAGTTAAGAAGATTAGGTTGAAAAGAGGGAAAATTTGGCCAACTCCATTGCGGCGTTTTGGGGCTTGCTAGGCAACCAAAAGAAGAGAAAATAACCTCTAAAGAGGTTATCTTGGCATTTAATTTAGACATAGGTAGGTGGCCAAACTTGGGTTGAATATGTGACCGATAGGAATGAAAAACCTCTAAGTGTGCTTGATGAGTTGGCCTTGCTAGTCGAGAATACATGTCTTTGAAGGTTAGTTGGGGCGTTTACGCTTGGCGAGAAAGTCTTCTTAGAGGTTAGTATGGCATGGGCATGAGTTTGGGAGCTTGCAGCCATGCCAAGTGAGGTTAGCAAGGCGTTTTGACTAGTTGTTTGGTACTTTGTTGTTTTGGTTAGGAAAAATGATGAAGCGGTGGAGCTATGAAGTGCTTTACAGGTGTCCTTTCATGCTTAATTTAGATTTGGCTAGTAGAAGGTGTCAATAAAGATTCATATAGGGTTCAGTATAAATAGGCCACTTCATATGGACATTTTTTTCCAACTACTCATGGGTTTTAGGTGAAATTACTCTCAAAAGATTTTTTTAAAAAATTGAGTCTAAATTTTATAATGGGGTTGCCGGATGATTTGGAATAAGGAAGTGTTGATTTTGAGTTGAAGAAAGGAAGAAAAGTCAAATTTCATATGGATTCGAGCAAATTGGATTTTCAGATGGCTGTATAGCTCATCCAGTAAGTTAAGACATTTTCCAGTAAGCTAAAATTTGTGGTTAAATATTTTATCTCTCATAAATTAATTTTGAATCATATCCAAAATTAAATTATGTAATAAATTTTAATTAAAATATAAACTTTAATTATATTATAATGTATTAGTATACATTATACTAATTTCCAAAGTAAATTTGAACATTTCAAATTACAACTAATATAAATAAATCTCATTACCCTGTACGAGCTAGGAAGAAGACCTAACAGTAAGTTAGTCTTTCACGAGTGTTCGTAACACCAACTAGGTCAAATTACTATTTTACCCATGAGTTACCTCTAGTCCTTAAATAACAGTGCTCCTCTAATGAACAATCTGGTTATGGTGCAACATATAAACATAAACCCATTACGTGACATAGAGAGGGTAGGGCACTTTGTTCAAGTCACGAAGATACCATTTAAAGAAACACTCATCTACTTACTCTAAAGTAGGAAATTGGTGAATTTCATCTTATGTAATTATGTTCCTAGCTCCCCACTCGATCTTGTCCCCAAAAGGATAAGCATATTGAGTCAGAAATCTGGCCACTCTCACTCGTGTAAATCAAATGAAAATCCCTAGGGAACAAGAGTTCAAAATACACTCAAGATTAAGACTAAGTTACCTAGGTCATCCTAATGAAATATAACCTAACTAGTTAACGGAGTGACATCTAGTGGTTACTATTTTGTGGTTCGGTCCTATGCAAACTTATTGTATAGGATACTCTCACTTGCATGTCAACTACACGAACACATTGGATCATTGCGTTTGTATCAAATACAAAGTGAGCCGTATCCATAGTCTTACGAGGATAAGGTACCCAGTCTTATCCCTATACTATAGACCATTTAAGCTGATCTAGAACATTGATCCCTATATGTCTCTACATACTGTTCAAGACTCATCAAACAGTTTAAGATGTTAGTTTAATTGATTTGGGTTATTAAAACAAAACTAACAATATAATCAATAACATTTATTGAAATTATAATAATAACACTTTATTAATAATGGTCAATGGATTATATTTACAATTTACGAGTTTTAGGACACAAATCCCAACATTAAGAAGGAAGTTTAGTATTTTGAGTTCTGGTTAAAACATTATAAACATTTAAAGTGGATAGTAAAATTCTAGGAATTTTAGTGTTATGGGTAGTTGGTGTAGTTGGCTGAACTTCAGGGAGGAAGGAGCTTGGTGTGCGCACAAGGTAAGGGAAAGAGGTTTTTCTTGGTGTTGGAGTGGCTTGCGACATGGCCAAAACGCATAGCTAGGGGGCAAGAGGCTCATGCCAGGCATATCACACCTCATCCTGGGCACTTACTTGCTCGTTTTGAGACGTGGCGTGATGTTAACCAAAGTCGTTAGTCTTCGAAACAATCTCAACTGACACATGACATGGAAATGTGAAACAATCAACAGCGGAAGTCTTTTAACTTAAAATGTTTAAAACCATAGTGTAATCCATTAAAAATTTCTTTTTAGAGATACCAAGTGAAAAATATATTAATCATAAAAGTTTACACACTTGAATAAACACAACAATGCTTTAGAGTAAAACGAATCCTTTCATGAAACGAAACAGAGTTGGACTGGCAGTAATATGTTTAGTATGCAAAGATCCACAATCCATACCTGAAAAGTGGGAAAACATTTTGAAAGAGTAAGACGAAAGACTTAGTGAGCAACGATTTTAGAAAACAGTTTCCTCAAACTATTTAACTTAACACTTGGTTCTTTCAATAAACATAACGTTTAAATCTCTTTTTATCTTTCACTTGCTAAGATCGATAAGAAATTTCCTACGTTTAACCCTCGTTTATCCAGGAAACCTCTCACTTCGCTTACACTTAGGCAAGCGAGAGGAAAACTTGTACTCAATGTAGACTTCGTAGAAGTAGCAATGCATAGGTAGGATGTGTTTCTTTTATAGCATGATCCTCGGTTAAATACATAGTTAGTATTTTTTATAGCCTAACCATGTTGCCTTATGTAGCCTAGTCGCAAATATAGAACCACAAATGAGATATCAACAAAATTATTATCAGGGATAGTTGCAAATATTACCATTAGATTAAAAGTAATTAAGTATATAGCAATATTTTTTAAAAATTACAAATATAACATAATCTGTCAAAATCTATTAATGATATGAATCTATCACTGATCGACCATGTAACAAATATTGGTCTATCACTGATAAACCATAAGAGTCTATTAGTGGTAGAAGTCTATCACGGATAGACTTTACTATATTTGTAATTTTTAAAAAACATTGTTCTATACTTAATAATTATTCTAAAAATTGCTACCCATTATAATTACTCTTATTATTAAACGAATGAGAGGCGCGGTACCCAAATCATGTGTCCTATCTCGCATGCGATCTGCAAAGAGAAGCATACGACCTTAATCTAACATTCTGTCTAAAGTACCTATTTAAGGATTTGGCATTCTAGTGGACTTTTATTTCTTCCTTTTTCAGCTCAAATAGTATGTAACTTGTAAACCCCCAACCTTGGAAGAAAAATTAAGTTCTTTGAAGTGGTTGGAGTCTAAGTGTTTAAGGAAATTAAAGATGAAAAGTGTCATAAAAAGTGTGTCATGGTTATTTAAAAATAAGGAAAAATTTTGGCTAAATTATTAAGGCTTAAGGGTTAGGTGTTTTGGAAGCTATTTTGGTGTTGTTTATGTAGCCAAAATGATGGAAATAACCTCTAACTAAGTGTCATTGGGCGTTTAGAGCATGTCAAGGTGTTTAGAGGTTAGTTTCTGGTGCTTTGGGTGGCCAAAAGAAGCGAGAAATCTTCTAAAGAGGTTAATTGAGGTTTTGGACATGTCTAGGTGGCGAAGGCTTGTTGCTTGTGCATTAGGCATGAAGAACCACTAAAGGAGTGTCACTAGGTGAGGAAAGTATGTCCTTAGAGGTTATTTAGGATGCTGATGGGCTAGGCCAGAAGGCCAGGCAACAAGGTGTTAGGCGAGGAGCATGGCATGTGAGAAAGGCTTGAAGGTTAGCAATGCATTGACACTAGGCATTTTGGCTTGTCAAGGGACCTTGGGCATTTTGGTTAGGTGAGATGATGAAGAGGTGGAATTGGTGAAGTGCTTTACAGGTGTGCTTGCATGCTTAATTTAGATTTTTGCTAGTAGAAGGTGTCAATAAAGATTCATGTAGGCTTCAATATAAATAGGTCACTTCAGATGAACATTTCTCCCTAACCACCCGTGCAATTTTGCTAAAATTACTCATAAAAGATAACAAATAGTGTCTAGTTTTTAGACTATGGCTACTACATGTTTTTAAGCAAGGGACAATTAGGTTTGAGTTGAAGAAAGTAAGGAAAGTTGGTTTTTGGGTGAATCTAAGCAAGGTTGATTTCCAGATGACTAAAGAGCTCATTCTTGGGAATTGCAAGCTGCAATTTTGAGGTAAGAAAGTTAATACATTTTAAAGCATTTTTGTAGCAGGACATTTCCTTAAAAGAGTTCTGGAGTTGTAGTTATGGTTTTTCAAAGTTTGGTTATGTTTCATGACGAAAATTGAGTTTTGGGCAAGTTGGTGACTTATCGAGTGATGGGCTATGCTAGCTGAGATAGGTTGTGGTTTGATGATCTTGGAGGTTAGCATGTGTTATGGCATGTGCTGGCTGCCCAGCCTACGCGCTAGGAGTTCGTAGCAAAGGAGCCACGCGAGACGCAAGGCATTGAGCTCGTGTAAGACCCCAGGCGCACACGACCATGTGAGGTACACAACGTGCCAGTGAGGTTAGCACAGGCATGCCCAACGCGTGTGGCCAAGGGCTACCGGTCATCACCTGTGCGCCAGCATGTGTCATGACATGATTTAGGCTTTTTTTTTTTGTCAATTTTGGAAATTTTAAGTACACCTTTGATATTTTCATGGTCAAAGGAAGTTAAATAGATTATTTTACCATAATTTCATATAAAAAAAAAAAAGAGATTAGGCATATTTATAGGCCAAGGATTTGAGCTTGCATTTGTGAGTAAAAAATAAATTTATTAAAATAATTTCAAGCATGTTCTTAAGCTATTATTCATGAATGATTTATCTGAAATGTTTAAACTATTTTTAGAATGATTTTCAAGCATATTATTGTATAAAATATTTATTCAAGAATATTACATGTTACTATTTAATGTACTTATTCAAGAATATTGATTATCGAGAAATGTTTAAGGATTATTGAAAATAAAGTTAAAGGTTGCTTATTGCAAAAGGATTTAAGGTTTATAGTTTTATAATTGTTTTCTCAGAACCAAGATGTCTCAAATTTTCCCTTAACGAGGCAGGATTATGGGACATCAAGGAATTGAGTTAAGGACACTTATCTCTAAGATTGGAGCTAGGGACACCTATCTCCCAGGAATAGGGATTAGAGATGCCTACCTTTGGGGTTTAGAGTTAGTATCGAGTAATCTCTACTTCCTCCCAGGAATATATGGAGTTGGTGTCGAGTAATCTCCACCATCTCCTAGAAGTAGATACTTGGGTTTATAGGAGGAAAAACAAGAATTTATGTTGCTGTTTCTAAATGCTTTAAGGTTTAAGCTTTCATGTTATGATTTAACGTTTACTATTTCAAGGATTTATGAATTACTATTTCTAAAGGTTTAAGAAAAGTTATTTAGAAAACTATCACTCATTAGACTCATTTAGCTCCCACTCTTTAAAATATTTTCCCACTTTTCAGGCAGAGATCTGCTAAAGGGTTTCATTTTCTCATTGTATGTGTCTTGTTATCTTGTACTTGTGATTAGGTAGTCCTTTGTATTGTGAGACTTAGGTTTTGAAAAGATTGTCATCATATGTTATTGTGAGACTTCAGGTGTTTGAAGTAATCAGAAGTTTAAGTATTCAAGGGAGTTAAAGATAAAAAGTTTCATAAAAAGTGTGTCATGGTTATTGGAAAAGAAGAAAAAAATTTGGCTAAAGTGTTAAGGCTTAAGGGTTAAGCATTTTGGAATTTATTTTAGTGTTGTGTATGTGGCCAAAAGGATGAAAATAACCTTTAAATAAGTGTCATTGGGTGTTTAGAGCATGTCAAGACATTTAGAGGTTATTTGTTGGTGCTTTGGGTGGCCAAAAGAAGGAAGAAAACCTCTAACAAGGTTAAAAGGGGTTTTGGACATGTCTCGGTGACTAAGGCTTGTTGCTTGTGCATTAGGCATGAAGAACCTCTAAAGGAGTGTCACTAGACGAGGAAAGCATGTCCTTAGAGGTTATTTAGGATGTTGATAGGCTAGGCGAGAAGGCAGTGTAGGAAGGTGTTGGACGAGGAGCATTGCACGCGAGAAAGGCTAAGAGGCTAGCAATGCATTGACACTAGGCATTTTGGCTTGTCAAGGGGCCTTGGACGCTTTAGCTAGGCAAGATGATGAAGAGGTGGAGTCGGTGAAGTGCTTTACATGTGTGCTTGCATGCTTAATTTTGATTTCGGCTACTAGGAGGTGTCAATAAAGATTCATGCAGACTTTAATCTAAATAGGTTACTTCAGACAAACGTTTCTTCGAAACCACTCGTGCGGTTTTGCTGAAATTACTCTCCAAAGATCACAAATTATGTATAATTTTTAGATTAGTGCTGTCAGACGTTTTTAACTAAGGGACAGTTAGGTTTGAGTTAAGAAAGTAAAAAAAGTTTAGTTTTAAGGGGAATCTGAGCAAAGTTGATTTCCAGAAGACGACAGAGCTCATTCTTGGAAATTGCAAGCTTCAATTTTGAGGCAAGAAAGTTAGGAAGTTTGTAACCATTTTTTTCAAAAGAAGTTTCCTCAAAAGAGTTTTGGAGTTTTAGTTATGATTTTTCAAAGTCAGGTTATGTTCTGGACGAAAATTGAATTTCTGGGCAAGTTGGAGCCTAGTCGAGTTATGGGCTATGCTAGGCTAGATGGGCGTGTGGTTTGATGTTCTTGGAGGTTAGCATGTGTTATAGTGTGTGTTGGATGCACAGCCTGCGCGCAAGGGAGACACGACGCAAGGCATGGGGGTGGTGCTAGACGTCTGGCCTTCCTGACCATGTGAGGCGCGAAGCATGCCTGCGCGTGAGGTTAACACCAGCATGCTCAGTGCGCGCGACCAAGGTCTACCGCCTACCACCTGCGTGCCAACATGTGTGATGACATGATTTTGGGCCTTTTTGGTCAATTTTGGAAATTTTAAGTACAACTTTGATATTTTCATGGTCAAGGAAAGTTAAATGGATTATTTTACCATATTTTCATATCAAAAGAAGATCAGACATATTTATATATCAAGGATTTGAGCTTGTATCTGTGAGTAAAAAATGATTTATTAAAGTTATTTCAAGCCATGATTTATGTTAAATGTTTAAGTTTTGTTATGAAAAGTCTTTCAAGCCTGTTATTGTTTAAACTTATTTATTCAAGCATACACTTTATTGCGGAATGTTTAAGTTTACTGGAAAATGAGTTTGTCAAGGCATTATTGTTTAAGACTTACTCAAAGAAGTTTAGGGTTATGATTTTATAAATGTTTTATCAAAACCAAGCTGTCTAAAAAATTACTTGTAATGGGGGAATGATTAAAATTATCCATAATGGAGCCGGATTAAAATTACATGTAAAGAGGTAGGATTATGGGGCGCCAAGAAATTTGAGGTAAGGACACTTATCTCCAGAATTTGAAGCTAGTGACGCATATCTCCCAAGAACAGGGATTTGGGATGTCCATCTCTTGGATTTGGAGTTGGTATCAAGTAATCTCTACCACCTTCCAGGAGTAGATACTTAGGTTTCAAGCAGGAAAAACAAGGCTTTAAGTTACTGTTTCTAAATGCTTGAAGTTTAAGTTTTCATGTTATGATTCAACGTTTACTATTTCATGGATTTATGCATTATTATTTCTAAAGGTTTATAAAAAGTTATTTAGAAAACTATCACTTATTAGACGTTTAGCTCACACTCTTTAAAATATTTTTCTAGTTTCCAGGTAGAGGTCATGTTCTCGGAGCCTGAATCGTTGCTATTTGTCTAATGGAAGGTTTGTGTTTAATTATTGTACGTGTCTTATTATCTACTGCTTGTGATCAATTAGTCTTTTGTTATGTCAAACTTGGGTTTTGGGAAGGTTGTTATTGGGTTTTGTGTTATGTAAATAAGATTGCTCCATGTCTGTATAAACCTGTATAAAGTTTGTGTTAAATAAAAAGGGTTTTACCCAGCTATGTTACTAACATGAGCTTTAACATTACTATTAGAATCACTACTTTCATCCGAATCAACATCTGACCACATATGATCATAGCTTTTGTTTTGCTTTCTAAAAAATGTTCGACACCCAGCTTGAAAATTTTCATAACCCTCGCACTCTCTAATTTGAAGGACTTCTCTTTATCAAATAAACCAGAATGACTAGATTTTTCGTCGTTTTTTTTTATGAGCTTTGGGTTTTTAAAGGTTTTGTGAAAGAACCTCCACTGGACTTTAAAAGCATGGAGCGATAGCTCTTTGATCTTCTATCAAAACGCTTCATTACATGACGAAATTACTTAGAAAGCAATGAAATTTATTCTTTTAGAGGCTCGTCTAAATTTTGTGATTCTCTGATCTTCTATCAAAACACATCATTACATGATGAAATTACTTAGAAAGCAATGAAATTGATTCTTCTAAAGGCTCGTCTAAATTTTGTGAACATTCACTAACATCATCATGAATAGATTAGAGAGCAATTTCCTTATGGTTTTTGTCCTTCTTTCCTTGAAACAACAACTCAAAAGTTAGGCAAGACCCATTCAGTTCATCTACTTTCAAAGATGAAATGTCTTGTGCTTCCTCAATTTCAATGACTTTCATGTCAAAACGCTTTGGTGGGAACATAACACTTTTCTGACAAGTTTCTCTTCAAACTTTTTTTCGAAGAGAGAAAGACTCGATTGCGAAGTCAAGTAAATGTGCATTGAATTCAACAACAATTTCATTCGCTTGCATCCAATGATTCTCAAACTTTGAGGACAACAACTAAAGTCTAGGTTGTTTAACATTGGTTGTTCCTTCATGAGCTTTCAATAGAATGTGTTCAAGCTTCTTTTGTATATAGACGTGTATTAACGAGCCAAAATATATTTTGATCAACTTGTTTTAAAATGGTATTCAAGGCTAATGAGTTTCATAGAGAAACTTCGGTTTCTACAGCTGTTCATTTAGCCTTGGGCATGGGAGAAACCTTCTCATCCTCACTAGTGATCATAGGATACGTCCTTCTTCAGACAATGGACTTCTAAAACTTGCTATTGAGAGATTTTAGAAAAGTTATCATCTTTTCCTTCCAGCATGCATAGTTAGTCTCATCAAGTACATGAGGACGTGTAGTAGAACCACCTTTTCTGGAAGCAATCCATGATCAAGACACCTGAGGTGATGGTGACCCGCTCTGCTACCAATTTAAATTATGTAATGACAGTTCTCTTGTACAGTGTAAAATGTCACAACTGGCTTGCGGAGTTTGTAGATTCTCTATTAGTGTATCAGTTCGATAAGTCATTGGTCATGGTCACTGTATAGGAGATACTCACTATGTACCTCTTTATCGAACAACTACCTGGTCATCGTTGAGCATAAGTTTTTCTACTGCTTGCCCAAGTGCAAGCGAAGCAGTAGGTTTACTTGAGTGATCCAAGGTCGAACATAGAGAATTGATTCTAGACATTAGTTCTAAGGATTACTTATCCCTTAAGCAGTATAAAAGAGTTAGAGAATAACAAATGTAAGAAATGTAAGAATAAGTTAATCTACAAAACTGAACATCTAGAGTCTGCAAAGAGAAAATGAGATGATTAAATGGTAATATGAACTAACTTGTATGCGAGAAGTGAGTGAAGGAATGTCTCTGCATTATAACACGATTAAGTAAGGTGATAGCCTTGATGCGTTATAACTTACTCATTCATGCTTATGATTAAGGCGTGCTTCTTTCGAAGTCATTATACGTCACACGTGGTCACTTTTCGGGATTCATATGACTGAGTATGATCAGGCGAGATATATCTAGAAGAGTTCACTTATAAATCGTATAGAACTTTGCAATTAAAGGCAGCAACCTCTCGGCATCTAGTTCCAACACTTGTTCACTTTTCGAGATACAAGTGATGGAAGTTGTCTAGCAAAAGGAGAGAAAACTTTTCCTTGCATGCATTAGCCATGCCCTTGCTACTTACCCTCTCAGGTAATTGACGACTTACGCTGGCCAAGCAATGAGAATAGCTCAACTAACGCGATAAGACTGATGAGCGGAACATCCTATTAAAATTTATCAACAACTTAAACTATCAATATCACATTGACTGATGGAAAGTAGAGACATGATGGGTTGAAAAGGTATAAACATGTAATATATATAAAGAATGTAGGCCTTCAACCATGGTACGATATGAACAATATAAATATTACAAAGAGAATAAAAAGATGGAAGATAGAAAAGTGGGAAAAGAATACAAGTTAAGGGGAACGGGAAGATGAACTTCTCTCTGTTGAAACTCTAAGCTCTCACTTACAGTATGACTGGAGAAGAAAAAGAAGCACTTTATAGCTGGCGGAAAGGTTATTCCTTTCTACCCTTCTCTCTAGACCTTAGCCCATATAGGCCTTCTCTCTAGACCTTGGCCCATACAAGCCTTTGTCTCTAGACCTTGGCCCATACATGCCCTCCTTTGCTTGGTAAGGATGAAGTCTTTTTATAGACAACTTTTAGAGGAAAAGTTCTGCTTTTCTAAGATTTTCAGTGTCGATTGCAGTCACATGAACTCCAACTACCATTCTTGTCTTCTAGTGAACCTTCCTCGCCTGGATATGTTAATCGCCAAATGAGTTCTCACTGCGTAGTTCTTGCGCGAGATGAGTCACTAGTTTCTTCCTTTCTGTTCATCCTGTGTTTAGACATGACAATGGCATAAAACATAATGCTTATGTAAGATGTATTTTCGAATACTTACGGGTATTTATAAGTTACGCGCTTTAAACCTCTTCATGTGTGTTTTGACCTCATTTATTCTAATAAAAGAGGTTATAATAACGGGTATTTATTCACGTTATCAATATCCTAGCAAGATACTAATAAGAGTTAAAATGACGAGTAAAACAAAACAACATGCATGGGGATCAATAACCCAGTTCGGTGTAACAACACCTAAGTCTAAGGGGAATGAGCCCAAGAAAGGTAATTCACTGAAATCAATGAGTTAAATGATTACAACATTGTACTTATATGTAGACTCCCAATGTTACAAGACAATCGTAGAGCTAACTCACATGCACCTAACTTCCCATAGATGTCTTCTTTTCAATACTTTAGGCTTTCGTTAAATAGTTGCTATAAGTAAACATGCATTGAGGCTCCCCCTAAGTGAATAATTCTTCTTTCTTGATTTATCTTTCCTTCTGGTTTGTCAACTCACTTCACTACGTGACTTAGGCTCTCTCTAAGTTGAAGAGAACTTGATCCCTTCTCAACAAAATGAGCTTCAGGCTTTCAACTAAAAGCAATGCAAATAGATTAATTTCACAAAGACCTTGAATAAATCATTCACATGAACAACAACCACAAATGCATATCAGAGTAGATGCTTGTCACTAGTTTTTCTTTTTCTCAATGATGAATAATCAAAAGAAACATTTGTGGCAACCTGGGCAAAGAGACGTCCATGAGCTTAAAAAGGCACAATCAAACAAGAAAAACATCCTCGGAGTAAATCGGCAAAGAAAAAGATCATGTGGAGCCAATTTGCAGAATCGTGCAAATAAGGAAATTAAAGAATTAATCTATAGAATCAACAACCTTAGAAACAACACCTGAGACAAGAGAAACCTAGAACAACTTTTGGCACAACTACTTGAGGCTCGAGAAGATTAACTAGGAAACACAAACAAATATATTTAGCAAGTAATAAGAGCACGAACATGAATAACTCACCTACACTACAACAAAAATGGTCCACGACGATAGTTATTTTCTGTCGCAAATAAAATCTGTGACAGCTATTTACAGTCAGAGAAACGAGAGTCATGAAAAGTTCTTCTATGACAGTTTTCAAAAACTGTCGCAATAAGTTTTTTCATGACAGAAAATAAATGTAGTTAATTACTATTTTATGACAACAAATAACTGTCATCATTTACGTATTAATGACAGTTTAAAAAATGTCGCAAATTTGTTTATTATGACATTTTTTAAAGGTCAAGGATATGTCAATCGTGACAGTTTTTTTAAAAATAAATGTCATTGTTTTGCTATTGACGACATTTTTTTCCTGTCAAATATAAGACAGTCATGACAGTTTTTTTAATAAAAAAAATTTCATTGTTTTAGTATTGACAAAAATTATGGAGTGTAACGAATTCATATATTATGACATTTATTTCCTGTTGCAAATTCCTCATTACTACCGTTTTTCCTGTTCTCCTTGTCGCTCCACCATTACACGAACCATTTGAATGACAATAATGTTATAATGCATAACACCCATATAGAAACAAATGGTCGACACTTTAATATATATACGCTACACTTTGTAATATTCGTACATTTCTAATCAAGTTTAAAAAATTTACAAGTATGGAATTACAACCGGTAATCCTTCACCTCTGAAAATATTTTTTGTTGCTTGAACCATGGTCAAATCCTTCATTTCTAAAAACAGCCTGATTAGCTTCTTTGAAGGAAATTTCATGAACTTTGTCGGCTCCATTAGAACCTACGAAGACAACATGAATATAAGCATACATCACAAGACAAGAGAGTACAACTCGATTAAAGAGAGTTCAAGATGAATATAGCAGACAGTCACATAAAATTTAAGAAAGTAAGCTAAAAGGATAGTGCCAAATGGTTGGTGGATATAATGGAAAGAAGTAAAAGAACTGAAATATGAATTCATTATGGATTAGCTATAAAGTATAATATGGACAAACCAGGTTCCATATTAGATCGTCCATGCTTTAGAAAGCTAGATTCCCCCAGTACATCTGCTTGCATCACTCTACAAAACATTATCTAGATCTCAAAAAATAGCAAAAAAAAAAAATATACAACAACAGAATCAATTCATACAAAGTTTTATACACATATAAAAAAAAATCTCATTTAGTGTATGACTAAAGAACATTACTTATAAGAAGGTTCTACTTAAAGCTACTTAAAGGTAATTAAGGAACATTACAATTAATGTAAGATTGAAAAAAAAAACAATAGTGAGATTATCGAAGAATAACTAGAGTGTCCACACAACAAGGTCATCCAAATAGATTAGTGAATTCAAAGAACACGTACTAGATCCTGGCTTCTCAACCTCCCTGACAATGTGGGTCATTCCAGCCTTGTAACCGAAAAAGGCAGTCAAACTAGTCAAAACAGAATGCGTTAAACTAGTCTCATATGTGTTAAACTAGTCTCATATGTCTCTTTGGTTGTTAAACATAATGCATTAAAAATTTCACTCATCAACCAAATATCATGTCTCTTTGGTTGTTTTAATCAAGATACACTTACGTTCAAATATAATGAGTTAAACTAGTTAAACCCTTAAAAAAAAAAAAGAACCTTTTCCACGGTGATGAGCTGCTTGTTTCCTTGGAACCAAGGGACCCGTGACTTAGGTGCTCAAATTTCTTGTGAAACATTTTCTTCTTCGTTCACATAACCAACAAACATTTAATCAATATCAAGGAAAATAATTTATCAATACCGAACATTATAAGACAATCTCCTATAAGCAAATCTAACTCAGAACATGCAATTACTTATAGTAAAAATCAGTTTTTAAAATTGAAAATGTTGCTAGGCTGCATCTCAACAAATCAGAGTGCGAGATTATTTAATAACAAACCGCATAAGACAACATAGCAATAGATTGTCAAACAAAAACCACAGTGCAGCTGCATTTAGGAAACCTTCACATAAACCAAACACGAAAATGACTAGAAACAAAAAGATATCAACTTCAAAGCAGAACCATGGAACAAAGTCCAATGTGAAAATGTACAAAACTATTCAAAATCAGATATAATAATTAGGATTAAGAAGAAACAAAATGTGAAGGAGAAAGAAAGAACCCGTACCTAAAGATAAATAACTTGTGCCTAAATGATAAAATTATAAACATATAGAATACATATATACTTCAAAAGAAAGATGTGATTAAAGTACATACCAAAAGATAGACAATGACCAATTGGTCTAAAGTTTTACTAATGAGGCTTCAGTGAACTATACTTTGAGGATAAACCCAATGAAAAAAGAATCAAAGTATATGGCAAATCCCAACAGAAAATCAACAAATGATAAAAGAAAAAAACAAAGAGTGAAGGAGAAAAAAAGAACCAAATACTTAACAAGTGGAAGAGAGAAAGATAAGATAATTACATTGCTGCAATGGAGATATGCTACAAAAAGGGTCGTATAGAAAGAGATATGCAGTCATTGATGGAGATTTAGGAGAAAATTTACATGATATACTGCTCATAAATAGAAATGTTATATGCTTAAAAACTTGTTTGCTACAACAATGGCTCTTGCTCAAAATTTATCATTCGTGCATAGTAAGATGGTACTATTACAAATTTATCACAACTTCAAGTCATTTCCAGTATGTACACTTTAGGATGAAAATATAAAGTGCAAGTCTCATACATAAATATATTCCAAATACTAGTTTCCTCACGTTCTCAACGTTTTTTTCTTCTATATTTATCTAGGATTGAATAATATGCAAACTAGCTCAAATTTTCCATTTTATGCTTCTTATAAAATAGATATTCATAAAAAGGATAAACAAGGGACATTTCAATATATTAAACAGTAAAAAGAAACCTATCTAAACCAGGGCTCCATGAATATAAATTAAAAAACAAAGAGATCTTGTAGAAATAAATTAAAAAAAAAAAAAAAAAGGGAAGAGGAACAAAAGGAAAAATCCTAACCGCAATGGATCTTAAATACGTTTCTTTTTTTAAAACCATGCCTTTTGGCTTAAACCTTTGGATAGAACTAAAAAGAATTTTGCTATCCATATCAAATAAAACTTTCCCATAAGCTATTGTTCAACTAACTAGTTTTTAACATTTTGTTTTGGTGTTTAAATTGGGACCATTGATTGACAAACCTCAGATTTTATATTGCTGGGTGGAAGTTGAAACACAAAAACTCCTTGATGATAAAAAGTTAATACTTTTGTTGTAAAATGTTTGACAGAGTGACAAAGAAAAAGGAGGCTTAAACTACAGTTTATGAACAAACTTTCATTCACTTATATTACTTCAAATATACAGTGCAATTATCTCACAGCTATATTCATTCCTAGGGTGCATTATATAGAAGTCATTGTATGAATATGAATTTGGAATGTATACCATTGTCATAATAGGTACCTTTTCTAGTAGTGCTATAATGTATAGTTATTCAAAGTCTTGACTTCTTCACTTCCTTCAAACTCCAGTTGCTCCTACAAGCTTTTTTATTATAGTTTAGAAGTACTATTCCAAATTTACAAAAATCATAAGTATTTTTGGAGCAAGTTATTAATGGTTTACGTCATATACTCGCCAAAATAATAATTTTGAACGTGTTTCGAAGTTGGAAAGTACAGTTTAAAGGTATTGAAGAAGAACAAAAATAGCTTGAAGGAATGTAGGGAAAATAATCCTTGTATATTAATCATGAGTCTTAATTAAGTTGGTTTTCTCAACTGAATAATAATCTTCAAGTAAATCAAACGAAATATATAAATAGGCACTCAAAAGGGGTTGGTAGCTAATAAAGTCCATAGACATTCTGATACAATAAAAAAGGGAGGAGAGCAATAATTAATATTTGTTGCTTGTTACAGTGTTATGGAAGAGCAAGAAGAAAACTCTGTTTCAAAAAGGAAATTAAAGTCCAGTTACTGCTATCAATTTTGAAATTGTGGAAAATAAGGCAACTCTTTTAATATGGATATCAGATATCCTTACGTAATATGCACACATATTATGAAACTGCATTAATCAAGCTATTGTTTCGGTTCCTTGTGTGGGTACTTTAAGATGAATATTGTTGTTTATAAAATAAATAAAAAATAGACCACTAATATTTTTTAAATGAGAAATTGTATCATACGACAAAAACATTTAGAAAAAAGCAATTTATGACATTTTTTTTTTACATATTGCAAATACGGTAAATATGACAAGTAATTAGTGATATCAGACGGCTATTAACTAGAAGCCTATCAGATGGATATTAGAGGATTATAGACTTTTAAATTTTTTACTTTTACAATTTAGAAAATGTAGCAACATGGATCCTATTATCATAAATTTGTTTGCTATTTTTTTTGCAAGAGTTTCTTTTTAAATATAAAATGAACTAAAATGTTTACCACATATATCAAAATTTTAGATCGATCATTAATAGGTACTAACACACTCTTATCATTAATATTGATACACACAAATAGAAGTCTTAGTTGTATTTTTTATCATTACTAGAGTCTAAAATTTTAGTATCTGAAAGTTGAACCGTATAATTGATTGTTATTAACATGTATTATTAAATGGTTACAATTAAGGTGGATAAAAAAATGTGTCCATTGAATAGCACGTGTTTGAATTTACGTGAACAAAAAAGTTTTTGAAAGATTGGTGTTGAAAAGAGGATAGACGGCACAGACAGATCTGTCCAAAATAAATTTTAACGGTTCAAAATGATCCGACTCAACTGTCCACATAATTCGAGCCAAAAAGAAGTCTCTATTTCCAAAAGCTGGGAGATTATATGGATAGATATGCTTATTAATATATATATATATACCCATTTTATTTCAAAATATATTTCATATTCTTTTGTTTTCTTGCGGTTTTATCAGAATTATAAAAAATTTAAGAAGTTGATAAAACAAATTGTATAGATTAATAATACAAATAATAGTTTTACATATAATGTTAAAAGAATTTATCATTTTTTTTTTTCGTAATTAATATTTGTCTTTTCTATTATGTTTCTTTTATTGTATTTTCACGAGTCTATTTATTTGGTTATGTAATTATGATGAATTAAAGTTAATATTATGTAGTAGTATCCAAAATTAACAATTATGGTAGTAGAGCAAATCTGGGTGGCTCTAGATATGTGGCCATCCAGATAGGTACGACGTCTGTCATTCAATTCTCAATTCATGTTATTGGGTGTGTCTCCCCATTGTGCATTGTGCCTCCAACTCCAACTCCAATAGATCGTGGGTCCTCTCGCCTCCGTCCAGATCTCTTTCCATGTGAAAAAGCCACATCCCACTTCCCTTCTCTGATCCGTTCATGGCATTGTCTCTTCCTCTCTTTCCTGCTCCGCTTTGTCCGGTCGGTCGCTCTTGCTCTCAAATCCTCTTAAACCAATAGTTTTCAATGAATATATATATATATATATATATATATACATATATATATTATATAACTTCTAAAATAAGTTAATCTCATTTTTTAGTTAGTTTTTATATATCGAAAGAAAATCAGTCTACCATGACATTTAAAATTTGTCAGATTTACAATTTGTGGCCTTTATTTGTAATTATTGTATCGACTATAAAGGTAAGATTATCGATGACAGTTGTAAAAAATGTCAAATTTGACCTTCTCGTAACAAAAAATAAATGTCAAAAAAGAATAATTACTGACAATTAATTATATTAAGACATATAATTATTATCACCAATTCTCTCAAAATATATTGGGTATTTTCTGTAGCGTTATGTGTATTGATGACAATTTAAAAATGTAAAAATTAAATACGATATAGTGACATGTTTTTTCTGTTAAGAATAAGAAAATCATATGACATTTTATTGTCCAGAATATTTGAACCATAACAAATGTTTTATATTAATAAATGTCTACCATGACATATTTTTATCGTCACATAGACAATCTTAGATTTTGTGACTTTATTATTGCCAATATATTACATGTCTGGATAATTTCTTTGAGTCTTGTCATTACACGTGATTTTCACCATCAACTAATTAGTTTTTCTTTAACACAAAAATTAGTACAAATATAAATAAGAAGTATAAGTAGCAATAACATAGATAGTGATTTTACAAAGAAACTTAATTACAAGAAAACTATGGAATGTCCCCAAAGGGGCAATACAAAAAAAAATAAACTAGTAGAAACTAAATTAAACCTTAATGATCTTTTTACAAAGAAACTAAATACTGGTATTGTTATAAGTTAAACAAGGTGTCAATAAATCAAGCGTCAATCACTGTGCTTGATAGCTTCACCATTTAATTGGTTCGTGCAAGATCCGATGAAAACACAATAATCATTTTAGAATTCAAATCAATGATTGATTTCAATGTTAATCACAATAAATCTATTTATTTTAGTAAAATAGCTTCATCACTTAATTGGTTCATGCAAGATCGAACAAAAACACAATAATCATTTTAGAATTCAAATCAATGCATCAATGTCAATGCTAATCACAATAAATCTATTTATTTTAGTCAAGTGACTAAATCATTAAATATCAAACATGATATCAATTATAAAACTACTAATGTGAGTAATGCAATAAACCGACCAACCATAAAGATAAAATTCTAACTTTTCGTTTTGTAAATCATTTGCTTCACATTATTGCTTTAGAAGTCAAAGCATATATCCATTTAAATTATTTTCCCAAACCCATGAACATATAATGTTCCCTTTAAATAAAATAAAATCACTTGCAGAAACTAAGAGTCCAACGGTAGTAAGATTCACATAACATTACTCAAACCCTAAATCCTAACTTGATTTATTGACATCTTGTTATAAGTAGCACATGTCGTAACTAATTTAAAGTCAACCCACACATAACTAAAATCGAAAACATTATTGAAAATGTGAAACCCAAAATTTCTTTTAACCTTTGGATTTGCTAAGATTAGTCAAGGACAAGAGAAAATGGAATTTATAGGAAAAGAGAATAAATTACTTGGAAGCTTTAAGAAGAGAAAAAGAGAAAAGTAATTGGAAAAGTTTGGCTAAGTGTCCAAAAAAAAAATGATTTTGTCTTTAAAGGTTAGCATGGGTGCCATTGGATGGCAAAGAGAGGCTTGAGAACCTCTAAAGGACAGGCGTGCGGTCATGAAGTAGGCGGCCAAGTGTTGAGAGGTTAGCATAGCAAGCTTGCGGCCAAGGCTAGGCATTTGGGATTGGCATTGGGCGGCCAAGGCTTGATGCGAGAAAGGTTTAGAGGTTAGCTATGTTAGGAAAGGATAGGCTATGTGAGGAAAGGCTAGGCGGCCAAGGGTTTGACTTGGAGGTTAGCCAAGTGAGTAGGACAAGTATGTGGCATGATATGGACATTCGGGGTAAAGCAAATCCAAGTGTCAAAACCATGTCATCATGCATTTTATGATCAAGCAGGATGTGGAAGAAGTGATTAGGTGTAATTACCAGGTCAAGAGGTGAGTCTAATCACGAATTAAGTGTCACCTTAATTCCATACAAAGAACTCTATAAATAGGTAAGCTTCAACAATCAATTCCATGCAACTTACTTGTGCAAAATCACTCAAATTAGTCTTGAAAGTTCAAAAATTGAGTCTACTTTGTGATTGAGGGCTACTGTGTAATTTGGATTCAAAGAAGTTTGCGTTTTGATCAAGAGAAGGTGAGAAGGTCATTTCTAGGGTGAATTTGAGCAAGGTGCATTCCAAATGGGCTTCAGGACTCGATACTTGGAATTTGATTTTGATATTTTGAGGTAAAAATGTTAGCTCATTTTCGAGCAACTTTGTGTAAGAAAGTTTTATCAAACGAATCATGGATGTTAAGTTATGATTATTTAAAGTTGGATCATGTTTCTGAAAAATAAACAGTGTTCTGGGTTGTGGTCGTGAGTCAAGCATGTGTGGGGCAGATGGGTGTGCATTTTTTTTATATAGGTTGTTTTGGGTTAGTTTGCATGTACATGACAAGGTCATGGCACAATCAAGTAGTAATGCACACACACAGGCTGCGCACATGACACTGTCGTAAGAGGTTAGCTCGGCGCACGGTGGGTGGAGAGCACTAAGGCGGGTGCAAAGCACGCGATGGGTGCACGGGGTAGGTGGAAAGCACACGCACAGCATCTCTTGCGAGGTTACCACGCTTAAGGCCCTCAGGCCATGCGCACATGGCTAGTCCCTACACCATCTCAATAGGCTTTGATGGGCTGTTTTCAAGCTGTTTTGAGTTGTTTTGATATTTTTGGGAAATTTTAAGGATATTTTGAATATTTTAATGTTCAAGGAATTAATTAAGGTTAAAATATGAATTTTTTAGGACAAGGAAGAATTTTCGAGATCAAGGCTATACAAGTATTATGAGTAACAAATCGTTTTTCAATGTTGTTTATCAAACATGATTTCAAATCTTACTAGCAATTGCTTGTGAGTAACATGAGGATTTCCAAAGTATTTATTGAACATGATTTCAAGATTTACAAGTAAAAATGTTTTGAAACATGATCTCAAGTTCGTATACAAGCCATGCTATTGATAAATGTTTATGGAAATAATATTTCCAAGCTATGTTATGGTTTCATGATTTGAAGAAAATATTTCAAATACTTTCATGAAAATATTTCTATGTTTTCAAATGTTTTTCTGTCATGCTCGAATATAACATGAGACCTATTGTATACATGTGGTTAACTCCATATTGATGATACGGTTGACGAACCTATTTTTAACTATGGACCATCAGGAAGGGTATATATTTATGCCTTAAAGGAGGGGGTAGCTTCCCATCGATTGTCTCGTCTTTGGACGAAGGGGTTCATATTACCCGTGGCTATGGAGGACTGTCTTCAAAAATACAAAAAATTTCAACGTTTTAATTGTTTTACGACAAATGTATTTAAGCTTCAGTTCTATACTAAAACGTTTATGAAAACCAGTTTTATAAAATCGTTGCTCACTAAGCCTTTCGACTTACCCTTTCAAATATGTTTTCCCAATTTCCAAGTGCAGATTGTGGATGTCCGCATGTTGAACATACGATTGCCAGGCCAACCTAGTTTTCAATCATAAAAGGAATTTTTTTACTGTTAAGTATTACTATGTTTACTCAAGAAATTATACTTTCATGTTTAATATATTTTTCACTTTGTATTTATAAAAGAACTTTCAAGTGGTCACACTACTTTCAAAGTATTTCAAGTTTAAAGACTTCTGTTGTTGAATGTTTTATGTTTTCAAGTCATGTGTCAATTGAGGTTGTTGAGGAGGTGAATGACTTCGACTGACATCACGCCACGTCTCGGGACGAGCAAGTAGGTGCCTGATATATATTCAATAAAGCATAGGGGATACAAAGTATAGTTACAAAAAGGACTAGAGATAAGCTCAACTCAGAAAAGGAAATTATAAGAACGCATTAATGTTTAAAGAAATGACAGATGGTGAATACTTAAAGAAGAGGTTGCTTTTGGATGACCACAACTCGGTGAAGTTATAGATATCTTCCTATATGTTGAGTGTGCTAGAGTAGCTATTATTGAAAATTCTCATGTTTCTCTCCAACCATAGTGACCAAATGACAGCCACCAGTAGATTAAAACAAATCATGCTTTTTTTGTTTTGGTGTTGATGGAGCAAATATACTCACAGAGGCTTTTAAGAAATTGTCCAGCCCAAAGAAGATCCAATCGTGTTCCAGAGAAATTGAGTAGTAGGACAAGAGAGAAAAATATGATCAATGGATTCATTATCAGCATTGCACATCACACACCAATTTGGGTTGAGGTACATAATTTTCAGCCTTTTCTGAATCATATTAGTGGTAAGAACACCATTATGCAACATAGACCAGAGAAAGAACTTACATTTTTTAGGAATTTTAGACTTCCTTAAGTGTTTGTAAAGGGATGCATCATCATCATTAGGATGTGAATTAAAAACGGCTGATTTGACAGACATAGATGAGACTATACTATTGTTGTTTAATTTTCACACCGGAACATCCAAGCCTCTTTGTTCAGAAATATGAAGTAGATTAGTTTTTATGGTGTTCCATTGATTGGTCTCTCTGTCACTGAGTGGTCTTATAGGTTTGAAGTCCCAATCGTTTATTTCTTCTTTCCATGTATCTCTTATCAAACCGTTTTTTATCTGAGATAAAGCATAAAGTTTGGGGATCTTGAGCTTTAAAGGGTTGTTGTTAACCCATTCATTATGCCAGAATGATTGATACTTGCCATTATTAATTTTCCAAGCAACTTGTTCATTAAACCACTCAATACCTTTGCAAATGGATCTCCATGGGACATTAAGTCTACTGTATCTCCTATGGTAGGGATGTTGCCCATAAAAGGTTTGGAGTACTTTACATCAATAAAGGTCCTCCATAAAGCTTTTGGTTCATTGTGATACCTCCAAAGACATTTTGTTAGTAGAGTAAAGTTTGTGTTAGCAATGGGGTGTAATTCCAAGACCACATTTTTCTCTTAGTGTAGTGACAATGGACCATTTGATAGGAATAAGCCATTTTTTAAGGTTTTCATTAATGCAAATATTGTGAAAGTTTCCTTTCCATAAGAAATCCCTCCAATATTTTTCAATTTTCTTGCAAGAAGAGATTGAGGCTTTGAAAACCAAAAGTTGGTAGGTAGGTAGCCTGGTTAAAGAGGAATTGATAAGGGTGAGTCTTACCATCTTTAGAAGCATAGTTCCAATTTCTGAGTTTTTTGTGAATTTTTTTAGAAATGTTCTCTCAAAAAGAAAGGTAGGAAGAAATTGAGTAGTTATCCCTTAGCTCTTTGCAACAAGATCTGTCCTTTCTTTTTCCACATTAATTGGGGAGATGGTAGATTTTGATAAGTTAATATTGAGGCCTGCAGCATTTTCAAAGAGATGAATAGTGAATTGGAGATTTCTTATGGAATCATCATCGTCCTCCACAAAGAGAAAAATATCATCTACAAAGAGAAGGTGTGTAAGATTGATCATTTATGACAACCCTTTTAATTTTGTTTGTTTGCTCAAGATGTTGTAGAATATGACTCAGATAGTCCATAACAATAATAAAAATGAAGGGGGAGATAAGGTGTCCCTGTATAATTCCTCTGTTTGACCTGATTCTCCTTCGTGGTTTACCATTTATAAACACTAAGTATTCTACAACATCTTCAGTATAGTTTTTATATTAGGGCTATCGAAAGAACTTGAGCAAGGGAGGGTTGAGTTTCAGTTGAAGAAAGTGAGGAAGGTCAGATTTCGGATGAATCTGTGCAAGGTGGACTTCCAGAGGGTTGGAGAACTCATATTTTGGAATGTGAAGCTACAATTTTAAGGTAAGAAATTTAAGAGATTTTTAAGCATTTTAGTAGAAGGAAGTTTTGTCAAAAGAGTTTTGAATTTTTCATTATGATTTTTAAAGTCGAGTTAAGTTTCTGGATGAAAAATAAGGTTTTGGGCAAAGGGGAGGCTGGCCGAGTGGCAAGGTAAGCTAGGCTAGATGGGCAAGCGATTTGATGTTCATAGAGGTTATTGTACAACGATGATGGGGTTTGACGCACGACCTGTGCGCAAGACGCCTACGGCCAAGGAGGCACGCGAGAGGGCTACACAAGACGCCAGGCACGTGGCCATGTGAGATGGCGGCAAACCTCTTGTGAGGTTAGCGTGAAAATTATCTTATTGTTTATTCAAGTATCTTATTGTTTAAAAGTATTTATTCAAGACTACTATTTATTGAGAAATGTTAAGTTTACTAAAAAGGAAATTATCAAGGCATTATTGTTTAAGGTTATGGTTTATAAATGTTTTATCGGAACCAAGCTAACTAAAAAATTATTTGTTATGGGGTACGATTAAAGTTACTCATACGGGGCAGGAATAAAATTACTCGTCACGAGGCAGGCTTAAAATTTATTCGTGACAGCGCAGGATTTAATTTACTCGTAAAGGGGCAAGAATGAAGATGGTATCGAGTAATCTCTACCACCTCCTAAGAGTAGATGCTTGGATTTCGAGTAGGAAAAACCTTATTTATGTTACTGTTTCAAAATTTCTTTAAAAGTCAAAGCTTTCAGTTTATGATTCATTTTTTACTGTTTAAAAGATTTACAAATTACTGTTACAAGGATTTATGAAAAGTATTTAGAAAACTACCATACACAGGGCTTGTTTAGCTCATACTCTTCAAAATGTTTTCTCGCTTTCTATGTAGAGACAGTGTCCTCGGAGCCTGAATTCCTGCTATATGTTTGCTGAAGAGTTTAGTATGTTACTGTACGTGTTTTGTTTAGTATTTTTTTTAGTCTTTGTAATGTTAGACTTAGGTTTGGGAATTTGGTGTTGCGTTTTGTTATGTAAATAAGGTTTCGTGATGTCTGTATAAATTTATCTATAGTTTGTCTTAATTAAGAAGAGTTTCTTTCAGTTCTCTGTTTTTAAGTTACATTTTATAGCTTCCGTTGTTGTTCATTGTTTTAAGTGTTAAGTTATGGGTCAGCTGGTATCATTCTTGAAGTGGACGATATCGGTTGGCTTCACGCCACGTCTCGGACCAAGCAAGTAGGTGCTTAGAATGGGGTGTGACACACAACCTGTCATGCATGGACTCCCCAAGTAACAAAAACAAAGGTATAAATCTTACCGTGGATCTAGGCAACATCTCCCCTCTATCCAATGATATGGACATTGATTATGTATCTAGTCCAGAGTCTCCCATGATGACACCTTTGTAGATTGATGACACCTTTGTAGATTTCTCCTTCTCAGTCAGATATCATCCAAGGACAAGTTTGGTTTCTCTAGTAAACAGTGAAGAGGAAGAGGACAGAAATGACAACTGGATTGGGAAGAAAGATATCATTGAAGAAGCATTCAAGAAACAGTTCGTGTCATGGCTGAAAGAAAATAATTTCAAACTAGCTTCTGCTTGTGACAACAATCCCAGTACTTCAAAGTCTTGCCCAAATGATGAAAACAATTATGAAAATGGTTGTGAGCGGTCGAAGTTAAATGATCCTCTATGAAAGTCATGTCATGGAATGTAAAAGCACTTGGTTTTCCCATAAGAAAGCTAAACCCTAATTAATTATTATATTTCATAACATATTGTTACAAAATGTCATAAATTAATAAAACTCGGAAAATTTTGGCTGGAAATGCCCATTTTGTCATTTATGAGATTTTGTTTCTCTCTCATTTCAATTTGGCTATATAAAAGTGTCATGGTAGTCTTGTAATATTTCTTATTTAGTACATTGAAAATGTTTAACTAAAATTAATATATAAAAAAATAATATTTATTTTCTATGCTTAGATGATGAAGAAGAAAGCTATCTGATTAATTAGATAAAGAATTAGGTAGGAAATAAAATAAAAAATTATACATCAAACAACAAATAATAATAATAATAAAAGTATATAAACCATTTATAGATATTGATAATGAACTATAGGAAGACATGTTTGTTTTTTATTGGTATTTTGAGATAAAATAATTTTTCAACATCATTCCATTATATTACAAACACTTTTGCAATTCCTACAACTTAGTTATATATAGCAAGTTCGATGTTGCCAAACTCAAAGCTGACCAAATATGCAGATTTTGTTTATAATTCAACCACTCCAAACCCGTATGTGTAACATTTTTATTTCCATCTATTTATATCAGTTTCATTTTAGGTTTCTTTTGCAATCCTATTAGAAAACAATAAAAACCAATAATAAAATTCTAAACTCTTGCAAGTCTATCCTTTATTTATTTTATTTTTTTTAATCTGAGAGGGCAAATGTATCGTAATATTTGAAATAGTTTGTGTAAAATTTAATTGTATCAATCAATTAATCCGTAAACTTTTATAAATAAACCAATTTAAACTCCTAATTAGAATTTTCTTTGATAATATTGTTTATAAAGTTTCTTTAATAGTTTATTTGGTAAAACCAACATTTGAAAAAGTCTACACATGTTATCAATTTATAGATGATTTTCAAATATGTAAATTAGTACACCTAAGAATTTTCGTTTAATTGATTGATTTGTAAAAATTCAAGACTTTAATTAACTCAAATTATAAGTTTCACAGGATACAACTAAATTCGAGATTTGAATTAATACAATTAACAGTTAATTGCTAAAAACCCTAAAAAAATTTGAAAGTAGAAATTGATATATGTTGTAAATTTGAATTTAATTATTTCAAAACGGCATAAGTATAATTGGGTATTCAACAATAGCGGCCACCCGGCCTGTTGGCTCTCCCATGCCTAATGATAAAGCAATTGGGTCAAATTCTATATTCTTAATTCTCATAAAGTTTTTCCAATTTGCAATATAAATTTAAATATTAATTTCACAGCTACATAAAAATCATTTTACATATGCATTCATATTATCATAATATCAACAGACTAATATGTACTATTTAAAAAAATATAGCAAAACGAATCTAAATATTTATAAAATATAGCAAAATATCACTACAATAGACTAAAATATATTATTATTTGTATCAATATGTAATCTACATCATGATAGACATATATAATAGTCAATCGTAGTCTATCACATATAGATTGTGATATTTTTTATATTTTTAAATATTTTTAAAAAATTTGTTATTCAAAATAAGGGAAATTTTTAAAAATAGTAGATTTTACAAAATATTTACAACTTATAGCAAATTCTATCACTGATAGCATATGCTATAGTGATAGAAGACTATTAGTGATAGAATTCAAAATTTTGCTAAAGCTTGTAAATATTTTAATTTATTTTGTTATTTTAAAAAATGTTCCTTTAAACTAATTTATCTATTTTTATTTCTAAATTTGTTTTACATTATTCAAATACATAAGTACATGTTTAAAAAGAAAAATAAAACACATACACAAGTTGAGTAATGAGTGACACACATTGTTACTCTTTTAAGTACTACGTAAATCCACGTACGCCACATACATTCAAAATGAAATTTGTCATTTTATATCCCACGTTGACATTGTCAAAATATAAATCCACAAAATGAATATAAATAAGGCTACAATCTTCTATAATCTTGCTCTCTAACTTATTTTACTTGTAGAATTTAAAACAAGACATGTTATACAAAATATCTGGCATTATCTAATAGGACTACAATTTTACTTTCAATGTCCAGCTAAAAAGAAAAGTTACAAAATATTTTTAAAAAATCATTTTAAAAATATTTTGCTATATTTATAAATATTTATTGCAGTGATTTATTTAAAAATGAAACAAAACAAGAATTCCCCTAATAGACCACTTGTGATATTAAGCCAATCTAGAGATTCTTTCCCACTTGGTTATTATTCTTTTTCAGACTGTTTTCTCCCTACCTTCCATATCTCCCGATAATTGAACATATGTGTGTGTTGTGTATGCATCCCTAACTTAAACTCCTTTCTAGGGCCACACAAAAATGTTAATTTTCATTTTCATTTAAAAAAAAAATCATTTCCATAGAAAAGTAGATATGATGAATTTTATATAGTCATTATTTAATTGTTATGTGGTGTGATGTTTTAGAATATATTTATCAAATTTTTGGAAATTCAGAGTTTATCGTCTTGGTACAATGCTGTGTTCACTACTTTTTTTCTTATTTGTCCACTAATTTTGAAGAAAAAAATTGTGAAAAAACTCATTAATTTCAAATGCAGAAATTAATCAATAAATAACTTAGTTAAACTTCATATTTCATTTAAAAAAATAATTTGAACAAATATCTTATTAGAAGGTTAGAATTGTGAAATTTTAAAAAGTTTTAGATTAAAATTGTAACAACAATTTATTAACATTTAGGGGTACCGGCAAAAATAGCAAAAAAAATTTTATGATAAATAAGATCAAGCCACTATATTTTTTAAATTACGAAGGTAACAAATTTAAAAGCGGATAGCCATCTAATAATCCTTTAATAGCCTTTTGATAGTCTTTCAATAATCGTCTGATATATCTAATTACTTGTCATATTTGTTATATTTGCAGTATGAAAAAAAAAGAATGTTATAAGCGGCTTTTTTTCTAAATTTTTTATGATCTCATGCAATTTTCTTAACATTTAGGTTTAAATTTATACAACTATTTTACAAAATGTAGGGGCCAAAATTGATTTATTTTTTCCTAATGTTTAAATTTTAAATTACACATAACTATTAGAAATATCAAATGTAGAATCATTTGTTTTGCCATAAACTTTCATTGTTTTACTATTTTAGTCTAACTTTTAAGCATTTTATGCGGTTGGAATTTATATTAGAAAAGTGCTTGAAGCGATTAACCAGTAAGTTAAGTGTATTAGGTTCTTAATAAAATTGAGTTTTTGTCAATGATAAATGAAAATTAGTAATTAAAAATTTGATTATAAAATATTTAGAAACGGTTCATATGAGATTTTCAGTGAAATTTAATTTGTAGAATTTGAACTTTGTATTGGTTTCAATATAGTGTAGTAGATACAAATCTCTAATATTTACTCATTTGATGCTTTCTACCAAAAAATAAAATAAAGTTCAATTTTTATTCTTGTCTTGATCTTCTTGGATAATCAATTTTTGGGCGTGATGATCTTCTTGAATGATCGACTTTTTGGTTTGGTGATCTTACTAGATAATTGACCTTTGAGCTTGTTGATTTTCATGGATCAGCCTTTGACTTGTTGATTTCCTTGGATCAACCTTACAACTTTAAGAGAATTATATTATTCAGATCTTTAGGGCTTTAGAGCTTCGATCTTCAGAATTTAAGAGCTTTATAGTTTCAGAAGAGTTGTAATCTTTCTTGATATATCGATCTTCAAAGTTCTAGAATTTGATGATCTTCCTAGATGATTGGTCTAATTTGGACTTGATGATCTTCTTGGATAGCTTGTTAGCTTGTTGATCTCTTGGAGAATTGACCTTTGAACTTAATGATATCTTTCTTGGATGATCACCCTTTGTGAGCTTGATGATCTTCATGGATGATCGACCTACAGACTTATTGATCTTTCTTGGATGATCAGTCTTTAGGTTAGATGATTTGTTTGGACCGGTATCTTGACTTCCTGATCTATTTGGATCCAACTTTAGAAGTATTGTATTTTAGATCTTTAGAGTTTTGATCATATAAACTTTTAGATCTTAAGAGATGTAGAGCTTCTTCAGTCCTCAGAATTTGAGAGCTTCAAAGTTTCAATCTTCAGAACTTGAGTACTTCCGTCTTCTTGAATTTAAGGAAGGTTTAATCTTCCAAGACATCAATTTTTGAAAAGGTAATAACCTCGATAAGAACTTCAATGCCTTGAGAATGTTAGTGGTTGGAATCAATTCCAAATCTTTAGAGCTTCAGTACTTTGTCGTCAATTCTTCATCCCCTCCCAAATGAAAGGGCAATACCTCTATTTATAGAGAATTTTCATTTTCATGGGCCTTAAGTGGGCTTAGGTCCAATGTTCTCTTTGGCCCAAATTTTCAACATGGGCTTAAATTGGGGGCGGTTATTAAACCCGGATCACAAAACCTTTTAAGACAAGAATAATAGCCTTGGTTAAGAAGGAATTCCATTTCAAGGATTTAATTAGAAATTATGATCAAGTGACATAAAAAGTGCGTCATTATAGGAGTGTTGTTGTACCTTAAACTAAGAAAAAAATGAAGATTGACAAAGAAAAAGGTTGTTGTCAAGGAATGGGCATGTCAAGAAAAAACCTTTTTGTTGGTATTAAGCAAGAGGTGTGTGGCATGCAAGACATTTGATTCATGCAAGGAAGAGATGTTGTGAGGTTAGTCAGAGGTGTAAAGTGACCAAGTAGGTTGGTGTCAAGACTAAGTCATGCAAGCATGAGGTGGAAAGTGTGAGTAGGAGGTGTCATCACCAAGGTATGCAAGGACTACTATAAATAAGAAAACTTTGGAGAAGGAATGCTATCAATCTACTTGTGTCATTTGCTTCATTTCACTTGCAAAATCTCCTAAATTATGTCTAGTATTAAGGGTGAGGCTGCCCATACAAAAAGGAGTTGAGAAAGAAGGTAAACATTAGCTTTAATCTGGGGTAACTTTCAGTAATGTCCACTTTCAAGAGGTTATAGGATGCATCTCAAGGAGTTTAAAGCCGAAATTTGGAGGTAAGATACATCAGTCAATTCCAAGCAACTTTGTAGAAGGAAACTCTATCATTTGAGTTTTTCATATTAAATTATTAACCACCAAAGTTGAAAGAAAGATTTTAGCCAAGAACCCAGTTTTTGAACATTGAATCGAGTGGCAGAGCATTAGGGTGGGACATGCATGCAGCACCATAGCGTGCGACGACAGCATGCACGCGGCCACTAGGCGCGAGGCACGCAGCCACAAGACGCGCAACACCTAGTGCACGACCATGAACACTCGTGCGAGGTTAGCAGGCAGTCCAGGGTCCTGCTCGCACCAATCCCCCCATCATCCATGCTTGCGATTCAGCCTATACCAAAAGACATTTTTTTGCCATTTTTTATATTTCTGCCGTTTCGAAGTAAAGCTTTGATATTTTCTTGGTCAGAGGGATTAATTTGAACTTAAATACCATTATTTCAGGTCAAGAATAAATGAGACAAATCTTAGGCCAAGGATCTAAACTTGTATCTATGAGTGACAAAATGAATTTTTTAAGTTATTTCTAACCATGTTTTACAAGCTATCATTTAAAGAATGCTTTGAGCTAAATGTTTAAGTTATCATTTAAAGAATGCTTTGAGCTAAATGTTTAAGTTAATGATTTGTGAATTATTTCTATAGCATTTTATTTGTTTAAAGTATTTGGTTAAGTATAAATTGTTGAGGATTATTTATGGCTTTCAAATGAAAAGTGAGTTTGATAGAATATGGTTATGGTTTATGGTTTGTTTTATATGTAAAAAGGATTATTGAAAGGTTTGAAAACATTGTTTACAAGACTTATGATTTAATACATGCTTTATCAAATCCAAGTTATCTCAAATAACCCTATGAGGTAGGTTGTGGGACGCCAAAGAATTTGAGGTAAGGACATTTATGTTCAGGATTAGAGTTAAGGAAGCATATCTCTCAAGAACAGGGATTAAGGATGTCCATCTCTAAGGTTTGGAGTTGGTATTGAGTTAGCTCTACCATCTCCCAAGAGTAGATTCTTGGATTATTGATGAGGAAAAACGAGGATTTGAATTACAGATTTCTAAGTGTTTGCCAAGTTAAAGTATTTATAATATCGTTATGATTAACGTTTAAATGTTTATGTAATGTTGTTTAGAAACTTAGTCACTCATTAGACTCGTTTAGTTTATACTTTCCGAAATGTTTTCAACTTTTCAGGTAGAGGTCGTGTTTTTGGTGTCTGATTCGCTGGTATCTGTCTGCTTAAAGATTCTGTTTTCTTTTTGTATGTGGTTTTAGTTGTTTTGAAATTATGTATATACAGTCATGTGATTATATCGTCTTGAACTAAAGTTGGGTGTGGATGGATTTTTGTATTTAAATAATCAGGGTGGTGTGAAATGTATGTATAAGATTTATGTTGAAATTTATTTAACAATGAGATGCACTACAATTTTATTTATGAGTTGCTGCTTCCACATGTGTTTGATATAAATGTTAGGGGTTAAGGATCAGTTGGTGTCGTTGAGAAGGGAATGATATCAGTTAACTTCACGCTGTCTCTCAAATCAAGAATAGGTGATTGAGGAGGGGGTGCATGTACTATTTCTTTAGGGTCTAATTTCAATTCATAACAAATTCAAACCTATCATGCTGGTTTGGTTATACTAAAACAAGAGAATGGTTTTGAAATTAGAAGTTACTTCAAATGTTATTTTTACTTAATTAAAAAGAAACTTCCTTACTAAAATGGTCGGATTTAGCTTATATGAATTAAAAGTACAAATTAACCGAGTGGGTGGATTTGAATATGAGACATCTTGGTCCTCAAATATATAGAGGTGTTAGTTGATCAGCTAAGCTCTTGCTAGGTTATATGATTGATAAGTAGATCCCTAATCATTTAATCTTGCATATTGTAGCATATTCTAAGAAATATTTATAAAAATAACAATAAGATTCAAAATAATTTAGTATATCGTAACATTTACAAAAATTACAAATATAATAAATTTGTTAAAGTCTATCAATGATGAAAGTTGTCTATTACACTAATAGACTATATTGTAAATATTGATTTATGTCTATCAACGATAAAAATCTATCACTGACGATAGACTTTGCTATACAATTTTTTAAATGTTGGTATATAGTTAGATATTATTCTTAAAATTATTATAAGTGTTTAATTAAAATATAGTAATTAAAATTCTATTGTAATAAATTATATATATATAAAAAAGCATTGTAAATACATTAATTTCAAATAAATTCTCAAATTCATATCCCAACATTTAAAAAAAATTACTTTTAAACATTTTCCTGGTAGTGAGAGTTAAAAATCAGAACTTCACATTTCTCTGTCTAAGGAGCCTATTTCGACTACCATCAACATAGTATCAACCTAGCTCGAAGCTAATATATATTTAATACCTCACGTTTTTTTATAATAACAAATAAAAAATATGTTTTTCTTTATTTTTTATTTTTTATTTTTTCCCATTCAATTGGAAGTACTTCCAATCTGAGAGAGATTGACATTACTTCTATAAAACTGAACCAAACCATTCACACACACACATTCCTTCTATAAAGCTCAACCAAACATTCACACACACACACTTTTTCTAAAGCTCTCACCATGGCCACTCTTTCTTGCCAACCTTCCGATTTGATTCCCCTTCTCGGCTCTTCAGTCACCACGAACTCCACCGCGGTAGCCGAGTTTCTATGCTCCAGATTCACCACAATAGCCTCCACTTTCAGCTCCACCACCTATGCCGTCGACAACAGCTACCTTCTCTTTTCAGCCTACCTCGTCTTTGCCATGCAGCTTGGCTTTGCCATGCTTTGTGCCGGCTCCGTCCGGGCCAAAAACACCATGAACATCATGCTCACCAATGTCCTTGATGCCGCTGCCGGAGGCCTCTCCTACTACCTCTTTGGTTTCGCCTTTGCCTTCGGTGCTCCCTCCAACTCCTTCATAGGCCGCCATTTTTTTGACCTCTCCAGTGTTCCTAACCCCTCTACTGACTATAGCTTTTTTCTCTATCAATGGGCCTTTGCTATTGCTGCTGCAGGTATACATTAATTATACAGTTAAATTTCTTCTTCTTATTATCAATATTAATTGGGGCTCAAACGAAAATGGAATTGATTCAAAAAAATTTGTTGGTTACTCTGAAGTGATGCTTTATTTGTACTTTTTAACCATCAAAGCTTGTGTGGCTATCAATAGATTGAATAATTAATGTTTTATTTTATGTTCATACAAATCCAATGTTGTTCGAATTTATAATAAGCAGAGTTTAGAAAAAGAAATTATGAATTTCGGCTAAAACTGGTTGGATTTATTTATTTATTTAAAATAGCTAGATTTCAGATAATTCTATTAATCAGGATGTCTCCTCAACAAATGCAATCTTAGTTTTTTTTTTTTTAGAAAAACGATTTTGTTAAAGGCTTGATTCACTATTAAATCGTTTCAACCAACTCGTTTTTGTCTAATTCTTCTTAAGTTTTCTTTCAGTATGCTCATTAACCGAAATTTTTTGTGTGGCCATCAGTGGAGTGAAAAAAAAATCTCGTGTAAAAATCCAAAAGTTTTTTTTAGACAACAATTATAGGATGGTGAATCAAACTTCCAATCTTAAAAGAGGGAGAGAAAGAGTATATGTTAATCAATTGAGCTAGAAGCTCAAATTCTTCCATTAAAAGAAATGATCAAATAGCACAAATGAACAAAATATTTACACTTCAAACAAATCAACCGTAATGAATTTTTGTCTTTTTAGTTTTTTTCTACTGTTTCTTTTACTATCTTTGAAAATAGCAATTTTAGAAATTTTCTAATTCTTAACAGGTATCACCAGTGGCTCCATAGCTGAACGAACCCAATTTGTGGCCTATCTCATCTACTCCACTGTTCTAACTGGCTTCATCTACCCTATAGTCTCCCATTGGTTTTGGTCTGCTGATGGGTGGGCTAGCCCAACACGACCCAACAACCTCCTATTCAACTCAGGTGCAATCGACTTTGCCGGGTCTGGTGTGGTCCACATGGTTGGTGGTGTAGCCGGTCTCTGGGGAGCTTTAATCGAAGGCCCAAGAATCGGTCGATTTGATCGATCCGGTCGATCTGTCGCCCTTCGCGGCCACAGTGCATCACTCGTAGTCCTCGGCTCCTTCCTCCTTTGGTTCGGCTGGTATGGGTTCAACCCCGGTTCATTCCTAACAATTTCCAAGTCCTACAATGATGGTCGTCCTTACTATGGCCAATGGAGCGCCATAGGTCGAACTGGAGTCACCACAACACTAGCTGGATGCACAGCTGCCTTAACAACCCTTTTCGCAAAGCGTCTCTTAGTCGGCCATTGGAACGTAATCGACGTGTGCAACGGCCTATTAGGGGGGTTCGCCGCCATCACATCTGGTTGTGCTGTGGTGGAGCCATGGGCGGCAGTGTTATGTGGTTTCGTAGCATCTTGGGTGTTAATTGGGTTCAACAAGCTAGCGGAGAGGCTGAGCTTCGACGACCCATTAGAAGCGGCACAATTGCATGGCGGGTGTGGGGCATGGGGTTTGATATTCACAGGACTATTTGCGACAAAGAAATACGTCGGGGAGGTATATCAAGTCGGGCGGCCTTACGGATTGCTGATGGGTGGGGGATGGAGGCTATTGGCAGCACAAGTGGTAGAAATTGTAGCGATATTTGGGTGGGTGTCTTTGACAATGGGAGGGTTGTTTTATGGGTTGATGAAAGGGAAACTATTGAGAATATCAAGGGAGGATGAAATGGCAGGGATGGATTTAACGCGACATGGGGGATTTGCTTATGTATATAATGATGAAGAAGATTTATCAGAGAAGGCGTCTGGGTTTGTGATGAGGAGAATTGAGCCTGCTGATGCTAGTTCTCCTAAGGACCATTCTTCTTCTGGGATAGAGGCTGTTTGATTCAGATTTAGTTGAAACCTCAAGTGTAAGCTACTTGTGTTATTCTGTTAGTTGATATAGTATTGGAAAGAACAATGTTAGATTATAAATATAAATGTAGGTTTCGATTTTCTTTTTAAAAGTTAGTTTAATAATAAGGGAGTAGAGGAACTTAAACCTTCAACCTAATTGAGGTGTAAGTAATATTTTGAATTAGTTAGTAAAAGATGAAGGTGATTATTGGTAAATCAACTACTTTTAACTCTTTGTGTTTATTTTAATTAAAAGTTTGTTCGATAAATATGCTTAAAGTTTATTATATGTTTAATACATTTTTAAGCTTTAGCATTGTCTCTCCCCAAACCTTAAAAATTGTTGAATATGTGGTCTTTCATTTTTTAATTTGTCTTTGATATGGATCACTAGCTAATGTATAAGACAAGCTTAGATGATCATAGATTGATTAAATACTTCTAAAGTTGAGTAACTTAATAAGAAATTTTAAATTTTGGATATTTATTAGATACATCTCTCACAGTTAAGTGAAGGACTAAACTTATCAATAATTAATATTAAAAAACCTAAACATTGACCATCATTTGTTTCTCCAAGAAAACTTCAATTTATAAATATTCTTAATATTAGAGATTGTATATATCAATAAAAACTACAAAATAATTAATAATTGTGAAACATGTGAAAATCTAATATATGACTATACAAGTTAAATACAATGCCACAAGCAACATAAACAATAAATTGTGAAAATCTAATAATTTGTTTCTCCGTCGCGTGCAGCCACTGTCAGTCGACGTTCAAACCATTCCACCAAGTAGTCTAATCTTCACGCATTCCCATCCGTCCGTCGTGCCTCACCTTCGTTCATGTGTTTCCTCCCTTGAGCTGCACCCATTCGTGTGCAAGCCATCCTTCACCAAACCCGAGCCGTGGACGTCCGCACAAGTCAGTTCCCTGCCTGAGCCGATTGCTTCTCCAAGCCGAGCCACAATCCTCTCTCCAAGCCAAGTTGCATTTTAGTACTTTTGAGCCACTTTTGGTAAGTATTTGTTGGTGGGTTACCCATCAAATATCAAGTTCATTACTTTTTAAAGTAATTTAATTTTGGATTTAAGTTGCATTTTATTAAATTTAGATTGCATTTTATTAAATTTAGATTTGCTCTTTGAAGGTCATTGACATTTTGGAAAAAGAAGGGTGTAGTGTTGTGAAGTTATTCCCATTCAAGGTTGTCTTGGTTTCAACCTTAGCCTTTGGGTAAGTTAGGATACTTAAGTAAATATTTGATTGATGGGTTGACAAAAGTATTAATTTTAATTTTGTTTATGATTAGGACTGAGTTCCTTGGAAATTGACTATCAAGAAAGGACTATATTATTTTAGCTAGCCTCCACGTAAGAGATTCTACTATTAGACCCTTACATTATGTTTTTCCTTACAATGCATTACCGTAGCTATGCATGTGGTGTGACTGTTAGGGATGTTACATAATGATAGTTGTTGCCACGTGCCCGAGACGACGCGGAGCGGCCGATCTCCTCAAAAGAGTTAGTTTTAAAAGAAAATAGAACTCATCACCAATATTTTTTACTGTGTGATTGGACACCGAAATAAAGTAAATAATTTTTAAAAAAATGGTATGCGAAAAATAGAGTTGAGTTCAGAAGTCATTTGTGTATGGGGAAGGTATTAGCACCCCACAACACCCATTTAGAAAAACGGTGGCCAAATTTTAAATCTTGAATTGAAAATATTTTTTAATTTATTTTAAAACTAATGTCTTATTTCATCCCTCATTACTCCAATATTTGAAGCAATAATCTTATAAAATAAATGGAATAATATTCCATTAATTAGACTATATATAAGAAAATGAAAAATTATTACAATTTCTCAAAATCTATCATAGGCTAGTCTTCGAATAAAGATTTTTTTTAAGAAAAAACATTGATTAAATTCATTTTTTCTTGTGAAGATGTGATCCCTCACCTCAATAATTCTAGGAAATCGGACTCCTAAATTTTCTAGATTTCATCATAGGATTTTATTTAAAGAAAACGGTTAAGTTATAAGAAAAGATTTAGAAAACCTTGTGAAACCATAGATAAAATTTAAAGTTTTGAAAAGCATAAAAAAATTTATAACATTATAGGCAAATTTGCTAAATGATTAAAAAGAATTTTTATTTTAAAACATAAAAAATTTTAAATTGGAAGGATTTTAAAACATAAAAAAATTTAAATACAAAAAGTTACATTTAAGTGCATATAACAATAATTATGATAGCCATGTGCATAAGTAAAAGAAAGGAAACATAATAACAATAACTAAAATAAGGAAAGGAAAAAAAAAAAAAGAACGAATAAAGAAAGAAAGAAAAATGGTAGAGGGGTGATGGCACCATAAAAGAAACAAAAATAATAATCATAATAAAAATAATAATAATGATAATTATAATTAATAATAATAATAATAACAACAATAATATAATAATAATAATAATAATAATAATAATAATAATAATAATAATAAT
>CM046887.1:10215713-10235446 GCA_025688845.1 Cucumis hystrix
AATAATAATAATAATAATAATAATAATAATAATAATAATAATAATAAAAGAACCATAATTGTAATAAAATAAAATATAATAATAAAAAAATGATAATAATAATAATGATAATAACGATAATAATGACAAAATTTTCTCTATCCTCATTCTTTCCCTCTATATTTTAGAGAAAAGAAAATAAAGGTTAAGAGTTGGGATTTAAAAAAAACATGAAATACGGATAAAAATACGAACATTTTTCTTATGTTGTTTTCTTTCATCCTATTTTTTTAGAGAGAAGAAAAAGACTAAAGAATTTTTTTTTAAATGATGATAAAAGAAAAAAAGTAGTAAAAAAATACTAAAATGTTCCTACATTTTCTTTTCTTTCTCCTTATCTTTTAAAAAGAGAAGAAAAGAAAACTAAGGATTCGAATCCCAAAGAAATTACTTGTTGTATGAGGTGCGGATCCTTGGGATTAAATCCCTACCAAGCAACCTCCAACTAAGTTTATTGCAACGTGGGATTTTATTTGCTTAAGATAAAGTAAAAAAAAAAAAAGTAGAGACAATAAAGTAACGAAAAAAAATAAGAAAAAAAATCACCTTTTACTGAATTTTTTTCGCTGAGATTTGCTCTAAATAATAAAAGTTTTGCTAAGCACTCTCTCTAAATAAGTTTTTTTTTCTAAGAAATTTTCTTCTCCCCTTTCCAAATGACAAGGGTCTCTATTTATAAACCCGGGGTGTACCACAAATTTGGAAAAATAATAAGAATAAAATCAAAATTTGATATTATGTTAACAAAACAAATTTTCATTTTCCTAAAATAAATTAAATGAGTTATTTTGAGATTTTGTGAAAAATTAATTAATAAATCAAATGGATATTAAAATATTTTTCATTTAAAATTGAATTTCATTTTTTCCTAAAATGATAAAAGTGATATTAGAAGATTTTATTTAAAACAAATTCATTTCTTTTTTCCTAAAATAGTACAAATGTGATATTAAAAGATTTTTTAAAAATAAATTGATTTATTTTTGTTTCCTAAAATGATAAAAATGAAATATTATAACATATTATGTTATTATTAATTTTTTACCTTTTTAAAATAAATAAATAAATAAATAATTAGCTATTATTACTATATTAGTATTTTAAAAAAGATATATATGTGTAGGATAAAAATAGGTGGCTACATGCTATGTATTCATAAAAATAACTTTAGGCCTTATGGCCATGTCAATCTGACAAAACAATACATTAAAAACAATATAAAATGAAATACATAAGAAAGAGTTACGCCTTAGAGTATGATTTCTAGTTCTCCTTGGCTCTTATTTTTTCCTAGTGGTGAAGGGGAAGATGGAAGAGATGAAATCTCTCACCTCTAACTCAAGGGAAGAGAGAAGATGAACGATGTAAGGAACTTGCTCTCCGGCCACTTTTTGTATACCTTGTTCTGAAGTGAGAGGCTCCATTTACAGGCAAATATCAATGTTGACAGGATGCCATGTGTCATTAATGCTTTTGAAAAGTTGCATTGACACCATGCAGACGTCTTTTCGTCCTTTTTCTAACTTTCGCGCTAACTAATTATGTCTGCTAGTGACTCATATCACCTAGCTTGCTCGCTTGTCGTCGCGTAAGTTGAATAGTACATCTCCTCGAGTAAACATTATATCGTCAAGCTTCACTTCTTTTGCCTAAAATCCTGTGATTAGAGCACTAGAACACAATAAAATAGGGATGGGGTTCTTCTGTAACATGTTATTCTCATATTAATCAAATCACCTACTTAACTTTGTTTTCTTCTATTCCTATGCAATTAAACTTCATTATTTTACATAAAAGACTACAATAACTTGTATTTCTACAAGTTATCAGCACTCTATAAGTTTGTTTCTCTCCTCAACTATAACTCTTATCGCCACTTATTACTCAACTATCAAATTTTTATTTTGAAGCTTTGCTATTTTTGGCAGAGGAGGCAACATTAGAGTTGTTATTTCATTTAATCAAAGAAACAAATAATTTTTTAAATTTTCACAATTTTGGCTTTGTTTCAACTTATGTTATAACGAATTATTTTTAAGTGCCTTATAGAAATTTTCAAAAAGTTTCAAAAGCTTTAGCTCGGACCTCGCACACCCCCAAATTTAGAATGTGGCAATGTTCTCATTGCTAAAAATGAACGATAAGATTTATCACAGAAAAATATTACAAAAAAGGTTTGAGGTAAAGTTTGCTCACCTTGTGAACTATCTAGAAATGTTTCCTAAGTAAGTTTTCTTAACAAGTTAAACGCCTAAATGATAAATGAAACTTTATTTTGCATAATTCATATCATAATTCATATCATTGAAGTTATCATTGAAGCACAAAGGAAAATTAAAGTACTTAAATGCAGGAAATAAAACTTGCGACAAGAAAAACTAAAAGCGTAATAATTGCATCAAAAGTTATACTTGTATTGCAAAAATCATAATTACAAAAGAAATACAAGTTACACAAGTGAAAAGTTAAAATTACAAAAGAAGATAACCAAATTAACTACACTCCCAAATTTATGGTTGAGGGGGCGGGTGAGAAGGTTCTCGCGCGCCACACACTTTCAGATCATTTCGCGTGAGGGACCTTGATATTTTTGCTGGGACTTCAGATATAGGAATGATGCTACAGATTGTTGGGTGAAGATGTCTCAATGTGGACTTAAACTAAACATCATTCCGCCTAGCAGATTGCTCTATCATTCCCATGATTACCTAATGTTATGCCTTGAGCTCTAGATTCTGCAAATTGAGCTATTGGTTTTGCTTTGAGAGCTCTTGACTTTGTATTTTGGAGCTTTTGTAAATCAGGCTTGAGTCCTTCTATCTGAGTCATATTATGAGCATTTGCTTTGTCAGGCTTCAATTCCAAGTCGCATAATTTCTTCTGACTTCGCAAATGCATTTCTTGTAGGTTGCTCTAGCATTGGATTACATCTTCAAATCCATTGTTCATTGGTTTACAGACATAATCATCAATGAACTTGAGAGTGTAATCCTCATCAACATATATGATAAATTTAGAATGTACAATTAAAAAAAAAAACGAAACAAATTAGCTAAACATAGGAATTCAAAACAGCAATCTAAACATAGGCATTAGAAACTTAGATTTCCAAATCCTGAAACCTAAATACAGACATTTGTACTTTCTAGGCATCAAAACCCCATCAGATAAGCCCGCTTGTTGAAATTGGATTTAGAGTTTGGTTCAGGGGATTTAGTGTTGTGTTTCATTTATAATTTTATTGCATTGTTTGCACAAGCAAGATGTATAAATTAAATTCATATCGCAAACCTCTCTACTTAGCTAGTCATGGTCATTGCTTGCAAGATGCTCACTATGTCTCTATGTCAGAGCTATGCAATAAAAGGTACAAGCTCATGCCTTCGTGTAGTTACTAAATCCTCGTTGAATATAATTAGTTTTCCTATCGCTTGTCCAAGTGTAGTGAAACGATAGGTTTCCTGGACAAGCCTGGATCGAACACAGGAAATTGATATCAAATCTTAGTTATAGAGCTTACTTCTTCATCTAGGCTGTATACAATATCTATACAATATAAAATAAATGTATGTCGAAGTGTTAATCCTAATATCTACGCTAGAGATCCTGTAAAAGTTGGTAAGAATGGTGAGACAATGGGAAATGGACTGATTTGTATTGAGGAAAAGTGAAAGAATGTCTCCGCGTTGTTAGACGATTAAGCCATGTGATAACCCTTGATGAGATAAAGATCAAGTAACTAGCTTTTAAATAAGGCGAGCACCTCAAGTGCCTTAAACGCCAGACTTGCTCGCCCCTCAGGATGCAAATAATAAAGCTTAGCTAAGCAATATCTATCTAGAAGTCATTACTTATAAGACTTATATAAACTCTCTTTTAAGGGTGGCAACCTCTCGACGCCAAGTCACCACAATTGTTCTCCTTTTGAGACACAAGTGATAGAGGTTTAATCACCAAGTTGAAGTTTGTCTCCAAACTCCTCCTTGTGTGCGCTAGCTGTATCCTTGCTACTTGCTCTCTTAAGTAGTTGGTGATATACGCTAGGCAAGCGATGGAGTAAAGCACCTCAACTAACGAGATAAACCTTATAAGCTAGACTCCTTATCAAGAACTTATCACAAGCCTAAACTACTTATAACACTTTGACAAATAAACAGTAAAGGAATGAAAGATTGAAAGGGAATAAATTGCAATGTATTAAAGAATGTAGAGCTTAGACCACTGTACAATATGAACATCATATATTACAATGAAATATAAAAATAGAAAGTAAAGAGATGAAAGATGTTACAAGTTAGAGGGAAGAAGATAGTGGATCTTTCTCTAGTTTTCTCTCTAAGCTCACTTACAAGATTGACTAGATAAGAAGATGAACTTTTGAAGAGGGTGGAAAGGCTAGTCTTTTTCGTGGCCTTTCGTCAGCTTCAGTAGAGCTCTATAGTTTTGGCCCATTCATGCCAAGCAAAGTTACTTGGTGTAGAAGGAGACTTTACATAGAATACTTTCAACTAGAAACTATTATTCTTCTAATCATGTCAGCACTGATTGCAGCATTGTCATGTCACATCAACTCTAACTACCATTCTTGTCTGCTAGTGAATCTTCCTCGCGTGATGAAGTGGCTCCTCGCCTAGGGATTTTATTCGCCAGACAGAGTTCCTATCGCGTAGCTTTTGTACACACTCCTCTGCAATTTACTGTCTCTTCTTTTCTCTATAATCCTGTAATAAAACACTGAAAAACAAGATAAAACAGACGTGAGGACTTATGTAAGTTGTATTCTCTAATATTTATGAATTTGCAATAAAAGTTACAAATTTTGACACATTATCATGTGTTTTGGTTCCATTGTTCTACCAAGAAGGCCATAATAACTTGTATTTCTTCAAGTTATCAAAGCCCACAGGCATTTAAATTTTAGGAATTTGATTCTGAACCTGCGCGCCAAGTGTCACAATCGTAGCGTTTCAACCTTGAGACGGACGATTGCGGCACTTGTTCTAAATCGATGAACAAGTCAGCCGATCAAAATCCGAAAGTTGTGGGTAACGTCGACGTATGTCGTAACCTTCCTTAGCGTTCTTGGGAAATTTGTTTATAAAACGCGGAAAAGAAAGAAATATATTGAAATAGACGTTATAATAAGCATTAAAGACTGTCAATTGCAAGGAAAAAGGGTTGCTTGCAAAGAGTACAACTAATGCTTGGGCTGGGATTCAACTGGTATGCCTCCCCTATAGTACATTTTGAACATTTTCAGCTCTGGTAGGCTTGTATATGAAAATGCCAAAACGTCACACCCAAGCTTTATGACTCAAAATGAAAGGCAACTACCTAAACTAGATATGCAAGCTAAATATAAGATAAACTAGGGGTATTCGAAGCATATAACCATAGGTAAACACACCTTGGAAAAATATGTCCGTGACACACTCCCCCACTTAAACTGTTGACGTCCCCGTCGACTGGCAAAGCTGGAATCCTTCTATCTTCTGCTTCCACGCTTCACGGTCTTTGGTACGTCTTCCACGTTCTTCTTCCACAATGAGGCTCTTCCACTTCGCCATGAACTTGTGTATCCTCCCCGTGGGTCTTCTTCTTCTTTTCCTCGCTTCCTTAGCAAGGACTTCCTCAACTTCTGCTAGTTCCTCGTGTCTCCTCACGAGATGGTGATCTTTGCATCTTCGTAACCGAGTCTGTTCAAATCGCAGCTTCATGATGACCTAACCGTCCACACGAAGGTCCAAGGGGTGATGCTTCCCATCTGCCCATCTTTTCGGCCGCTTCGAAACTCTCTCTAGACTGACTCGAGCAATGCTGACTTATCGCTTCCATCTCTTGGTAATCCCGCAAGTCTAAGGACTCTTCTCGACACAGGAGGGATCAACAAGGCGCGACAGTACAGGTTGTCCGCCACCAACAATCTCAGTCCATCTTCCACCCGTTGACGAACTCACCACACCACTGACACAACATCGGGTCTCCTTCCACTTTGCTTGACTTGAAGCCAGTTCCGGCTGAGTACCAAGGTGATTGGTAACCACGTGGTTGATCTCTCTGACATGGGTGGATCTCTGTGAATACAGTTTCGTATATTTTTGACTGCGTACCATGGCAAGCGTTCCTTTGAGATATAATTACTTTCTGCGCCACTCTACTTCAGACTCTCAGATGCGATGAGGTGCCCATTCCGCACTAGGACACCACCCAACGCATGATTAGACGCCTTTGCGTAAGATTCAACAGGTTGAGTCCCACTCGCGGACCCAAAAGTTGGCCCACTCCTCGAGGCTTGCTTTCGGACACGATTGTCAACACACAACCGTCCATTCTCTTCCTTCCGTAAGAAGGCTTGAGCTTCGTACGGAGCTTTTGCAGGTCTAGTGAATCCTGCACTCGACAATCTCCTCGACTATCTCTGGAGTCCAGTTGACTCTGACTGCACCATACGACAATTATTCTTCGTACGCAATTCTCACATGGGCAAACTATCACGTTTCTCATCACAACACCTCTCCATGACACACCTTGTGTCTTCTTGAACACGGCCCTCTCTCAGTTGCATGGCCGAGATCGTTCTCAGTCCTTTGGGTTGACGAAGGTCTGTCTGCACCACCGTGGGGGTAGATCCCGTGATCACCAGACATCTAGCTGCAGGCATCATGATCACTTGATGTTCGAGAAGGAATTCCATTCTGAGAAGTACATCAAAGTCATCCATGCCTACAACTACGAAATCAACGAAATCGCTCCATCCTCCCAACTGTATCACCGCTCGTTTCACTACCCCAACGACGGGTAGAGCTGTAGAATTCACGACCTTCATTTTTTTCGTATCCTTCTTCCAATGAAGGTTTAGTCGTCTGGCTTCGGCCACCGTTATAAAATTATGAGTTGCACTGGAGTCGACCATAGTGCTCCTTGCATGCTTTCGGTTAATCCAGGTGTCAACATATATTAGGCCCCCTTTCGTATGTCTACTTGTCTCCCCTACTTTCTTCTGAAGGGACGACAAGAGTCTTATGGCTCCCACTCTGACATTTTGAACTTCCTCCACTTGCCCATCTTTCTTCTCTGGTTGGCTCAACTTGTCATCTGAGTTCGCAGCCAAAGAGGTCTGAAAGGCATAGAAGTCCGATTTATCTGGACATTCCCTTGCCTGATGTGGCCCGTTACATATGTAGCAACTGATAGGAATATGGGATGCCCTCTGATCATTGGGTCTTCGCCAGGAGTTCCCCTTATTTGACTAGGAAGGCTTGCGGTCTCTACCGGGACTTCTATTTCCACTGACAGCTTTGGGAGAATTCGGTTGGTTGTTTCTGTCTCTTCTAGGTGAAGAGCTTTGATGACGTCTCGTCTCTTGAGCGTCGCCAGACAGATCAAACAAACGTTCAGCTGTTGCATAGGTCGATGCGAGGTCTTGAACCCTCTGCTCGTATAGCTTAGTTCTTGCCCACGGCTTCAGCCCTTCAACAAAACTAAAGATTTTGTCCTTTTCGATCATGTCAGATATGTCCAACATCAACCTCGCAAATTGCTTCACATACTCCCGAACATTTCCAGTGTGCTTTAATTCTCGCAATTTCCGCCGAGCCAGAATTTCAACATTCTCGGGGAAGAACTGCGAACGAAGTTCTCTCTTTAAGCTGTCCCAAGTGTCTATTACGCAACGCCCTGCCTGAATGTCAACATATCGGGACCTCCACGATAACTTTGCATCTTCAGATAGATGCATGGTCGCCAATGTCACTTTGGCTTCTTCCGTAACGGTGTTCGTGGCTTTAAAATACTGCTCAATGTCGAAGATAAAGTTTTCCAGTGCCTTTGCATCTCTTACCCCACAGAAGGGCTTAGGCTCTGGGATCTTTATCTTCCCAACTATAATTGCTCCTCCAGCTGGAGCTTGATTTGCCAACGCTCGCATTGTAAGGTTCACCTCCGCGATTTCATTTCTAACAACATCAAGGGTGTCTCGAAAATCCTCTGTCATGCCGTTTATCATTTCCATCATATCCTTCTTGGAGTTATCTAGTTCCATAACTCGTTCCTCCATTCGGGCAGCAGAGTCCGACGAACTATCCCTACGCTCGTAGGTAACATTTCCAGTTCTCATGATTTGTGACTCTAACGTGTCAACTCTAGCCAACAAATCATGTATCGGTAATCAGTCCAGACTACCGGACACCACATCAACAGCATCGGCTTTCTTGGAAACTTCCTCAAGCCGCTTCTCAAGAAATCGGATGGAATCAAGAACTTCCATCAGGTGGAGCATCTGCTCTTCGATCTCCACCAATCGTTTATCATGGGTCTTACCCGTACGTTTTGCAGCCCACATCTTGTGTCTCAACTGTCACTCAGCCAATTTGGCTCTGATACCACTTGTCACAATCGTAGCGTTTCAACTTTGAGACAGACGATCTCCGAAAGTTATGGGTAACGTCGACGTATGTCATAACCTTCCTTAGCGTTCTTGGGAAATTTGTTTATAAAACGCGGGAAAGAAAGAAATACATTGAAATAGACGTTACAATAAGCATTAAAGACTGTCAATTGCAAGGAAAAAGGGTTGCAAAGAGTACAACTAATGCTTGGGCGGGGATTCAACTGGTATGCCTCTCTTATAGTACATTTTGAACATTTTCAGCTTTGGTAGGCTTGCATATGAAAATGCCGAAACGTCACACCCAAGCTTTATGACTCAAAATGAAAGGCAACTGCCTAAACTAGATATGCAAGCTAAAGATAAGATAAACTGGGGGTATTCGGAGCATAAAACCATAGGTAAACACACCTTGGAAAAATATGTCTGTGACACCAAGCACCCCTAGTGTCTTCCATGATGGTCACCTAGCCTCCTTAATCACATATACAAAACCTCTTCACAATCCCTTTCAAGCTTCTCCTTTTGAAACTTCAAACTATACTTACCATTATACTAAACCATAACTCACTTGGGTATACTAGGGTTTACGGTATATCTATCAATTATTGTATTTCTTTATTTCCTTATTTCAATAACTTGAACTTTATTCTCTTTGTGGTTGATCCCACAAACGCAACCAAGCTAGAGTTATTTTGGATTTCTTATTACTACATTTTTTGTAATTTATAAAGTGTATGTGTTGTTTCATATCTCCGAGTTTGTTGTACTACTCATTGCAATATCTCTTTTTTGTTGGGTCATATGAATCTTGTATTAAATGCCTATTTAGATATTCATTTTGATGATTATTGTTTTAAAGATTAAATAGGTATAATTATAGTTGACTTTTAATGTCAAGCAATAAATGAAGCGCAACAATTGCCTTATTAACACACACAAAAAGCTACATAATATGAACTAAATTAGTTTCTGTTAAAGCTATGCTCTGAATATAGAAAAAGTTTTAACAATAAAAATGGTTAACTTTCATTAAATACAAAATTATAGCCACGTAAAATACTACAGTAGAGAAATGATAGCAACACATTTTTGCTATAAAAGAAATTTTATAGCTTTTTCAAGAAATGCACTACAAATTTTTGCAATCACTAAATGCTATATTCGAAGCTTGTATTTACAACATTTATAAAACGACATGACAAATCTATCATTTCATAGCATTTAACAAGTGCTATAAAAGAAAAGCATTTCATAGCATCCAGAAAAAAGCTATGAAAACTCGGACTTTTCTATAGCGTCTAAAAAATGCTATAAACAGTTAAATACTGTTAATAGCAAGGGTTGTCAAGACTTAGCCAAAAACGCATGGTAGATTTTTTATAGCATTTTTTTTTCGTAGCTATGGTTGACCTTTTTTTTTTCTTAGTGTATTCATATTTAGAGGTGGATCCAATGTTATAATCTGTTTTTTTGTTTTTTGTTTTTTTTTGGAAATGTTATGCTATTATTGAAGACTTTTATGGAATGATCACATGATCGAATGGTTTTATATATGGGGTGTTCATTTCAAGATTTATTGTTCACTAGATTTTTTGCTTGACAAACTAAATGGTTGGAAAATTAAGTTATATGAAAACAGTTGAGTGAGAAATTTTGAACCAATCATAAATTATCACATCATTACTACATTAATGACGAAATTATAAATAATTAAAATTGGGATTAATTATAAATTTACATATGTCTCAAATTGATATTGGAGAAATAAATTGGTGAATTTTGATGATGTCATGCGTTTTTGTAGTGACCTTCGGATTAAATTGAGTAAGTTTCATCTAATTAATTATCAAAATTTGGGTTAAAGTTCAATTGAGAACAAAAGTAGGCTTAATATAGCCAAAATGCTAAATAAGGCCCAAATCCAATATAGTTAGGCCCAAGGGCTAGGTCCATGAACCAATCAGGCTCAAGCTCACAAAACCCACCAAAAAACTTCCTAAAATAGATGAGTTCTCTTCATTTGAGTGGTTTAGAAAGTTTAGACCTTATAGAGTGTAGAGAGAATTCTCCTAGCAACAATATGGCTCTCTAGCTCTTAAAACTAAACTGTATCAATCACACATTCAATCAAGAGAGAATTAAAGAAGCAAGTTTTAGAGGTCGAACCACATTCACATTAAATGTTCACTAACTCAACCTCAACTCCACAAAACACGTTTCTCCCAAAACCTCATATGAACAAAGACAATTTAAAATATTTATAAGCTAAAAAACTTTCGACAAGCAGAACCATCAGGAGATGTCTCGACAAATACCTCATCTGCCAACGAGTTTGTCGAGTAATTCAATGAAAAATTATTTGATTAATTTTGTGGATATCTACCGATGACCAAAGAAAAGTGCCAGAAGACATGGTACCTCTTGACCATGTAAATACAGTCGTCGGGAGATACAAATTGTCAAAGGCGTATTTACAGCTTCAACAATCCTATATCTGCGGACACTCTACTTGAGTCATCTAGAGATCAACTCCTGAAACTTTTTCTCCAACCACATTACCAATGATTTTTCTTTCGTCGGCATATCATTTGTCGCCATGCCGATGATTTTTCTTTCATTGTCGTATCATCCATCGACACTCTTTTGGGTCTTTGTTTATGCTTTTTTGCATCGAAAAATAAGTCTTTTATGGATAATTCTCCCCACCTAACTTCTCAAATCAAACCATCCTTACACGCTTCTTCTTTCAACATTTTTTTCCTCTGCCTTCCCCTTCTACTTGAAACAACAAAGACATATATAAACAAAAAAAATATATATATTTAAAATTCCATTCCATCCCAGCTAAGCCATTATTCCCTGAGAAGAAAGATTAACACTCTTCTTGGTAGAAAGGTCTGGGCCTCTAAATTATGTCCTCTTATCAATCTCACCCTCTCTCGCATTTCTGTTTCTTTCTCCTTTACCCTCTCATCCCCTTTCCATTCTTTTAAAATAAGAAAAAAATTCTAAGATTTGAATTACACCATGATGGAGATCAAGATGGGAAAAAATATAGAAATGGAAAAGAAAGAGATGATGGGAGGATGAGAGATGAAGTAATGAAAAGTAAAAATTCAGTTTTAACCTTTAGGCCACGTTTATACGTCACCATAATGAAAATGGTGTAATTGTAATGAGTGTTCATTAATGAATCAAGTGTAATGGACTTACTCGCGACTAAAGGTAATTGTTTGTAAGTGTGTTCCATGAACAATGTGATGGACTACACGTAGTATATGTTGGAATATGACTTATACATATTATATGTTATGTCTTAAATGCGATGTGCAAGGCCCTGATCGCGTCTGCCAACACGATAAAGTCCCTGCGACGAAGGTGCTGAATGAAGAAATTTCAGATGATAAAATATTTTCTGCCAAAGGAGTATGCATGCAGCTCAGACCTAAAGAAAAATCGTTTGGTTAAAAAGGATCCTTATTGAGGTCATTTCGAATGAGAGTATAGGACATCCCATGAGGAAACATACCTGTTTAAGTTACATCGAATGAATGTAAGCAACGCGATAAGAACAAGTACCAAGGAAGAAGCCTATGTTGAATGCCAAGAATTAAGCGTTTAATACAGTAATGCGAGAAGTACTTTTGTTCAAGGGAGTTTGGTGAGAAGTAGGTGTCCTGTTTACAAGACTAGACGACTCTATGGAGAAAATAAATGTTTGTTGCTTCCTGAGAAGATAAAGAGAGTCAAGCGTTTTAAAGAGTTTCACTTTCCAAGGAGATAAGGTTGGCATCTCAAGGGAACGTCCAATCGTCGCTGGCATTTTAGCCTATGTGTCGAGTTTGGGTTGGTTGCATCGCCTGCAATGAATCGGCAAGGAGACACATGTAAAGTATTGAAGCGACCCTTGGATGTGGGAAGTCACTATAAAAAGGGCCAAAGGCCGAAAAGAAAATGGAGTTTTTTTTTTTTTTTTTGTCTGAAAAAGCTAGATTTCAGATTAAAATGGAAATGAGAGGTTAGGAATGCTGAATGGTCAGTTGTGGGAACAACGAGACAAGAAGAGAAAGCTGAAAGTAGAGAAGGAAGGAATCGAGGCTAAGTATATGTGTGAGTGACAAAAACAAGATTCAACATGATTTCTAAGTTGTTATTTACTATTAATTATTTTGTGTGTTTGTTTACGAGTTATGAATAATGTTGCGAATGATTCATCGTAAACCCAAACGAGTACCCTTGTAACGAATGTTTGTTTTTTAGTATTCCTTGTAGGTAGAGTATCCATAAATCCTTCATCAATAGGGGAAAGGTTTTGTGGATGACTTACATAAATAGTTAATGTGATGCTTGCAAACTTGGTACGTGAAAAAGGTATTTTCTCAATGATTATTTGAAAGTATTCCTCCGTCAATGCTGAGTATATGATATTTTTACTACTACGATATTATGTAAAGAAAATAAGCTAGGAAGACTAACCTTTCTGTTTATCATTTGTAGTCGTTGCATATTTAGAGAAGATAAGACCTATCGCGTGACGATGGTTGAGTATGAGTCTCAGGTAAGCGAGGGAAGATTTTTATATCCCATAATGAACTTGTTATGAAATGATTCCAGCGTATGGCATTGCAGTGCTCACTAAGAGGAAGGTGTTGATGAGACGTTGGTGGAGTGTAACTTCTAGGTCTAAGAATGTGAATGTGACAAGACACTACTGAATATTTTAGGCAACTTGTGTGATCCTAGCAAGAGAAAATCCCAGGTCATCGAACAAAAATTCTCGGATCACAATATGAGCTTGCGATTGTGATTGTTGTACTAGTTGGTAACTCATTGTGTGGTTATTGATTGGTGGTGGTTATGCAATGTGCACTGTTCATTGTAGCTAACTTTACGTGTTATGGCATATTTTTTTATTAATTTATGGATTCCTTATGATTTTTTAAAAGGTTTTCTTAAAATTGTTACTCACTAAGATCGTTTGACTTATGTTTTAAGTTTTCCCCTCCCGAGGTTGTCAGGCGTTGAAGCCAGACAAAGAATGGATATTGGGCATTGTAGCCTAGCTAAGGAGGAAGACAGAGTATTTCTTTAGTCTTACATGGTGCATTAGCCATGAAAATTTCTATTATGCCTAAGGAGCCGGTTGGCATGTAAATTACCATATAGCGCGGATGACCCGATTCAGAAGGCAGGCAAGTGCAATATCTAGGTTGGTGAGTCCTAACTCAGTGAGCCAGAGAGCCAATGAGCTGAGTCAAGGAAAGGGTAGCCCTTAACGCGGTTCACTAAGAGAGGTAGTTGGGCAACATAGGCAGAGGAGGAAGTGCCACCTTTACACCTCTAGGTGCCCTCTACAAGGAGCATCATTTGTGGAGAAAAACAAGAAAGAATCTGAAGGATGTCCTTGGGTTGGATGTTGATGACTTGAGGAGAATGGGTTGAAGAAAAGGATCTCAAATTCCTAAAAAACCTTACTGCGAGGAGCTGCACTTTGGCAGTAGAGAAGGATTAAGATGTTTGCTCACCAGACGCCAAGTTGGAAAAGTTGAGCTAAGAGAAGGAAGATCTAAAGATGTTGGCTAAGTCTTATTGTAAGGAAAAGTCTAAGTTTTGTTGTACTTATTGTAAAAGTGTTAAATTAATAAAGAAAAGTTTGTACCCATTCCACTATATTACCTTGTGTTTGTCGCGTAGTGATTGAGAAGTAGAAGTGAACTAATCGATAAGGCTAAGCTAATGAAAAGTTTAAATACTTTGCTATTTTTGTATAAAGAAAGCTTTGTATTTAATGATTGGTAGAAAAGTTATTCTGCTTATTAGGTGTTCAGCGTTTATCATGCAGTGTGGTTGTATAGAGGGTCTAGGCGGCATGCCCCCACTTGGACGCAGAAAATGACTTTAGGGCGGGGCGTGACAAAAGGTAACTTTCCTTAAATAGTAATTGGTTGCATGAACGTTATTTGCGTATTGTTATAAGGAATGTTAGAAAACCTTCTTTAGCCCTGCTTAATTTAAAGATTCCTTCTTCATATTTCCGCTTCTTGTTTGCAATTTATTCATTCTCTCTTCCAGAATTTCCTCGTACTTCATTTCTTAGCTTCTTTCTCTTCTTGGTACAAGATCTAAACGATATTGGTACACAAGATTTAAACGATCGTGTACCAATATCCAAATGATTAGTTGTCTATCCCAAATAGACAAAGATAGACGAGCATGACTAATAGATTGTTTAGCTTTGATACAAGATCATTTAGACTAGGTACAAGATCGTTTGGACTTGGTACAAGATCATTTAGACTGGAACAAAATCATTTTTTCATCCGTGTGTGACCGATTAATCTCGAGGTATTTTTGTTATCTCACATTATGGACTTGTGGGCTTTTTTCTTTTCCAAAATTGTTCCCTACATATATTTTTGCGTTTTTTCATCCGTGAGTGCCCGATTAATCTCGATGTAATTTGCGTTTTGTTCTTTTTTTTTTTTATAAAAAAAACTCCCTACATATATTCATAGAGAATTTAAAAACCTAACTGGAATAGCATCATAGATTCAACTTTTCAATCCAATACAATTTCTTAACTTAATTCAAAGATTCTTGACTTTTTGAATGCAATATAAAAAAAACCTTACATCCACAAATTTAGTTATCTTTAAATTAGATAAAACGGCTAAATTATTTTTTAGATAACTGTGAGAATGGCAAAAACAATTGGATAACAAACTGAAAAATAGCAAATTTAAAAAATATTAAGATTTATAGCAAAACTGGGGTTGTAGACTTCTTTTTTACTTTTTTTTTAACCGATTATACCCCTTTGTATACGAAATTTTTTTTCCGTCATATACAGTGTATTTGTATAGGTAAAAAATGATACAGTATATCACAAATTCACAGATAGAGTGTATTTGCAAAAACCATCAACTTTGAAAAATATTAAATAATTTTTTATTTTCGGACTATATAAGATTACACCAACATCTCCTAGATTTATGCCTGCAATTTATATAGGATTTTTGGAATTTTAGGTTTCAAATCAATTAATTAACAATTTATTTCTATAATTCACAATATATATAGAGTAATTACTATTTGAATTCAAATTTTTTTGTCACCTCTAAAATAATGGTTAATATAATTTCATCACTTTCCGTTTCATAAAGTTCCTTTTAATATTTATTAATATTTTATTATATAATACATGATACATATTTTTCATATTTTTAATAACAATTTGAAGTTAGATTTTATAACATCCAATAAAATCGTTAATTTGAATTCTTTTAAACGATCATATCCCTAAAATAATGGCAAACATAAATTCAACGTTTTTTAATTATTTATATTTCAAAATATTTTAAAAAAATTTGAATTTAAATACCTCCAAAATACATATGCTTAATAACAATTTGAATTTAAAATTTTTATCATTCCCTAAAATCGTGCTAATTACGATTATTCACTTATTTTATTAAAGCAAATTCACTCTTAAAGTCGTGCTATAGTTTGGTTGATATCCCTAAAATAATGGCAAACATAAATTCAATATCTTCAGATTATTTATAGGGACATTTTTAAAAATACCAAAATAAAATAAAATATTTACAAGCTATAGTAAAATTTTGGATTCTATCACTGATAATCTTCTATCACTATAACGTGTTCGTCAGTCCAAGCCGTTCCTTGTTTTGGAGTCATTTTGGTGAGTTTTGGCTATAATTGATTGTGATGGTACTCTCATTAATTGCCTATTTTGTCCCAAATGAATAAAGTTATGGATTTAAGTGGATCTATGTTTTTCTTGAAGGAACGAATATAATTGGAGGAACTGAGACTGTGAATTGTTCCACTTAGGGTTGTGTTGGATTCAACCCTAATCTTGGGGTAAGCTCGGATAAGTTTGGTTGCTTAATTAAACAGTAGGGTGATGGTTGACAAGATTATTAATGTTAATTTTGTTTATGTTTAGGACTGAGTATTGTGAGGAATTGACTGCCAACCTGTGAATTTTTAGCAGATCTCCTGGTAAGAGATTTTTCCCCTTTTGTTTGAGATGCAGTACTATTGGTGCATGATGTGATTATATGTATTTCTGAGATTATGTGTGTTGAGCTGAGATGTTGGTTTTATGATGAGCATGTATAGCGTATAGTGTTCTGTTGGTCTGCTGGTTAGAGTCGTACCACGAGGGGTTCATCAAGGTCCTCCCCTATACATGTTTGAGTATTATTGAGACGTGATTCGACGGGATCACTTACAGCCTGACTCTCCTTTAGGGTGATTCCTTCGGGTTCACCGAAAGCCTAGTTCAGTCCCGGTGGGACTACTGGATAGTGTGCGTTCGAGAGCACCATAGAACGTGGTACTTTATTACAGGACTCTAACAAAGAGACTAACAACACATAGGGAGACTAAGTATGGGTCTCTTATTGAGTATAATTTTATACTCATTCTTTTAAATGTTAAATTTTCAGGTAAGGGTAAAGGCAAGGGCAAGCTGGCGAATGACAAGAAGTGACCGTGGTTCGCCATAGGGAATAGCTCAGCTTTTCCGCATTTATGTTTCAGTATTATATGTTTTTTTGGATTTCAGAACTTTGGTATATTTATTTTAATGTATTTCTTTAATTTTATGGGCCCAAATTAATATTTTGTTTTACCACTTTAGTTACTTATTTATTTTCTTATTATTTAAATTTTTCTCAACTTATAAATTAATTTTTCTTTTTAAAAAAAAACTATACTTATTTAAATAGTAACGACCTCAACCTTCTAGTAAAGTTGGGTCATTACATGATCGAAGACTTTGAAGATTTGGTGGAATCTAGGAAAGTGGAAGATAGTGAAGCTGAATTCTTTTTTACTTTAAATACCTAAACGTGCACAATTTCAACAAGGATGTGTTATTTAATTACACAGGTATTTGGGTTTTAGGTGAACAATTGTATTTAAGACTGTTTTTGAATTGGCTAGAGGTATTTGAGACATTGTTCCATTTATTTACTTTTCAGATTTTTCAGTTTTGCTATTTTAACAATTTAAAAATAAATTTGCTATATTCTCAAAGAAAAAGTCATAATTTGCTATTCTTCTTGACAGTCCATCATTTTTACTCAAATTAAATTTCAGAGAACATCGGAAAATAATCCGATAAAATCCAAATTAATAAAACGTGATAAAATCGAAATCAATCTTTAAATTTCAAAGAAACCGTAAATAATTAAATGAATCCTATCTTTGGGTTTTACATTTACAATCTTCTATCCAATTGGTTTTGTACTAATTATAATTTCCAACACCTAAAACCTTATTTCATTAACTAATGTAGTAATGTAGATGGACCACATTAATGAATCATATTAAATTTAAAAATCTAACGTAAAGGTCAACGTTGCAAGGTGTTGAAAAATGATATTCTTAAATACAATTTAACTCTTTGATTGTGTATATTTAGATTTTGTAGAGTAAATAATGTTACTTGATTAACATGTGTGCCAAAAAGGTTGTTAGTTGATTAACATGAGGATATTAATTAATTAATTAATTGAATCAAATCATTTTTTATAACTTTCCTAAATTAGTTCTAATTTTTTAATTAATGACGATGGTTTTGTGTGAAGTGTTTGATTTAATTTTTAAAATATTTATTTTAAAAAAGTTAGATGGTTGAGAATTGACACTTACAATAATTTAATTAAGTAATTTGGTTGAGTAACATGTCGAACTCAACTTTTAGTAAAAGAGTTTTTGGATATTTAGTGGTTAATCTCTCACTAATTTAATTTATATAAAGTATAAAATTTTCAAAGTATCCTCACTTATTCTCTGTTTCACTTCCACCTATAGCAACCACCGGCAACCATTCACTCTCCATTTGCAACCTCTGGGAATCAATGTAGGCAAATATCTCCGACAACCACCTCCAACAATGATCTCCACTACTCACTTTAGCAACGGACTCCCAATTACTCCCAACGATGAACTTCAATAACCACCTCCAACGTCAATCGATTTTAATGACTAACTTTGGTGGCAATCAACTCCAATGATCACATTTTGGAGTAATCTTAAAGTAAGATTCGTGTCTGAATAGAAGGATCATTTTGACTAAATGTAAAGAAAAGACATTTTAAGAGGAAGCATGAGTTTTGAAACTAATAGTGAAGTGAGGCGATGCGTTAAAGAGATACGCATTCAATACAAGAGTTGAGCATTCTAAAATTAAACATAAGATGAAGCTAGGTGAAGAAACATCTAATCATGATTTAATAGTTGTTTACGTGTAAGGTTAAGCTTAAGTATGGTTAAGATAAACATTAAGCTTATACATATAAGTCTCAAGTAAGAGCTGTAAAGCTATTAGGGCTGAAGGATGACTAATCTATTTTAAATTTTAGTATAAATAGAAGGGAAGGGATGACAAAAAATGAGAATTATCCAAAGATCATTAGTGTTATTATTCTTCTAAGAAGAAGAAGTATTAGACGAGAAGAAGAGACCTTAAGCAAGGCGTTCTGAAGGAAAAGTTAGTGTAATGTTTCGAAACGTTTAATGTTTCAAAACCTTCTTCAGAACTTATTGTTCAATTGTAAAGTTGTTTTTGTATGTTTAATGTTTATGAAAGGAATGATTACCGTTAAAAAAAGCTTTTATGTGAAGTAAAGTTTTATATGCGACGAATGCTTATATGTTAATTATATTTGTAACCATTAGTCTTATTCCTATCAACAAAGTTAACTATTGTGTGCACATAAGGAGTAAAGGAGCGTGTGGAGCTAAGCGGCCTGAGCAAAGGAAAATAAACCAAGATATTCTCTGTGACGACCCAGACATTTCAGACCTTGTCTAAGTCGTTACGTTTACTCAAAACCGTTTGTTGACAAAAGACATAGCAAAATTTCAGTTGAAACCGTCAGAAAAACAAAAGAAAATTTTAATCGGGCCCTATTTCCAAAATACAAAATTTCAAAATGCTGTTTACAAAAATTTTAACTATTTGTAAACTTAGTTCAATCAAAATATTTTCAAACCGTCAGCGGAAGCAGTTAGAAGACAGTCCCCTATGGCAAATCACGATTCCTTCTTGTCCCTCGTCGGTCAGCCCCTCGTGTTACCTTTGCTTGAAAAGTTAAACATAAAAAGGGTGAGTATTAATATACTCAGTAAGAGACCCACTACTGGTCCCGTTAGGGGAAAATAAATTATTAGCTTCCTATGGGGTACCCTGCACCGTCGCAGTCTCGTGATCCCGTAGGATACACATATCAGTCTAGTGCTCCCGAAGGATGCACATATCAGTCTAGTG
>CM046887.1:10236406-10275435 GCA_025688845.1 Cucumis hystrix
TGCATCCTTCGGGAGCACTAGACTGATATGTGCATCCTTCGGGAGCACTAGACTGTGACTGTGCAGGGTACACCATAGGATACTAATAATTTATTTTTCCCCGAACGGGACCAGTAGTGGGTCCCTTACTGAGTATATTAATACTCACCCTTTTTATGTTTAACTTTTCAGGCAAAGGTAACACGAGGGGCAGACCGACGAGGGACAAGAAGGACTCGTGAATGGCCATAGAAGATTGTCCTTTAAACTGCTTCCGCTGACGGTTTTATAAATGTTTTGTTGAACTGAATTTACAAGTAGTTAAAGTTTTGTAAACAGTACTTTAAAATTTCATGTTTTGAAATAGGGCCCGATTAAATTTTCTGTGAATTCGTATGGTTTCATTTAAAGTTCTATGTCTTTCGTAAACAAACGGTTTTGTGTCAAATTGACGACTTAGACAGTCAGTCCGAAAAGTCCGGGTCGTCACAACATATCACTACATTAGTCAGCAACATAAATAGCCCAACAGTCAGAACATACGCTAGACAACAAGTCCACGTCAATCCATACATGCATATATAAATTTCATTCAGTCAAACACAATATACGTTAAACTTTCAGTTCACACCCAAACACACATCATAACCGTCATCCCTACTCAGTCCAAATATAACATTTCAATCCATATAGTCAATACATCTTAATTCTTGTTATTGAGTCCAGTAGAAAGTAACTTACCTTGGCGTTAGGTAAGCTCCTTAACCGCACCAAGGTCCACGAACAACAAACCTAACCATCAAGATAAGTATTCAGTATTCTATCCAACACATCACCCACTTAAAATCAATCCAATGTGATTATTCACACTTACCCAACTATTAGCGAAACGAGCTCCAACTAAATCCAATATTTGTTGTGAACCCAAGGAAATTAGGCGTTACCTTCAACCTAAGATCGAACAACGGTTAACAATTAATCCAACCAATAACTGGAATTTGTTTTGAAACAACTAAAATTCATAACTTAAATTTTACCAACAAAACTTCGACCATTCTAAGCAAAAATAGAGGCAGCAGCAATCGAACCTAATCGAACAAGATCGTGCAAGCAAACCGGAGTAAATTGGTTTGTTACCCGCGACTGGAAGGAGAGGAAACACGGTTGGATTGGAGAGGGACGAGTGGCGGCTGGCCTTCACTGATGGAATCCGGCGCGGACGGCTGCTGATGATTTCGGTTTCAGGTGAACGGAGAAGGGAAGACGCGGCTGGGTTTCGTCGGATGGTCGGAACAGAGGAGATCTGAGCGGACGACGGCGTGCGGCAGACGGACGCAGCGGAGTGAGGCTTCGTGAACGAGGACCGGCTCATCGGCTGTTGACCGATGCGTGCGACGCCGACTGCGTGTGCCGGTGCGGCGTGTCCTACGTCGACGGGGCTGTGCGGCTTGGCTTCGAGGACGGAGACACGGACGGCGACCGATCTTGGGGCGGCGGCGGTGGCTGGTTTTAGGGTAAAGGGAAGGAGAAGAAAAGAAAAGAAAAATGGAGGGGGGGGGGGGGTGGACGCGGAGAGTAAAAAGGGGGAGAGAGAGAAATACTTTTTTATTTATAATAATAATAATAATAATAATAATAATAATAATAATAATAATATAACTATTATTATATTAAGATTATTATTTAAAAACTCTCTTTCACTAATTATTATTTAAAAACTCCCCTTCACCAATCTTAATTGAATTAACACCCCCCACAATTTCTTAAAATCTTAATAAAATTTAAGGAGTAGATTGAGAGGATTACCTCAAAATTTTGGGGCGTTACATTCTCCAAGGGATGTTGTTGATGAAAAGGACATCACAGTAGTCTATACGTGGAAATATGGTTCATGTTCTTAGCGAAGATGAAAGACTAATGTATGTTTAATGTTTTATGACTAAGATGTTGAAACCATGTTTGTGAAAATGATTTCATGATCTTTTGTTCAGAAAAGTTTTCAAATCTATCACTCACTAAATCTTTGACTTACGTTTTAAGTTTTTTCTCCTCAGGTGACTTGACGAAGCGTTTCAGCCAAGTAAAGAAGGTTAAGAAGAGTTGTCTCGCATGGAAGTTGAGCAAGCAATCTAAACTCTTTTACATTGTATTTCTTGCAATTCTGAATTTATTTTGTTTATAGAAGTCTTATACAAAAAGGGTTGCATCCCAATTTTGTGGAAGTTAGATAAGGTAATCAATATTAAGATTCACCCTCATATCAAGAAAGTAAGAAAAATGTAATTCTATAACACTTGGTTCAAGAATAAGAAATGGTTGGCTTACAGATATATTTGAATTCTATTAAAAAAAAATTCTGCTACATGGCAACGTGTAAGTTAAGTTCAAAGAATATTAGTGAGCGATCTAGCATTTCACTTGAGGCGCCAAAGTTGCTCAAGTCGCCTCGCATGGCACATTGCAAGTTGTCAACTCTAACAATGACCACCCTCATGACCAATTTCAACAAACCAACTAATGGTTTTCCAATTGTATCTATTATCTCTTATAACTAACTCTAATGGCCGGTTTGGTCGAATCCTAAGAAAAAAAAGTGGTAGGCGAATATGTTTTTAAATAAAAAATTAAAATTATTAGTTCATAGTATTTATTAATTTTCTTTTATACGAATTTGGTATTAATAGAATCACTTGCAAGTATATAGCAAACTTAACAAACTCTTACATAGAACTACTTTAAGAAAATGCATGCAATTGAACAAATTATTATTAAGGCTTCTTGCATATTTAGCAAAATAAGTTAAAAAAATTAAGTCCATAGCACAGACTTATTTAATTTTGTAAAAATGACAACAAAAAAGGGAAAAAAAACACCCCACGTGATACATCTCATACATCTTAAATATCTTGATACATATTCTATGCGCTACTACACTTGATTCGCTTCTAATATCCACTTTGATACACTTGATGATACACTTGTGATCTAAGCTTAATATCCTTCCTACTTGAGACATTTGATATACACTTGATACGCATTCATTTGATATACATTTGATACACATTTGATACATATGATATACACTTTCTATACACTTGGTACACATTTAATACACACTTGATATTCATTTGATACACACTTGAACTATCAAATATTTGGATTTATGATAAAGGATTTTGAATTTTGTTAAAGGATTAGGAACAGAAAAATATATATTTATTGTAAAAGTATAAATCATAAACACATACTACTATAACCCAAACTAAAATAATCTAAACCCCAAACATTGTTGAAATTTAAGTCCTAAAACTTGTAGTTTGTAATCATATTCTATTCAATAAAAGTCGTTATTTAGAAATTGAAGCATATAATCTTAAATCCAATAAACTAAGTCCATAGACTATTTTTTAAGTAAACTTGAACTTTACGTAGAGACATAAACGTGGATCAAGTTCAAGTATATAGCCTAAATAGTCTATAGTATATGAATAAAGGTTGAGTGCCTTATTTAGAGAAACCATGGATTCGATTCGTTTGTAGTTAGTACAAACAAGGTGATCCTGAATTGTTCATGTAGAGACATGAAAGTGGGACCATTCTATGTAAAGTGTTTACATAAGACTGAACTATGAAATAGTCACTTTTACATTATAACGTCGTTTACTGTTTAAAACTAACTATCTCGATTATTAATGACCTAGGTAACTTAATTTTAATTCCAAGCTAACTATAAACTCCTGTTCACACGAGATTATCCTTAAATCTACGTAGGTGAGGCCAACTCATTAGTGTTGACCCAATAAGCCTCGCATTTCAGGGGTAAAATCGGGTGGACAACTAAGGACATAGAGTGCAAGACAAAATTCACTCCTACCCGCTTTAGGGTTAGTAGATAGGTTGTTCCCTTAAGGACAGAATCCAAGTCTTGAACAAGGGGCCCCACCCACTCATTGGCTCAAGAGGGATTTGGTTTGTAGGTTGGACCTTAAACCAATTATTCAATAGTGGATCAGTGGGAGTTAAGGAGCAAGATGTAGTCTCGGGGGTAAAACGGTAAATTGACCCAGTCGAGGTTATGAACAACTTGTGAAAGATTAACTTACTGATCATGGCTATATCAAATGGACACAAATATATCTATAGTGAGGGGAGTACAACTACGGGACTTTAATGGAATGACCCGTTAGTTAACGAATGTTGATTAGCTCGGTCTAAAAGAGTTTAGCCAGTTAATGTCAGATCGTTGCAGCTCATGATCTATAGGTCCATTAGGTTCCCCTACTAGCTCATATGGAATAAACTTAGAACAGTATGATGAAATGAGTTGAATTCTTCGATTTAAATGAGGAGAGAGAAATCGATAAGTATATACGATATAGTCGTCGGTTATTAGATTAGAGATAAAGCTTTATGTTTAAATGAAATCGATAAGAAATTTTTTCTCCTTTCCATCTCTCACTCTCGGTTCTTTCTTCCAAAGGGTCTAATAACCCGATTTTGAGTCCGGAGGATAGTAGGTCAACCTTAGTGGTAATTCGAACGACAATCAAAGCTTCAAATGTAAGTATCATAAGAAAAACCCTAATTTTAATTTATTTTTGGTTTAGGGTTTCTCGTTAATTAAGTGCAATTAGGGTAGAATTTTGTTCTAGTTTTCACCGTGCATGTCTATTTTTTATCAAACACAAATTATTATAGCTGACCTATAGTAATCCACTTCTTACCATAAATGCCCCTTTAAAAAGTGTTCAATTTTTTTACCCTAAAATTGATAAAGATCAACTTATTTATAAAAATGTTACATGATTTTATTTACCCCAATGTCAGTAGGCATATTACCTTAATTGCCATTAAATTAAAATCCTTATTTATATTTGTCATTTTCAACATTTATGTTTATATACATCTATGTGCATAGGTGCATCAGGTGTATCAAGTAGTATATCCAATGTATCATGTGTATTAACTCTATATATCATGTGTATCATACGTATCAAGTGTATATCAGGTGCATCACTTTGGTCAGACTTATTTTTTTGTCATATTTGCAAAATAGAAAAAGTGTGTGACAAGATTGCAAATTCCTAAATTCAAATTGTCATTGATTACAATGTCCCTAGTAATAATTATTATTATTATGTTATTTTAAAGAATTTTAATAAAAGTGATTCAAAAGAAATTGTCAATTACAAAATAATTTTTAAGAAAAATTACTTTATTAGTCCCTAAGTTTCAAAAAATATGTATGTTTGGTTCGTAAGTTTTAAAAATGTACCATTTTAGTCTCAGGTTTATAGGAATAGACTCATTTAGTCTCTAAGTTTTCAAAATGTACATTTTTAGTTCCTAAGTTTATAAAAATAAGTTTAGAAAGTCTCTAAAAATAATTGTATACTTTTATTTTAAGGAAATTTTCATAAACATAACAAAGCAACAAAATATTTACGGCCCATGTTACAAAACCAAAAAGCCCAATATATTTTTATAAATTACAGGTTTGTCCTTGAATATTGCTGATGATTTTTCACTTTCTTCTCTTCTTCTTTGTGATTTATTCATCTCCTCTTCATATTATTAATTTCTTCATTTCCCACTTGTTCTTGTTCGTGATTTCTTCATTTCCTCTTCTAGAATTTCTTCCTTCTACGATTTTTCACTTCTTCAAACTTTCACTTGGTAAACGATATTCATCATCTCTCATATATTTCCTCTTCTAGATCTAAACGATCGTGCACCAAGATCTACACGACATAAAAGATATTGGTACACGATCATGAACAAAAATTGTTTAGATTTTGGTACACGATCGTTTAGCTGTTGGTACAAGATCTTGTACCAAATGTAAAAGATCTTGGTACACGATCAAGAACCAAGATGTTTAGATTTTATACACGATCGTTTAGCTCTTAGTACGCGATCGTGTACAAATATCTAAACGATCTTGGTTCACGATCGTTTAGAAGAAGAATGAACACGCGCTCGTGTGACCGGTGTTGATACTACCTACACGATCGTGTATTATTGCTTACACGATCCTGTGTAATTTTCTACACGATCACATTTCATGATTGTTTAGAAAAAGAATTACACGTGCGTGGGTCTGTTCTATACCGTGTAAATATTTGAAATTGTTAAAAGATTATGGATTTGGAAGATAAATTTTCAAAACTTGACTGGGACTAAAAAGAAAAAGTAATTTTCCCTTTTTTGTTCGCAATCCATCACAAACCCACATATCTTTATAAAAACACATTTCACACATTTTCAAGAAGAAAAGCCTATCTTGAAAATTAAACCAGGAAAGAGTTACAAGAAAGATATTCAACCACATATTAAATTTAGGGTACTAAATTTTCGTCCACAAATCAAACCGTGAATAATATTCTTAGTGTTCATTGGTTCATTGTTGATTTAATAATTATTATGTTCCTTTGAAATTTTTAAAAAAAATGAATGAATAATTCTTTGGTCAAGAAACCTAACTGATAATTGGTGGAAGTTCACATTAATTGTAATCTTAAGATCATAATTGCTTTCAATAAATTTACTTTTTGTATTGTTTTGCAAGGAAGGTAACGTCTTACTTCCTTGGTTGGACGTCTTTTGATACAATAATTACAAAGGTACATAGGATGGAACCTCCCACTTTTTAATACAATAATTACAAAAATACATAGGATGGAACCTCTTAGTTACTACGCTAAACTAAGTTCAGTTTGATATAAAGAAAACTGTAATGTATAGCTAATTATTATAAATAAAATTTAACAACTATATCTTTCATTTTAGAAATATTGCAAATATGGCAAAACGACGAAAAGTAAATTCATGTTGACAACAATCTAATGTACTTTAAAATATTATTCCAAATTTACCTCTCCATTAGAAGTACGATTTCTTACCTCTTCTTCAACCTAAACGTCATTCTCGAAATTCCAGCCACATGTTTTTTTCACTCTAACATTCTCATCTCCAAATCGTTCGACCTATAAATGGTTTCCTGCTCGCCTTTTCATCGTTCGTCGTTCGTCGTTGTCCTTGTGTATCACATGCTCTCTCTCTCTAAACTCCAACCTTTAGTTTTCTCCATCGCCTCTCATCACTAAGCATATTCTTTGTACCTCTTACTATTATTATAATATATTATGAAGATGTGTTGGGTTTTGCTTTTGTTGCTTTGTTAGGATATTTGACATGCTTTTTGGTGTCTTAACTCTTCCCTCATTACTCCATTTATTCACTAAATGCACCACTTTGTAGCTAATAATAATCTACACGTCGCAACAAGTCTAACGCAATAAAACTCGCTCAAATTAGAGCTAAAACGAGTGAGAATGAGCTAAAACAAGTTCAATGGCAGTTTTATAATTTTGCAAAAATTAGGCGTCCCAACGCCCGACAAAGCGTTGGGTGCTTCAAACTTTAAAAGTACATTGGAATTGTGTTTTTTGCATGTTTTTACCCCCAAAACGACCCTATAACTTATTAAGGGTTTAGGGTTTAGGGTATCCTTTGATATCCTATTAGCAGGAGCATCGATGTCGGTACTGTTACAATCTGCTCTTGACTCATCCTCCTCAATATCCACATTATCATCCCCTTAAATTTGGCTCTCCATAAAAGCTTTCTCTTGGGATGATAGCTTCAGCTTAGATAGATTAACAGTCTCCAATTATATTATCAACTAGTTGTTAATATATTGTTTATCAAAGGTAGTCTTAAACTAAAACTATAAAAAAAAAAATATTATTTACAATAAAATATCGTTTATCATAAGATACACGATGGAGTACTATGTGATACACGCTCGTGCATAAAGGTACACGATCATGCATGAAAGGTACATGATCATGCATAAATGATATACATGATCGTGTAACATGTAATGCAATCACTCAAAATTTACGCTTAATTACTTTTTTGTTCTAGAATATTTTGTTGTCCACCGTTTTGTAGGATGTAGCTTGTATACAACTCCATCTCAATATTCTAGGGATTGATCCCTTTCTTGTTTTTGTGTATAGGTGCTCACTTGTAGTTGAGAGTGTTTCATAAGCTCACATCTATAGCAAATAAACAAATATGTTAATGTTAATGTTTAGTTTGCATTTAACTAAAATGTATATATAAATAAAAATCACCTAAAAAGCAAGCATGTAGCCCTTAGTATTATAGAATGCAACTGCTTTGGGATTACTTGCCCCTCTTTAACTTGTATGCATCCTTCTTTCCTCGTAGAATTGTCTTCAAACTATTAAGCAAACCATTGAAGAAGAAGATTGACCAATCATAATTCTTATAAACCTCTTGGTCATCAACTCTTCCAAACATATCCATATAGAACTATGTTTTTCTGTCCTTCTCTACCATCAAAGTTTCGATAAAGAGGACAATGGCAACTTTCACAACATCTTCATCGTTTGTAAAATGAAACTATTTGAAGGATTCCTCAACTTCCAAGCATGTTTTTTCCTTCTCCTTCTAGACCTTCTTGTCCTTTGGTCCAAATAGTAGCTTTCGTAGCCGCTTACCTTTATAATTTTTATCAAATGTTACACCAATTGTGTGTTTTTAAACTGTCGAATCACTTTTATTAACCTGTCAGCACATTTTTTTATAAACGATTGGTTTAAACAATCATTTAATAACCTAAATGATCATGTAATAATCTACACGATCTTGTAACGTATGTTAAATAATCATGTAATTAAGTCAAAACAATCTTGAATTACATCTAAACGATTTTGTCATTACATGTAAATGATCTTCTAATAACGTCTAAATGATCGTGTTGTTGAACCTAAACGATCCTATAGTATACCATAAACGATCATTTAGTTAAATAAACGATATAGTAATTAGATCTAAATGATTTGTTAACAATCATGTTAATAAGCTAAACGATCGTGTTATTATACCTAAGTGATCATTTCATATAGCTTAAACGATCCTGTAGTTAACTCAAAACAATCTTGTAATTACATCTTATCAATATTCTAACTAAATCTAAATAATCTTCCAACCAAATCTAAACAATCGTGTTATTAAATCTAAATGATCATGTTATATATTTTAGACAATCGTGTAGGATATATCAAGGGATAGATAATGATAGTATTCTATCTACTTACAAACTAGAGTAGAAACTAACAAATTACTAAAGTATAAAACAAAGAAATGTTCAAAAGTTAAAATTTACAAACTTGAAGCTTTACAAACACTATAAATTATTTCTACAACTATTGAGAAATGTATAGGTCAAAGAATGGATGAGGAACCAAAGTCTTCTTCAACTTCTTTGAATGTGGGCGAAAACTTTCGGAACTTGCATCCTAATATGTTCAGAATTACTTTTACACCTCTCTAACATGTCCTTGTCAACTTCACAATCTCCATTATCAGATCTCATTATCAGAGACAGATGTACAGAGATCAAGGACTCAACATATTCCACTTCAAAATAATTCTTCCTTGCTTGAACTCTCTCAAGAAAACTCTTATGTAGCTTTGCTAGCCATAATATGTATGTAGATATCCTCAACTCTGGAAGTTTCTCTTTTAGTATGTTGCCCCTATACACATGCACAAATAGATTGATCAAGACTCGGATTTCTTTCAATTCAATAGTACTCAGTTCAGAAGTTCAGCCAATGGAACTAATCAAAAAGTCCCATCCTTTTTGCAACTAAACAATGTCGTTATTTGCTTTTATCAAACCAACTTTCCATACCCTTCCATCTAGAAGCTTCAGAATCATGAAACTTGATAGAAGCTTACCATAGTCTTTTATACACATCTTCCAAATCACCATCACAATTTCGATATAAAGGGCCAAGGCAACTTTCATAGCATCTTCATCATTTGTAAAATCAAACGTTTAAAGGCTTCCTCAACGTCCAAGCACGTTTTTTCCTTCTCCTTGTGGACCTTCTTGTCCTTTGGTCCAAATAGAAGCTTCCATAGTCACTTGGATTTTGGCCACAAACCATAAAAGTGAACAACAATCCTAAAAACAATGATCATTGAATATTTTACTTATGTGTACGATAGTTTGGAAAACCCTAAACCATAAACCATAAAAGTAAATTGTAGACCCCAAACCCTAGAACACGTGTATGATCGTTTAGACACATCTAAAAGATCGCTTAGTCTAGGTTAAGATATCGTTTACATGGCATAGCGAATCGTTTAATCCAAACAATAACCATGTGTGACAGATATATTAAACAACATGCGTAGATCAGAAGTCGACGAAAAAACCTATTCTCAGCTTATTTTAATATGAAAATGAAGAAAACGAAGACATAAGTGTCTAATATATAAAGAAGACAAAGTATAATATGATAAAAAAATCAATCATAACATAAATGATCAACAAAAAAATCAGTGTTGCACAAACATACTTTTGATATTGAAGATAGAAGTGGAAACGTTTAAGAATTTGAGAGTACGAATTTAAAGAAAGTGAGCAAAAATGAAGAAAACGGTAAGAATTTGGGTCTTTTATACCAAAAGGGCAAAATGGTCAATTCATGTGTTTTTAAACTGTCAAACCACTTTTATTATCCTGTCAGCGAGTTTTTATAAAGAATAGGTGTAAACAATCTTTTAATAACCTAAAGGATCATGTAATAACCTGAGCGATCTGTAATAATTTATACGATCATGTAATAGATTTTAAACGTTCGTGTAGTTAAGTAAAAACGATCTTTGATTACATCTAAACGATCTTGTCATTACATGTCAACAATCTTCTAATAACATCTAAATGATCATGTAGTTATTTCAAAATGAGATCTTGTAATTACATCTTTACCATCTTCTAACTAAATCTAAACGATCTTCCAACTAAATTTAAATAATCGTGTTATTAAATCTAAACGATTTTCTTATACATTCTACACAACGGTGCATGTAGAATATCATTGGATAGACAATGATAGTATTCTAGGACAGAGATAGTATTCTATCTCTTTCTATCTAAGTATCTAAAATTAAAATTGAAAATAGTTTAGAAGCACAACAATCAGATTGAATAAGAAACTTACAAACTAGAGTATAAAGAAACTTACAAATTACTGAAGTATAAAACATAGAAATGTTTGAAAGTTAAAATTTACAAACTTGAAGCTTTACAAACATTACAAATTGTTTCTATAACTATTGAGAAATGTGTAGGTCAAAGGATGGAGCAGAATCAATGTATTCTTGAGTTGAAATTCTTCTTTGTTTCTTCTTGTCGGTTTCTTCTTGTTTTGAGATTGGTTGTCTCCATAACATGTTTGAAATCTTTGGCTTTTTTCGGTCCCCCATTTTTTTCTGTTTTGCTTTTCCTTTATTTCTCTTTTATTTCCTTTTGTTTCAATATATTGTTTTGCATCTTCTTCATTACTATCACTGTCAATCTCTTCTTCGGTTCATTATCATCATCATCAATAGATTGTTTCCCCTTTTGTCTTCTTTTTATTGCAAACAGAATTTCTTTACACTATCATTATTTGTATCTTCTTGATTTTGATCCCCTTCGACTCTCCCATCCTCTTTTTCTATTTTTTTTCTTCAATGACTTGTCGCAAGAAATCATTGGAGTTAATAAGAAGAGCAATGAATGGTAGGCAATGATAGTTATTTATTCTTCTTAGATAGACAAAGATAGTGGACTATCACAATATTTACGTTTTTCTCTTGGCTTTGTTTTATTTTGCTTTCCCTTCTCATATTTTCTTCTTCATCACTTTCATCTGATGATTCATTGTCTTGTTCGTTTTGTACTTTAGTTTCTTCTTCTTCATCTTCAGCTTCTTCTTCTTCTCCATCTTTATCTTCCTTGCCATTTTGATCTTCATCTCTCCGAAAGTAAAAAAAAAAATGTTGTAGAAATGATCATGCAAGAAAATGTAAACGACCATGCAAGAAAATGTAAGCGATCATGTAAGAACATCTAAACGATCGTGCAAGATAATTTAAATGATCGTGCAAACATCTAAATGATCGTGTAAACATTCTAAACGACTGTCTAAAATATCTAAACGATCGTGCAATCAATTGTATACAAAAGAAAATCAAATCTGAGTAACACTTGTGTTTTTTGTATTTCTAAATTTGTAATTTTGATATCATCATCTTCTTTTTCATCTATCTGCAAGCATATAAAGTAAGAATGTTAAAAAAAACATCATATAGATGTCTTAGATTGTGCATCTTGATATAGAGGAACTATCTCTGTCTATTCCAGATAGTGTGTGATAGATTTATTGTTTGCAAAAGATTAAACCTTGTGGCAACAATTTTATTTTTTTGTGTGTTTCTAAATCTATAGTTCCTATTGTTTCCAAATCACTTTAAGTTTCAAGGATCACAGTTCTCTATATAGAAAAAAAAAAAAAGAAAGAAAAAACATAATTGTTGTTTATTTTGAACTTATAGCAGTTTTAAACAAAATAAAGCAGTAGATAATGAACTAAACACTAATCGTAGAACAATATGTTGTTGCATAGTCGACCAATTGTATTAACTTCTTCATCTTCTTCAAGAAGGCCAAAGCTACAACTAGGTGGTTTATTTTTTCCACAAGTCGTCGATACTCTTTTTCTTTCTGTTTACGTTGTTGTGGAAGATTTTGTAAGGGTAGCACAACATTCAAGCTTCTCATAACTAATGTCAACATACTTTTTATTTCTTTTAGGCCTTGTTGAAATAAAATTTGTTATGCTTATATTTTTTCTTGATTTTTTCTAATTTCACTTATTTCATTCAAGATTTTGTTTGTTTGTATTATTTCTATGTTTGTTTCCATTTGTTTCTCTCTTTTTTTATGTTTATATGTCTGTTCTTTTTTCTCTTGCGCCTCAATATCTTTGAAATATTTCAAAATTGTTTGAGATTATTCTTCTTTTGTCAAGTCTACTGGCATTAAAAAAAACTACAAGTAAAGTGATGTTAGATGATTAGTGAAAAAGTAGCAGCAATATTGATAAATAGTGATAGATTTTTATCTATGTCTATTCCATATAGACATATATAGAACATATTATTATTATTATTATTATTATTATTATTATTATTATTATTATTAATAAAAAAAAAAATTTCCCTCCCTCTCTCTCCCTCATGCACGCGCCCCCCTTCTTCTTCTTCCTTTTTCTTCTCCTTCTCCTTGCCCTAGCCGACAGTCGCCGCCCCACCTCTTCCTCTTCCTTTTCCGTTCAAACTCGCCGCCAAGCCCACGCCGCACAGCCTCCCCGCTCACGTCGTCGCGCGCATCAGTCAACAGCCGACGAGTCGGCCTTGTTCGCGAAGTCTCACCGCGAGTCCCTTCCTCGCGCCGTCCGTCGTTTCTCCTTTCGTTCCGACGAAGCCGACCGCGTCCCACTCCTCTGTCCGCGCCGACCGTAGTTCGCTGAACACCCAGCCGCTCCGCCAGATCTTCGCGTCCTGCTGTCTGCCGCCGTCCGCACGCCGCCGTTCCAGCAGTCCGACGAAGCCAGCCGGCCGCGCGCAACAAATCTGCCCAGCCGCCGCCTGCCTCCGTCCGCGAAGCCAACCGCCTTCGCCTCCTTCCAGCCGCGCATTTCCTCTCAAATCCGCGGGTCGAAGTTGTCAAGTCGACATTCATCCATTATTGTAAGTTGGAGGCCAATAAAAAAAAACTGATTTTCCTTTCAATTGAACATTTCACAGTTTCGCTTCGCTTGCTGCCGTTTGGTTACTGTTGTTTTTGGTCTCATCATAAATCGTTGAGATTCTTGGTGATTGTTTTAATAACCAATATGTTGGGTTAGTAAATTGATTTGGAATGTTTCTTGAAGGTGCAAAGCGTGGACATCACCTAAATCCCTTGAATTCCAAACGAGTTGGGTTAGGTTCAACCCTCCACTTTTTGGGTAAGTTGTGGAAATTATATATAGAATAAATTGTATAGGGGAAATTAGTATTGGAAGTGATTGATTCCTAATTACCTATGTTTAGGTTGTCTTGACGAAGTTAGGTTCAATCAAAGGACTAGAGTAACGCTAAGGTAAGGGACTTTCTACTAGACTCAATAAATATTATTTGGATGTATTGGCTGCATAAATCGTACCGTTGTACTGAGTAGGGATAACAATTATGATGTGTATGTTTGAATGTGGACTTGTGGTTGAATGCATGCTAAGACTGTCTGGTTATGTATATGTACAAATATAAGGATGTGGGCATGTCGGAATCTCGTAGACTTTACTTAGATAAAGTGTGGCTGAAATGGATAAATTGTTGCGTAAACCAAATGAAGGATATTCAACTATGGTAGTGTTGTGATGAATGGAAGGGATATCATGGTTGCGCCGTTATAGACTAAGGTGAATGTTATGGTTATTTATGTTGATGACTGATGTATGGATATGTTGATGACTGAGGTATGGATATGTTTTGATTGTCTCGGGGTGAAATTAGGATGATATGGTTGTTGAGGTTAAATTGGAAGTTTATGTGATAAGGAAATTTGACTGTATTGAGCATGACTGTTAAGATGTTTAGAAGGGACTGAGGGGATAAATTATTAGTTTCCTAGTGGATAGTTACCCTGCGGGTGTCCTTCGGGATCATCCCCTTTATGTGCATCCTTCGGGAGCACTAGACTGATATGTGCATCCTTCGGGAGCACTAGACTGATATGTGCATCCTACGGGATCACAAGACTGTGACTGTGCAGGGTACACCACAGGATGCTAATAATTTATTTTTCTCCGAACGGGACCAATAGTGGGTCCCTTACTGAGTATATTAATACTCACCCTTTTTATGTTTAACTTTTCAGGCAAAGGTAACATGAGGGGCAGACCGACGAGGGACAAGAAGGACTCGTGAATTTTGCCATAGGGGTCTGTCTTTAAACTGCTTCCGCTGACGGTTTGAAAAATATTTTGATTTAACTAAGTCTACAATAGTTAAATTTTTTTGTAAACAGCACATTGTAAATTTTGTATTTTGGAAATAGGGCCCGATTAAATTTTCCTTCGTTTTCTTACGGTTTCAACTGAATATTCTTATGTCTTTTGTCAACAAACGGTTTTGGGTCAAATTGACGACTTAGACGGTCAGTCCGAAAAGTCCGGGTCGTCACAACTATTGAGATAGATATTGACAAAGATAGAGTAATCAGACAAAGATAGACAAAGATAGACATTGACATTCTATTTTGTTGCCTTCACTTCTTTTTCATTCTTCATTTGTTTTTCTTCTGAGTTTCCTTTAGATTTCATTGCTTTGCTAGTTAACGCTACTTGCTTTTTTGCTCGCCATCTATTTACAAAAAAAATTAGGGTTAAGTTACAAAGAATAAAAGTGGTTATTAAATTAAATTAAACAAAGATAGATTAAGACCTCTTTGTATAGGAGATAGATCGAGATAGATGGAGATAGATTCGATTCTGGAACCAAAATATTGAGCAACGAACGGAATGCCAAAAAGAAATTTCGGAAGATTGATGGAGAACAGAATGTGGAAGAAGAATTTCGGAAGTTTGGTTGAATAAGGTAGGTGGAAATGAACGATTGAAGAAGATGTATGACGAAAATGATGTGAAGAAGACAAAGCAGTGTGAAGAAGAGAAAAAGTATGAAGAAGAGGCTTCGCCTTTTTATATAGTGTTGATTTGGATGGTATTTTTGTAATTATGAGTGATTAGGCTTGGCTTCGATTGGGCTTCTCAAAACTATCATTTATCCTTAGATAAACGATCGTGCATAAATATCTTACAATCGTTCAATATATTTTAAACGATCGTTTATGTCTAAAGTTTTCTCACCATCGTTTAAAGTTCATTATCTAATCATTTAAATTTGAGGTTTTTTCGTCATCGTTTAAAATAATCTACACGATTGTATATCATGACCTACACAATCGCCTATCACAATTAAAGGTTGTTTGGAAGGCTAGAATGTAACCACCTGGATTATTGGAAACCTGAGAGGTAATGAAATGAATGAGTAATTGAGGGTGAAACAAAAATGTGATCATGGAGAGTGAAAACATTGGAAAGGAGAGTTTGATCGAAAATTGTAAAAACAAAATAAGTTCTCAACATGTGGGCATTGAATTTTACATTACATTACAAATTTATTCCATTACGAGCTCTTAAATAACCACGTGATACAAACTAACAAAATTTTAAGCTTAAGAAATCAATATTTGAGTTGTTTGCTAAAAAGAAAATTGAGATGCAATCCATTTTTGTGTGATTTGCAAATAGTTGTCTTCTTTGTTTGTGTTTAGTATAATAGATGAGATTAAATCAATTAATATTACTTTTCAAAACACCCATGCATTCCACACAACGTTGAAAATCGGTTATTTAATACTCTAATTGTTGCCCACATCAAATCACTTTAACGTTGGCGTGTGGTTTAGTAATCTATAGTATATATAAAAGCCTCAATGTGGAGAAATGTTTTCTCCCCCGTTATACCTTTAAGTTTAATTGTGTTTCAATTCACATTTTGGTTTTATGGTAAACTCATTTTTTTTTTTAATATAATTAATTATGGAAGATTAATGGTTTTTATTTATATTTTAGAAATTAATTAAAAATTAAATATCTTTTCATTTTTAATTTTGTTTTTTATAATATAATTAGTTATGGAAGACTAATGGTTTTTCATTTACATTTTAGAAATTAAAAATCTTTTTATTTTTAATTTTTTTAAATATAATTAATTATGGAAGACTAATGGTTTTTCATTTACATTTCTTCAACTTTCATTACTATATAAAGGGCTTCCTTGATTTCTTTCTACCAACATTATATAAAGGATTTTCTTGATTTCTTTCTACCAACATTATTGAGTATTTTATTCTATTAGTTTGTTTTTCTTTCCCTCTCAATTTTTTCTCCAAAAGTTCAATATTTAGAATGTGAAGATGGAAATTCATTTGAAGAAGATCGAGTGCATATAAAAAGAGGGTAAATTGGCAAAGATGCAATTAATTTCTTGACACCTCTAGGCCCTAACTCATCTAGCTAGTTATGCATACTCAAGAAGACAACATTATTTATTACTTGGTTTTTTTTCTTATTTCCTTAAGTAACATAGGAAATGGAAGATGATAAAGTGTGTTACTCACATGAAGCTAACCTCTTTAATTTCTATGAATATATATTTCTTTTTCTATAGTATATATAAAAGCAGGGATGATGAGACATTTTTTATTCCAACTTTGTCCATTCATTTTAAGGCAATTTTGTCGTTTAAATACAAAAATTTATGTAGTTAATTGATAAATTAAATTAATTTTTCAAAGTTGTTTTATTTATATGATTGTTGAATCTTATGATGGTCTATATTGTACTTTTATGTTATTTAATTAATTTATTTTTTATTCTTTCATTTCAATGTTTCTTCCTAAATGTAAGAAAATAACTCTCCACATCTAAAAAAACTCATTTTTTTCTCTAATTAATTAATTCTCTTAATTATTAAAACTTCTCTTTCCCAAATCCATTGTTTTCATCTTTCTCTCAACCTTTTATCTTTCAATTATTCACATTCTCTTCACTCTTATTAACACTATATGATCTCCCAACCTTTCAATCCTCATCTTTGATTTTTTTAGTATAAATATTTTATTCTTTTCTTCCATTCAAACCGATCATAAGTCACAACAAAAAACTAAGATGCATGTAAAGAATAAATCAAACTATCATTCTCATGTTTTCTTTTATTTTTTTTCATTTTTGTTGTATTTATTTACTTCTATATATAAATATGTCTGTATTCTTTCATGGATGTTTACATCATGTAATCTTAGATTTTTTTTTGTTGGAATTTAAACATGTGATCTAAATATGTGTGTGTATTTTTTCATGAGATATGTTTGTGTCATGTAACCATGAAGATTTTTCTTTTTAGAATGTAACAATAGGGAATCTTGAACATTTTAAAAGAATACATTATTTGCTCATGTTTTTTTTTCATTTCATTAATTTTTGTTTTCTATTAGAGTTGTTTTATTGATAAAATGGTGAATTGTGGTTACTAAATTTTTATTGTGTTTGAATTATGTAACTTTTATTGAAATCTAATTATTAATTATAGTTAAAGGTAATACAATGTGTAAACGTAGAAATATGAAAGTAGTTTTTCCGTTTTTGTCCTAAAAAATTCATTAAAAATAATAAAAACTTTAAATTCAATTTATTTTAGAGTTTTAAAAGTTTTAGAAGTTGAATAGTTTTATCAAGTATTTAATAAAAAGTCGTAACAAATTTATGATTTTACAATAAATTATAATAAATTTTAGAATTTGAAAAGTTTAAAATTTTCAATAATTTAACAAGTCTAATTAAAATTTTCAATAGAAGACTATCAGTGATATAATCCAAAATTTTGCTATAGCTTCTAAATATTTTAATTTATTTTGCTATTTTTAAAAACATCCCTTAAATAAACATCACCTTTTTGTCCATCCAATAGATGTTTTCATGTTTTCTTTAATGAATACAATCTTCTTCTTAATAAGAAATGATATATACTTTGGAAAAAAAATTATATTTGTTTTTTTTTGCAAAAAAAAAAAAACAAAGCTTTCAAACATTTTTTCTTCAATAAACTCATTATAATGATAACAATAGTAATGTGTATCTTTTATACTTTTTTTAAAAAAATGATGTATCTTTTGTACTTGTTGAATTTTATTATATGTAATTTTTTTATTGACTTTATATTTTTTTACGTTCATTTAACAAGTTAAAAGAGTAATGTGCATTGTGTCACAATCGTAGCATTTCAACCTTGAGACGGACGATTGTGCGGCACTTGTTCTAACTCGATGAACAAGTCAGCTGATCAAAATCCGAAAGTTGTGGGTAACGTCGACGTATGTCGTAACCTTCCTTCGCGTTCTTGGGAAATTTATTTATAAAACGCGGGAAAGAAAGAAATACATTGAAATAGACGTTACAATAAGCATTAAAGACTGTCAATTGCAAGGAAAAAGGGTTGCTTGCAAAGAGTACAACTAATGCTTGGGCGGGGATTCAACTGGTATGCCTCCTCTATAGTACATTTTGACATGTTTGGCTCTGGTAGGCTTTCATATGAAAATGCCAAAACGTCACACCCAAGCTTTATGACTTAAAATGAAAAGCAAATGCCTAAACTAAATATGGTGCTTAAAGATAAGATAAATGGGAGCTAATCGGAGCATATAACCAAAGGTAAACTCACTTTGGAAAAAATATGTCCGTGACACACTCCCCCACTTAAACAGTTGACGTCCCCGTCGACTGGCAAAGCTGGAATCCTTCGATCTTCTGCTTCCACGCTTCACGGTCTTGGTACGTCTTCCACATGCTTCTTCCACGAGGAGGCTCTTCCACTTCACCACGAACTTGTGTTTCCTCCATGTGGGTCTTCTTCTTCTTTTCCTCGCTTCCTTAGCAAGGACTTCTGCTAGTTCCTCGTGTCTTCTCACGAGGTGATGATCTTGGTGTCTTCACCATTGAGTCAGTTCAGGTCGCCGTTTGACGTTGACCTGGTCTTCCACACGAAAATCCAAGGGGCGATGTTTCTTATCTGCCCACTTTTCCCGCCACTTCAAGGCTTCCTCTCGATCGGTCCAAACGGTGTCTGACTTCTACTTCCACCTCTGTGCAACGCTACGAATCTGAGGACCCTTTCTCATATAGGGAAAATCAACAAGGCGCGACAACACATGTCGTCCGCCACCAACACTCTCTGTTGGACTTCTGTCAGTTGACGAATTATTCCCAGCTGTGACACAAGGTTGGGTCGCCTTCAATGACTGACCCCCACCCCTTTGCACTAACTTACCGGCCTTCATCAAGCTCGTGCCATTTTGAGCGACAGAGTTTTCCTGCAGGAATTCCTTTGACGCGTCCCGCATTGGGCCATCAACCTGACATGCCCGCGTACGAACCAACATCTGTGGAACCCCATGATTGCTTCTCTTACTAAGGGCCTCAATTGCCCGATTACTCGCTCTCTTCCTATGTTCTGACCCAAAATCAAGCTTGAGTACATCTCTCCTTCCCCTTGCTTGATTCGAAGCCAGATTCGGCTTAGTACCAACATGGCCGGCAACATCGTCGTTCATCTCTCTGACAAAAGTTGATTTATGGGAACACTGTCTCCCATGCCTCAGACTGTGTGCTATGGTAAGCGTTTCTTCTGCAGACACCATACAGGTACCTTCTGTCGTACTCTGCTTCTGACTCTCAAATGCGATCGGGTGTCCATTCTGTACTAGGGCACCACTCAACGCACGATTAGACGCCTCAGCGTAAGCTTCAACAGGTTGAGTCCCATTCACGGACCCAAAAGTTGGCCCTCTCCTCGGGGCTTGCTTCAGGACACGGTTGTCAGCACACAACCGTCCATTCTCTTCCTTCCGTAAGATGGCTTGACCCTCATACGGAGCTTTTGCAGGTCTAGTGAATCCTGCACTCGACAATCCCTGTGACTGTCTCCGGAGTCTAGTTGACTCTAACTGCGGCATACGACGATTACTGTTCGTAGGCAATTCTGACATGGGCAAACTATCATGTTTCCCATCACAACATTTCTCCACGACACACCTTGTGTCCTCCTGAACACGGCCCTCCCTCAGTTGCATGGCCGAGATCATTCTCAGTCCTTTGGGTTACCGAAGGTCTGTCTGCACAACGGTGGGGGTAGATCCCGTGATCACCAGACATCTAGCTGCAGGCATCATGATCACTTGATGTCCAAGAAGGAATTCCATTCCAAGGACTATGTCAAAGTCATCCATGCCCACAACTACGAAATCAACGAAACCGCTCCATCCTCCCAACTGTATCACCGCTCGTTTCACTACTCCAACGACGGGTAGAGCTGTAGAGTTCACGACCTTCATTTTTCTCGCATCCTTCTTCCAGTGAAGGTTTAGTCGTCTGGCTTCGGCCACCGTTATAAAATTATGAGTTGCACCGGAGTCGACCATAGTGCTCCTTGCACGCTTTCGGTTGATCCAGGTGTCAACATATATTAGGCCCCCTTTCGTGCTTCCCTTTGTCTCCCCCGCTTTCTTCTGGAGGGACGACAAGAGTCTTATGGCTCCCACTCGGACATTTTGAACTTCCTCCATTTGCCCATCTTCCTCCTCTGGTTGACTCAACTTGTCATCTGAGTCTGCAGCCAAAGAGGTCTGAAAGGCATAGAAGGCCGCTTTATCTGGACATTCCCTTGCCCGATGTGGCCCGTTACATATGTAGCAACTGACAGGACGATTCGACGTGTTTGGACTATCACGTCTTTTCCAGGTGTCTTCCGTGTTGGATTGGGAAGGCTTACGGTCTCTACCGGGACTTCTGTTTTCACTGGCAACCTTGGGAGAATTCGGTCGGCTATTTCTGTCTCTTCCAGGTGAAGAGCTTTGATGACGTGTCGTCTCTTGAGAATCACCAGACAGATCGAACAAACGTTCAACTATTGCATAGGCTGACGTGAGGTCTTGAACTTTCTGCTCATACAGCTTAGTCCTTGCCCACGGCTTTAGCCCTTCGACAAAACTGAAGATTTTGTCCTTCTCGGTCATATCTGATATATCCAGCATCAGCCCCGCGAATTGCTTCACATACTCTCGAATGGTTCCAGTGTGTTTTAACTCTCGCAGTTTTCGTCGAGCCAGAATCTCGACATTCTTAGGGAAAAACTGCGAGCGGAGTTCTCTCTTCAAACTGTCCCAAGTATCTATGGTGCAACGCCCTTCCTGAATGTCCACATACCGGGATCTCCACCACAACTTTGCATCTTCAGATAGACGCATGTTTGCCAACGTCACTTTGGCTTCTTCCGTATTAGTGTTCGTGGCTTTGAAATATTGCTCAATGTCGAAGATAAAGTTTTCCAGTGCCTTTGCATCCCTTGCCCCACAGAAGGGCTTGGGTTCTGGGACCTTTATCTTGCCAACTGTAGTTGCTCCTCCAGCTGGAGCTTGATTTTCCAACGCTCGCATTGTAAGGTTCACCTTCGTGTTCACCTCTGCGATTTCATTTCTAACGACATCCAGGGTGGCTCGAAAATCCTCTGTCATGCCGTTTATCATTTCCATTATGTCCTTCTGAGAGTTATCTAGCTCAATAACTTGTTCTTCCATTTGGGCAGCAGCGCCCGACGAACTGTCCCCACGCTCGTAGGTGACATTTCCAGTTCTCCTGATTTGTGACTCTAACGTGTCAACTCTAGCCAACAAATCTTGTATGGGTAATCCGTCCAGGCGACCGGACACCGCATCCACAGCATCGGCTCTCTTGGAAACTTCCTCAAGCTGCTTCTCAAGAAACCTGATGGAATCAGGAACTTCTATCAGGTGGAGCATCTGCTCTTCGATCTCCACCAATCGTTCATCATGGGTCTTACCCGTACGTTTCGCAGCCGACATCTTGTGTCTCGACTGTCGCTCAGCCAACTTAGGCTCTGATACCACTTGTCACAATCGTAGCGTTTCAATCTTGAGACGGACGATTGTGCGGCAGTTGTTCTAACTCGATGAACAAGTCAGCCGATCAAAATCCGAAAGTTGTGGGTAACGTCGACGTATGTCGTAACCTTCCTTCGCGTTCTTGGGAAATTTATTTATAAAACGCAGGAAAGAAAGAAATACATTGAAATAGACGTTACAATAAACATTAAAGACTGTCAATTGCAAGGAAAAAGGGTTGCTTGCAAAGAGTACAACTAATGTTTGGGCGGGGATTCAACTGGTATGCCTCCCCTATAGTACATTTTGACATTTTTGGCTCTGGTAGGCTTACATATGAAAATGCCGAAACGTCACACCCAAGCTTTATGACTTAAAATGAAAAGCAAATGCCTAAACTAAATATGGTGCTTAAAGATAAGATAAATGGGAGCTAATCGGAGCATATAACCAAAGGTAAACTCACTTTGGAAAAAATATGTCCGTGACACATTGCACCTGTTAAAAGACTAGTATTTATAAAAAAACAAAAAAAATCACTAGAAGGTTTCCAAAAAAAATTCCAACTTAATTTTAGCATTAAAGTTAGGGTAATAAATAGTATTTGCTAGTCAAAGATGTTCATTTATATTACATCACTTGCTTGAATTAACTATAAAAGAAAAGGCTATAAGGACGAAATGGTAATTAACAAGTTCCAATATTTGTATTGAAGAGTGGGATATATTGCATTTTGTGAAAGTCAAAGGGATATTCATGTTACATCATATATATCCCTTTGGTTTAAATCAACTAACTAAATAATGGATATAATAAACCTTTTAAAAAAAGGAAGAAGAAAGAAAAGGACAAAATGGTAAGAGAAAGTGTCTTCCCTCCCTCCTACATACATACACACACACATATATATATAAAGTATGTCCATAGTATGAATGTAAAGAGGTGAATGCACACAAAACACATAAACTGCAGTCACGTAAACATGAAGTCTCATGTTTCGTATTTAATTGTGGTTTATGTTATAGTGTTAAGCTTGGAAGGTAAAAGTATGGTTTCTGGAGAGCCTCAAGTATCTTGTTACTTCGTATTTGGTGACTCTTTGTCAGATAATGGGAACAACAATAATCTTGCAACTAGAGCTAAAGCAAATTATAGACCTTATGGTATCGACTTTCCAGGAGGTACCACCGGAAGATTTTCTAATGGTCGAAACCTTGTTGATTTCATTGGTTCGTTGATCTTCCCTACTCTCATTTTTCTCAAATAATATATCCTTATTTTTGTTTAATTTTATGAAATATTATTTAAATCGATAAAATAAGAAACATTTTTAAATATAGTAAAATAAATTAAAATATTTACAAATTACAGTAAAATTTTGGATTCTATCAATGATAGAAACTGATAAACTTTTATTACTGTCTATCAATGTCACTGATAGAAGCATATCAGTGTCTATCAATGTCTATTATTCATAGAATCTGAATATTTGCTATATTTTGTAAATATTTTGTGAAATTTTTCATTTTTTACAATTTTCCTAAAAATAAACTAAAATTATCTACAAATATAACAAAATATCACAATTTATTCATGATATATCGTGATAGACTATTATTTATGTCATTATAGATATAAATAGTAGTTTGTCATGATCTGTTGTAAATAGATTTATGACATATTTTGCTATATTGGTTAATATTTTTGTTTAGTTCTTATGGTTGAAAATTGGCTAACTATTTTATGTAAGTCATTCTTTTAACTTTTATAATTTTATTTTTAGTTTCTCCATGTTGAAACTAATATATCTTAGAAACTTTTAAGCAAAAATTAATCCCTTTATTGCTTTTAAATAGAAATTAATTCTCTTTTATTTATAGAAACTAGCTAGCGTTGATATAATAAAAACAATGGTGTGTATTGATCCCCATTTAATTAGTTGAATTGTGGACATGAATAAATACTTACATGAAATATGACAATATATGTGAACCAGACTTAACATAGCTTTGCACTCTAAAGAGTAATAGATGCATCTTCAACTTCATCTATTTGTATGTCTTCTACGGTTAAATAAAAAAAAGTAATTAAAATATTTTATAAATAAAGTAAGAATAATTTGAGACATAAAAAATTGTGATCGGATAATTGAATAGGATGCCCGACTTCATATGCACCTAATAGAATCTATTTGCTTGAGTAGAATTTTGAACGTGTGTCATCCAAAACTAGGTGTGCACGGTATCCAAAGTAAACTCTTGTACCATGTGCACAAGTTGAGTAGCTTCATAAATAATATAGTTGTTTTTGTTACATGATATGATATTAAATTTACTTTCACTATCCACACCTCTCAACTGAATGTTTTGGGTCATCAACTAATAATTTAAGATGGTATTAGAACAATAATTTAAGGAGATTATGTGTTAAGTCTTATTTTATTACCAATTAAATTAAATTTTTTATTTTTGTTGGATCTTCTCTTCATATTTCAAAACCTACATGTGGCAACCACTTGTACAGATGAGAATGAATGTTAAATAATTTGATATTAAATTTACTTTTATTCAACTTTTGGGTTAACATGTGATTTAAAAGTCTCTTTCTTTGGTTTTGCAATAAGTGACATATAGAATTAGGAAAAAAGAAATTTTTTTGATAACTATTTGATTTTTGGATTTTGAATGTTAACTTATAAATATTTACTTCATTCACCCAAAAGTTTCCATGATTTATTTTTCAATTTCTACTCCTAAAAGGAAAATTATAGAAAATAACATCATTTAGAAAATATAAACTAAAAATATAGCAAAATAATAAAACATTTGTAAAAATAATAAATATTGACCTAAAAAATTTTAAAATACCAAGTCAACCTTTAAGTGACTATCAATGATAAAAGCTATGAGTGATACCCACTATCAATGATATTCTATCTCTGATAATCGCTATCAATATAATGGTAGCAAATGATAACACAATTTTCAAATTGAAAGTTATCACTAATATCATCTATTAGAGATAACACCTTATAACAGCTATCAATAGCTATCACTAATAGCTTATCAACGACAACTTTTAGTTTGAGAAAATCGAAAAGAAACACTTGTAATGATGACAAATAAAAAGTTATCACTATTAAGAGTTACTGGTGATCACAACTGATAGTAGGTATTTAATATTAATTGATTGTAGCTTTTAGCGATAACTTTCAATGTGACAAAATTTGAAAGAACAATGCGAAATAGACATTTCTTAATTTGAAATTATCAGTAATAGCTTTTAATTTGAGAAATTCAAGAAAAAGTATCCAAAATCGTGGTTGCATGTGGATTTTTTAGATTTTTATTAATTTTTATAATTATTTTATTCATATGTTATATATTCTATTATTTTTTATTTAAATATCATTTATGCAAGGGATCCGTTAAAAAAGGCTCGCATATGTTAATTCTTTAATTTTTTATTTTAATTTTTTTTTAAATTAACCTAACCTATAAGTTAATTCTTTATCCATGTTCTCTAAAATTGAAAACCATGAAAAGTATGTGCTTTTCATAAACTGTTTTTAAAAGAAAATTTGACTAAGAATAAAGAAGGCATGTGTTTAAGCAAAGTGAAAGACAAAAAAAAAAAACTAAAAACTAAAAACGATATTGTTTCCCAACTAGAACTTTGTGTTGTATTTTTTTTTTTTTTTTTTTTAATTATGTTTGTTTCTATGCAATTTTTTTCAGTAAGAACTTCTCCATCCTTTAAGAAAAAAAAACATATTAACATATTAAGCAAAATTATAAAAACAAAATCAGATTTTTCTTTTTTCAATAAAACTTGTGTCACATTCATTTTATTTCAATTATAATTATTTAGAAAGTTACTTAAAAATTTTAAGTGTAGTCACGCAAATTTGTATTGAAAATAATCCATGTATATATATATATATATACACATATGTTAAAATACATTATATATTAAAACTCTTATAATTATTTTTCTTTATTTACGTTTGCAGCTGAAAAGTTGAATTTTCGGAATTATATCCCACCATTTATGAATACAAGAGGTTTTAATATTGCTGAAGGTGTAAATTATGCATCGGGAGCAGGAGGAATTCGCTTTGAAACTGGACGAGCACTGGTACTCGAAACTCTTTTCCCCTTTTCCTTTCAAAATGTCTATTTTATCATTTCCATTCATTTTGAAACATTTACACTAAAGTTTATGAAATTAATTATTAAAATTTTACTATTTTACAATTAATTTCACTAATTCATTTATTTTAGGTTTTTTAAATTTATGAAAAAAATACATTAATAAATGTATATGCTTAAATTAAATTTTGGAGTTGTATTAAAAAAAATTCTGAAATGATGATAATTATATTAACTTCTGTAAGTACGATAATTTGTAGTCTTTTAAATTCAAATTTTGTGTGTAAATCTTATAATTATATAAATTAAAACTTTAACTAAATTGTCATAGTTGAATCAGTTTAGGTGTTTTATTTTCGTATTTGGAATTGATTTTAAATTGTTAAATTTAAATCCTTAAGTTATTAAAATTACTTTTGAAACACGTTTTTAATCACTTAAAATTAGTTTTGTATTTAATATTACTCTTTTAACAACAATTGATTTGAATATATTTTAGAGAAATTTTTAGAAGGATGAAAGTTCAAATATAATACTTTGTAATGTTAACTTATACATCATGACTTTGTATGTGTGTATAATACCTGTTTGAATAACAAATTTTAAAATTAGGCAATTAAAATTGAAAATCACTACTCAAATATTTTGTAATATTAATTTTGTTGGCAAACTGATTCTTTTTTACTCATATTTGAATTCTTGAGATTCTCTTGTAAACAACATTATAATAAAATTCTATAGTGATAGTAAATGGAGCATTAAAGCTAGTCAACACAGTTTATAAAAATCTACTTAGGTACGAAACTCGTAATTGTTTTGTTTTGAGTCTTCAATTTTCTAAAATTAAGTATAAACACTTCTATCACTTTATTTAAATATCAATTCGATATTATGTAAAAAAAGCTAGTCAAACTTTGAAAATAATAACAAGTAGTTTTCAAAAACTTATTTTTGTTTTTGAATTTTATCCAAAGCGTTCAACTCATATTTAAGAAAAATGCAAATTATCATAAGAAATTGAAAGAAAGTAAGCACATTAATTTTCAGGAAAAAGAAAAAAACAAAATAATTACATGACGGAACCTCTATTTTTTGTTTGAAAAAGCAGTACAAATGACTAATTACACAATCACAGATGTCTAATAAAAGAACGGACAACAATTGTAACAAGAAAGTCCTACAAATAAACAGATAAAAATATACATTAAGTTGGTAACTTAGTATAGTGCAATATATCACCTACATCTAGAGGGCCGTACGTATGTCTAAGAAAAATAATTCACTAATACTAAAGAGTTAAAAGCATTTTACACCATAATACTTATCTGCAATGTATACATGACTACTGCACTTTTCACTTTCCTTAATTATTAAGTAAGAGAGTTAAATTCTTTAACCCAATTTGGTTGACACTAAACAATAAAATAAAGAAACCTAAAAGATGGAAAGAAGTATTGTAGGCTTACTTTTCTAAAAAAGAAAAAAGAATAGTTACTTAAAAACAGAGGTGCTATAAGTTTAAAGACGAGTTTTCAAAATACAAAAACATTGAAAAATATAACCTTTAATATTATCTTTTTTATTGTTGGTAGGGGCAAGTAATAAGCATGGACGAACAATTGAGAAATCATAATATTATAATTCGTCAAATCCGTCGATCAATGAGAAACAATAACAGTGCTACAATGACATACCTAAAACAATGTTTATACATGGTTGAGATAGGTAGTAACGATTACCTGAATAACTATTATATGCCATCTTTTTATTCAACTAGTCGCCGATTTTCCACACAAGAGTATGCCATAGGCTTAATCGACCAACTCTCTTCACAATTAGAGGTTAGACCTTACAATTAATACTATTTCATTCCATTATTCACTTGTTAATATATTCATATCTAAAAGATTGTATCGAGTGAGTTGAATTGATATTATTGTTTTGGAGAATGTCATGTATTTGTAGGATTTGATTGCTAAAGGAGCTAGAAAGATTGCTACTTTTGGAGTGGGGCTGTTAGGGTGTACTCTATATGCAAGAGCCACCTTTGAAACCAATGGATCTCCATGTGTGAATGATATCAATGATGCCATTCAACTATTCAACATTCGCCTCAAGTCCCTTATTGATCAGCTCAATTCTCGTTACAAAGATGCCAAGTTTATCATGATTGACGTTGCACAAATTTCCACTGTTCAACCTCCTAATCAAGGTAATATATATTTTCCTTTTTAACTATTTAAAACTAATTAACACTATGTTTCATAACTATTTATGTTTTTTTTTTTCACTACTTATTTATAATAGAATTTAGCTATATAATGCATCCTATATATTGTGTTGCCAAATTTAATTTATAATGTTTTAGTACCCAAAAAAAAATTAAAGGCATGTTTAAGTTTAGAAAAATTGTAAAGAATAGAACATTTGACAAAATATTTACACTTCATAGAAAAATCAAATGTAATAAATTTTATTTTTAGTGGTTTTGTTCTATAAAATGTAAATAGTTTGTCAATTTTTTTTATTTTAAAAAAAAAAAACCTAAAGTTTACATATATTACAAAATATAAATTAAATTAAAAATTAAAATGTATATAGTTCAATTAATTGGCACATAAGCTTACTTTATCAACTTAGAGGCTAGGGGTTTGATTCTTTCCCATCACACATATATGGTCAAGAAAAATTCAGCATTCAATATTAAATACATAAAATACATTCATCATTCATATATTATAAATTAAGAAAATTTATTGTAAATGTCGAAATTGTTAAAAATATTTACAAAATATATAACAAAATTTCAAATTCTATCAATGATAGACACTAATAGATTCCTATCAATGTTCATCAATGCACTGATAGACACCTATTGAAGTCAATCAATATTTGTAAGTGATGGAAGTCTATTAATGTCTATCAATATTTGGTAAACATTTTATTTCATTATAGTAGATTTGAAAATGTAAGTTACAAAGTTAATAAAATAAAATAAAATAGTGTATAAATCTACCTATTCCAAAATTAAAATCAAGATAATACATATTAACTCAAACCAGAAATAGAAATAGAACATCAGGAAATACTTTTCTAGTTTCTCATATTCTCAAATTTGGTTCATTTTTTGAGACAATAGTAAATATATAGTTATAAATAAATTTCCATTTCTTAAAAATAAGAAATAAAAACAGAAAACAAAAACAAAAATATTATTAAACGTGTACTTTGTTAACTATTTCATTATTTTTAAATAAAAATAATTATATTTGCTAATTCTTTCTTACTTCTTTGTTTACATTTCTTTTGATTAAGAAACATGTTTATTGATCATATTTCATTGTGCTCTCTACAATGTTAAATTAAACATCTAAAAACAAAAAAATTGATGTTCTATCTATTTTTTAAGATTTATTATATATTTCATAAAATCTAGATACATTATAAAAATAGCAAAATAAATTAAAAAATTTTACAAGCTATAACAAAATTTTGAATTCTATCAATGATAGAAACTGATAGGCTTCTATTACTGTCTATCAATACCACTAATAAAATCATATCAATGCCTATCAATGTTTATTATGGATAGAATCTGAAAATTTTATTATCTGTTAGCACGTTTATGTTTTGGAAAAGAACTACAAATTTAAAAATAAATAAATAAATAAGAAACTCACTATGGTTGCTTCTAAAATATATGTACATAATTTTGGAAACACAACAACGTAATTTTCCTAAAGTTGAGAAATTAGAAAGAAGAATCGTTATCATGCTTAAATTAATTACTACTTATTATTCCATATAGAATAAGGGTGTAAGTTCAATTCAAATAACTCGACAACTTGACTATCCAATACATATTATATGGGTTGGGTTAGTCCAAAATATGGGTTAGGTTAGATTGAAAATTTTGATTTTTCGGATTGGGATGAGTCTTGGGTTGAGGTCGAAAAATTATGTTTAACCCAATCCAACCCGAATTAATATATATATATATTATTTATATTTATGTAAATTCCCCTTATTTATATTATATATATTTTATTATTTATATTATATATATTTTATTATTTATATTATATATATTTTATTATTTATTTAATAAAAGTAAAGTTTGGAGTATTTTGTTAAACCTGTAGAAAATTAAATGATCTTATGGAAAGTTAGTCGATCGTGTAAGAAATAAACGATTGTTTAAAGGTAGAAAGTTAAATGATCATGTAAGCAAAGAGGGTAAAAGATCATGTAGAAAGCTAAACGATCGTTGGGTTGGGAATGAAAAAAATAATAATACAACCTGACAATCAAATTCAACCCAACCCATATTTTATGGGTTGGAAAATTAATCTGGGTTATTCATGTTGCCAACCCAATAAACTAAAAAATATAAATTGAGTTGGGAGAACCCGTTTACACCCCTGTTACCCAACCTCTTTTTTTAAAAATAACTTGATCACAAATAATAAAATTTAGAGATAGTTGCAAAATATAAAATTAAATTCAAAATAATTAAATATATAGTAACATTTTAAAAATTTACAAATATTGCAAAATCTGTAAAAATGATAGAAGTTTATCACTGAATATTGGTCTATCACTATAGATTATATAAGTCTATTGCTGATATATTTTGCTATATTTACAATTATTTTAAAATGTTGTTTATTCTTAAAATCGTCATCAATTATAATTACTCTAAAATTTAGGTACTAAAATTACAGAACTTATTGCAGGTCAAATAATTTCAGATGTTCCTTGTTGTGAAGTCGAATCTGATAATGTGCAATGTGTTCCTTTTGGAAGAGTATGTGACAATAGGGATGGTTACTTATTTTATGATGGTGTTCATCCAACACAGTTTGGATTTGAGGGTTTGGCTAATAGATCCTTTATTGCCCAATTTCCTAATGACACTTATCCTTGTGATATTCAACAACTTGTTCAACTCAAACTCCCTTCTTAAAAACTTCTCGAACTTCAAATGTCTTCTTTCTTATTTACACACTTTTCCTTCCATAAGTCTTTTAAGTTGCTCTTTTCCTTCTTAAAATCCTTGTGACAATAGGGATGGTTGTTTAGTGTAATTTCATATCTACATTAATATTATCTCTTAATATCACTTATGGTGTAATGTCAAGTTCAACATCTAATAAAAGATCTCTAAAAATCATTATCAATTATATGGTTGGTGCCTGATAATATATATAATATCTTTGTTAGAATATTATATCTATGTATGAGTTTTGCAAAAATAAGAATCGACATTATTGAGATGTTTAAACGGAATGTTATTATATTGTTGTTATTTTTGGGTACGAAGAATTTGAATCTCAATGTCAAGAGATTAAACACATATCAATAATATTTTAACATGCAAATTATTGTTGAATTATGCTTCAGTTTTCTAGTGTCATTAAAAAGACTCGACCTCTTAAAATTATAGTTGAGTGATAAGTTGTAGAAATACAAGTTAGAGTCCTCTTTATTCAAGGTAAATAGTGACAAATGACTAGGAAACACATCAAGAACACATAGAAATTTTGTAATTTGCCTACACTCCATTTACATGTATACAATGCATTGGTTCTTGGATATTATGACATCTGGCAGTTTTCTTTGTAGAATTTTGTTAAAACAAGGAACATTCAGGTTAACGCCAAGGTAATGGATTATCAATGCATTATCAAAAGAAATGCAGTTAAAATATGTTGAACAGTTCAACACTGCAAGGAACCTAAAGGTGTTGAAAGCATATTACTAGCCATCACATTAATTATGAAGTGTTGAAGCCCAATGCTTGCATGACTTCCGAAACACGAAAGAGACCCTCTTAGTGTAAAAGTAGGTGTCGAAAAACATTGAATGTGCATAGTAAGTGTAGAGTGTTGGAAGCCTATAAGTACCTTGAGGATGGAACACAAAGAGAACGAAGAACTAGAACAAAAACGTTGCCTAGATTATCTCAAAAGCCCAAATTCCATTCTTCTCCCGTCCAGAGCTTTTCAGACAGAGATTACTTATTTCAACCAAGAAATTGGGATTTGTAGTTGTCCTTCTCTCTATTGTTTACATTTACACACCATTGTTTATACTATTTGTATTTGATATTGGATATTGTAATATTTCCACTCATCAATATAAGCAATCCAACTTTCAATCCCATCTATGTCTTTCATCTATACCAATTACATGAGTAACTAAATTTCTACGAGGTAAAGGGTAGATTCAATCCATAAAAATGAAAAAAGATATAATTAGTTTGTTTGACATTTGCGGTAACACCACACTTAACACATCAAAAGACTAAGATGGGCAGTGAAAGTATTGCTCGAAATAGTAAGTGCAAAGATCCGGTCAAATGAATATAGGAAGCAACTTAGAAATAAGAGCAAACCTATCACATTTCGTACATCGTTTGGATCTAGAAATAGAGCCTCAGTGGCCTATGGCGCCGAAAGGATGTATGTCTTAATTAATATGTGAATGCATAAAAAGTGTCTTAATTCATTAAATATTGAAGAAGCTTCTTGACCCGCTCCAAATAAAGCTCTAAGTCAATCTTAATTAATTCAACCATTGCATTTCACTTAGGCAGTATAGCTTAGGATCATTTGTCATTGATCTCACGTCTTTCAACACTAAGTTTTTAACGAAAGAGTAACTATTAAGCTCACAATCAATACCAAAAAAATTTCCTGTGTTCGACCCTGGACTCTCCAAGACCTAATTTAATTTACACTTGGATTAAATTAGGAAAGCTTATATTGCATAATTTACACTTGGATTAAATTAGGAAAGCTTGTATTGCATAGTTGTCGTCATCACATATAGTCAATATATACATATCACCACAATCATTTAACGCATACAATACATTCACATACACACAGTGCGACATTGAGCTTCTACCACATGCATGACATTTCAAATATAAAATCTGAAATAATATTTTTATATTTCAAATGGATGTAATTGATCAAAATGGTAGCTGTAACTACCTAAACTCTTAACCTAAGCTGAGGTCATTATCCAAAAAATAAATAACATTTGACACTTTCTTGAAAAGATTGAGAAATTATCTAAAAATTTATGTTTGTAAAACATGTGAAAACATGACCCGTTGGTTCTAACAATTTTAAAGAAAATAAAGATAAAGAAAAATATATAAGGGGCATTTTTAAAAATAGCAAAATAAAATAAAATATTTACAATCTATAGCAAAATTTTGGATTCTATCACTATAGCATATCAATGACTATCAGTGATAGAATTTGCTATAGGTTGTAAATATTTTGTAAAATCTACAATTTTTAAAAATTCCCCAATATATAAGGTAAAAATTAAATAAAATGTCTAAAAATCAAATTACTAAAAAAAAATGAAGAAAAGCGGAAGTAGACTAAGTTCCTATATGGCATGTCACAGACCCTTAATGTCACTCACCAACTTTCTAGATCCTCTGCATTTGTCTGGAATAATAAACATAGAAAAATGGTGAGTATATAAAAATATACCCAATAAATGGCCCACTACGGGTCCTACTAAGTGATCTGTTAATTTTTTGTTAGAAGATACCATAAAGTAATAATAATGTCATATGTACAATGGAGCACACCTGAGTGAGTGGTATCGTAGAAGCACCCCTAATAGTGTGAGTAATCCTGTAGGAATACCCTTAGTCATGCTAGTGATCTTGTAGGAACACCCCTAGTCTTGCAAGTGATTCATAGGTACACACCCTTAATCGTGTCTGTGATCCGTTGGTACACCCCTAATCGTGCGAGTGATCTCGTAGGAACACCTCTAGTCATGTAAAGTGACCCCATATGAACACAGTACAAATTACCCCTAACCGTGCATGTAATTCGTAGGTACACCCCTAATCGTGAGAGTGATCCTGTAGGAACACCCCTAGTCATGTGAGTGACCCCGTAGGATTACAGTATAGGTGAGGCACTGCTTGTTGTTGTATCGCGTATGTATGCAACGTTTGTTCAAAGATGTACTGTATTAAGGTTTAAGTGTGTGACTTAGTAGGTGATTGTGATAGAAGTATGTGATAAAAGGTGATCTTCTATCTATGCGTTGCTAATTTCCAAATGATAAACATGTAGTACAAATTTTTCTTTCGCTTGCCCAAGTATAAGCAAAGAGATAGGTTTCCTGGGTAAGCTAAGGTCAAACTCAGGGAATTTCTATCAAATCTTAGTTATAATATCTATTTCTCATCTAGGTGGCATACAATTCTATTCAGTATAATGTGAATGTGTGTATAATTGTGAAACTACTAACTACACTAGAGATTCTGTAAAGGTGACAATAAGTGGGGGAAGGATGAAAAGTAAACTAACTTGTATTAAGAAAGTGTGAAGGAAAGTCTCCACATTCTAGGCGATTAAGCCATGCTATAGTCCTTGATGCGATAGAGATCAAGTAACCATCTTCTAATTAAGGTGAACACCTCTCAGTGTCTAAACTCCACACTTACTTACCTCTTGGGATTCAAATGATAAAGATAAATTACACGATGGCTATCTAGATTTCATCACTTATAAGGGTCCCATTATCTCTCTTTTAAAGATGACAACCTCGCGGCTCCAAGCTACCATACTTGTTCTCTATTTGGGATACAAATGATGGAGGTTTAATCAATGCGTGTTTAGCTATGTCCTTGTTACCTACTCTCTCCAGCAGTTGGTGACAAATAACGTTGGCCAAGAGATGGAGTAAAGCTAAACTAAACGTGATGAACCTTATAAGCTAAATCTCTTATCAATAACTTATCACAAGCTTAAGCTACTTATAACACTTCAACAAATGAACAGTAAAGAAATGATAGGTTGACAGGGGGTAATGTTGCAATGTATTATAGAATGTAGGCCTTCAGCCACTGAACAATATAAACTCATACATTATTACAATGAAAGTACAAAAATAGAAAGCAAGAAAGGGGAACCAAGTCGCATAATGCCTAAGCATTCCTTCATTCTTTTACAAGTTAGGGGGAAAGAAGATGATGGCTTCTCTCTCTAATCTTTCTCTAAGCTCTCACTTACAAAGTCGATCGGGGAAGAGATGGAGTATCTTTTACAAATGGCGAAAAGGCTAGTCCTCTCTACTCGCTCCCATGGAGCTCTCTAAGTTTTGGTTCTTTCAGACCAGCCACTTCTTTCATGGTAAAGAGCCCTTTTATAGACCTGCTTTTGGTGGAAAGTTTCTATTACAACGATTGCAGTCATGTCAAGTCACATCAACTCCAACTACCATTCTTGTCTGCTAGTGAATCTTCAACATATGATGTCGTGGTTCCTCGCCTAGGGATATTTAATCACCCAACAAGCTTCCAATTGTAGAGCTTGTGCACGTGCTCTTCTTGTGATTTATTGCGTCTCTTTCTTCATAATCCTGTGATTAAACACTGAAAAGCATGGTGAAACAGGCATGAGACTTATGCAAGTTATATTCTCTTATATTTATTAATTTGCGATAGAAGCTACTCGTTTTGAAATATTATCCCATGTTTTGGCTCTATTGTTCTACCTAAAAGGCTATAATAATTTGTATTTCTACAAGTTATTATCAGTTACAGAGCCTAACAACCAAAGTCAACAGACACCATAGTCCAATAACATGCATGTAACAATCATAAACATGACATGAAACACCGAACATAACCGTCCATAAAGTATACCATCCATAATTCATGCATGATCAACATATAACATCAGCCAGCCACTACACAACTTAACTATACATTTTAGCCACTAACAATGTTTCTCAACTTAGTTTAAAGGTCCATTAGTAGAATCTCTTACCTGCGAGATTAGCAAAAAGTTTATTCCCTAGCTATCAGTCAAGGTTTTCCAACTGGGTAGTTTCTAAATTGTATGAGGAAATTAAATGACTTGTTTAATGAAATTAACAATTGGCTAATGTCCAAAAACTCTCCCAAGTTAACTTACCCAAAGTAGAGGTTAAAACCAATTCAACTTTCATGGACAAAATGCACAGATTAAACCTCCAAAAATTTAGCCAATTGAACTTTCACGCAAAACTCCAAGTTAAATATGAAATGAATTCATTTTCGAGCCAAAATTATATTTGATGAGTATGTCCAAAACCCAATAATATATAAATAAAAACTCATCAAAATTTGACTAAAAATGGTTGAAAAGATGATGATTTGTTTGCGCGGTGGCTCGGCTAGGCAAAAGGGAAAGACAAACCCAGTTCGGCTCACGCATAAGGAAGACCAGCTAGCATAACGAGGCTAGTGTTCGGCTAGCATGACGAAGATAGCTTGGGTGGTGTTGATGGCTTGGCTGGATGATGCGCGAAGGAAGGCTGCGAAGAAAGTGATGCAACTGGACAAACGGCACGGGTGCTACGAACGCACGGCTTCACTCGCAAAAGGGCTTATACGACTCAGAGCTTCAACGGACGTGAACGATGGACAACAAGGCACATTGAGGGACTAACAACGTGATGGATGGAGATGGTCAAGCAACAACTGGACAGAGACGATGGAGCAACGATTAGGGCAACCAAGAGGAGGAAGATGAGGAGGTTTAATTAATTTCATGCAAAACAAGGCTAGATTTAAATAAATAAATAATAATAATAATATTGTTATTGTTTTTAATATTTTTTTGTTTTCCATTTTCTTTTCCAAAAATAAATCCAATTTTCTCTTTTCTCATTTATCAACTTTTCTCTTCTCCCTAAAATAATTATCCATCTTTTCACCTATATAATTATTTCTTTCCATAAATTAATTAATAATATATATACACACACACACGTATAGTTAACCACAGTTCCATAAAAAAAGCAATAATTTTAATTAAAACCTAATGACAAACAACTTAATTTAAACCACAAAAAATCCGCTTATTAATTAAATATTCATCCAATCAAATATGTAATTAATTTCAATTTCCACGCAACCAAACAATTCTCATTCAATTATTTAATTCTCAATAAACACAAAAATCCTCTAATTAATTAAATATTCATCAAATCAAATATTTCATTAATTTCAATCTCTACAAAACTAAACAAATTTCATTCAATTATCTCAAAATAACACCCAATAAATTTAACATAATTAAATAACAAGTAAGATAATTAAATCCAAAATTATCTTACTTTTTGGGCATTATAGTTTGTTTTTTTTACTTACACAATAAGTTTAATCTACATAAAATAAATGAAAAATCAATGTAAGAGTTTATGAGAAATAGATAATGATACACGATCATGTAGGATATGATACACGATCGTGTAGTTAGTATCAACACCTGCTACATGCGCGCGTGTAATTCTTTTTCTAAACGATCATGATATGTGATCGTGTGGGAAATGATACACGATCGAGTATCAAGATCTAAATGATCGTGTACCAAATCTAAATACTCTTGGTTCACGATCGTGTACCAAGATCATTTATATTTAGTACAAGATCATATATCCAATATCGTTTAGATTTGGTACACAATCGTGTACCAATATCTAAACGATCGTCTACCAAGATCTAAACTATATTTATTCAAGATCGTGTACTAAGATCTTTTATATTTGGTACACGATCTTGAATCAAATAACACTTTGAAAAAAATAATACAAGATTGATGATTGATTGAAAAATAATAATAATAGTAGAAGTATAACGAAAGGATTAATAATAATTGTAGAACATTGATCATGATTTTTAAAAAAAATATATGTAGAAGAAGAAGAGACGGAAGAAGATGGAAAGGAAGAAGGAAGAAGATGAAAATTTTCTACCGGTTCATGAGTTTTTTATTTTGTTACACGCGCCGTAAATATTTTGATGTTTTGTTATATTTATGAAAATTTACCGTTATTTTAGGTTAATTTTCATAAATATAACAAAACACCAAATACTTACTGCCCGTGTAACAAAATCAAAAAAGTCTAGGAAGTCGGTTGTGACGACCCGGACTTTTCGGACTGACCGTCTAAGTCGTCAATTTGACACAAAACCGTTTGTTGACAAAAGACATAAGAATATTCAGTTGAAACCATAAGAAAACGAAGGAAAATTTAATCGGGCCCTATTTCCAAAATACAAAATTTACAATGTGCTGTTTACAAAAATTTAACTATTTTAGACTTAGTTAAATCAAATATTTTTTTTCAAACCGTCAGCGGAAGCAGTTTAAAGACAGACCCCTATGGCAAAATTCACGAGTCTTGTCCCTCGTCGGTCTGCCCCTCATGTTACCTTTGCCTGAAAAGTTAAACATAAAAAGGGTGAGTATTAATATACTCAGTAAGGGACCCACTACTGGTCCCGTTCGGGGAAAAATAAATTATTAGTATCCTATGGTGTACCCTGCACAGTCACAGTCTTGTGATCCCGTAGGATGCACATATCAGTCTAGTGCTCCCGAAGGATGCACATATCAGTCTAGTGCTCCCGAAGGATGCACATA